>CM029015.1:108943468-109520968 GCA_016801055.1 Panax notoginseng
CTAATTCAAAATCCCCTTTTCATTAGAAATCATAGGATAAATATAAAATAAATCACTCTCTATGGGATCAATCCTTACTTACTATTGTGCTAATTGTTTGAATTTATAAAGTGAAAGTAAGGTTAATTTAGGAGTGTAAACGATAACTCCCAGGTGAGCAACAATTTGTCCCAGCAAGTTTAAGTTCAAATGAAGATATATCATGATTGAAAAGGAATAATAAGCTGACAAACTTTCATCAATATGATAATTGTGAAAAAATATGAATCACTTTCCATAACTGAATGACTAAATCAATAATGTTGAATAGCTAACAATGAACATGAACAAATTTAACTGAACCATATGGTAATGAAGGTGATCAACCTTTCATACCTGATGAACATATACAACATGCATCATGTACAAATCAATAATTCGTAGATGTGGTATAATCAACAATGATTAACCACGAACATGCCTTGAAATAACAACTCAAGTTTGAGTTAAGAAACTTGCATGTACTGTCGATTACTGCTACGCAATCTAATTTAGCTTCATTTGAAAGACCTATTATTAATAATATTGATATCTCAATTAGAATAATATCATAACGTCTACCACTGCTATTCACAGTCATAATACAACTTAATCACATTACCACATATCCCTAATAGTCGTTAAAACACATAAGAACTAATATCAAGTCAAACTATTTCAGTTTAATTTGATTTCGGTATTATTTTGACGTCCCGATTACCTTATCGGATAATTATCGAGTTTATTTTTAATAAAACTCTACTTAACTTCTTCAATATTAATTTAGATAATTTAATTATCAGTCATAACATTTTTCGGAAGCTCATACTAATTTTCAAAAAATTATTATCATTTATAATGATTTTTTAATCATTAATATCATTTTAAATGATTTAAATACCAAATAAGTCATCATCATTAATATTTAATTAATTTCAAATATTAATGAAATCCATGTCACAATATTAAAAGTTATTTATTATAAATCAGAATATTTTTAATACCTTAATATCACATTTAAATGATTTTTAAAATATTTAAAATCATTCTCAAATAACTGCCATTAATATTAAAATATTAATGTATTTCATGTCAAAATATTAAAACTTATATATTATAACTTAAAACATTTTTTAAACCTTTATATCATTTTCAAATGATTTTTAAAACATTAAAATCATTTTTACATAATTTATTTAATATAATTATTAAATAAATTTATTATCATCAATTAATATTAAATTATTAATGAAATCCATACCAAAATATTCAAAGTTATTCATTATAACTTAAAATATTTTTTTAACACTTTAATATCATTTTAAATGATTTTTAAAATATTAAAATCATTTTTAACTAATTTATTTAATATAATTATTAAATAAATTTAATATCACTAATATTTAAATAAATTAAAATATTAATGAAATTTATCTCAATTTATTAAAAGTAAATTTTTATAACTTAAAATAATTTTTAAAACTTAATTATGAATTTTTCATAATTGTTTTCTATTTATTTCAATTAAATAAATTAATTTTCATTTAAACTGTCGCTAAAGGCCTATCGCGATAAAAACTGTCGCTATAGGTATTCTTGAGCCATGAAAAATAGTTTAGGTCAATGCTTAGTTGCTTACTTTGACCATCTTTAATTCCCAGCTGATGATGTTTCTAGGCATGCCGGTGTATCAGTGATGTAGTACTAGTGTAATACTACAAGTACTAACTAATTTCAGGGTCAAACTACATCATATCATGAAGATATAAGGGTTCAAAATTGACGAGTAGCCATATTGAGGCCTTAATAACTTGGATCTTGGGCTTACTTTAAGTGTTATGGTGTCACACTTTTGTAGTATATATGTCAAGGTACAAAAGTATTACACTTATGTAGCTTAAAAACATCACAATAGCAAGATCTAGGCTAGTTAAAAGTTTGTCAGAGACTTGTTCTTCAATTTTCTAGAAATTCCAGAAAACTGAATCTGTGCTTGGTCAACCTAGTTAAACCATCAATAACTTTGATCTTGTTGATGATTTAGGTGTTCTAGTGTCATGGTTCTATAGTCCATATTTCAGGTTATATCAATGATACACTTAGACAAACTAACAACATAACAGATGCAAGATCAAAGCCCCTAAACATGTTGTCAGACATTTCTGGACAATTTTTGGGTTTTCCAGAAATTCATTTTCATGACTGGTCAACCATATTTGACCATTAATAACTAGAGATCTGGACATGGTATGGACATGATTCCACTTCCAGATTACTCTCCTCATGACAAACTTTAACAATGATACACTTAGCAAGTCTAACACTTAACAAATTTAGATCTATGGCCTTTGACATTTGACTATCAGGCCATATTTCTAGGGTTCTTGACAGTTTACTAAATCTTCATTTTCATGCACTTAGATGTTATGGATCTATGATATATCATCATAGATCACTAAATAACATCACATAACACATATTTAAACAACAAAACATAACATCTACTGAGATCTTAAAGATCTAGCATGAATTAGGGTTTATACCTTCTTGATCCAACTTTTAATTTCTTCTCTTTGATCCAAATGTGATATGGTTATGGGATGATTTTTAGTTAACTTAGGACTGAGTTTCATAAGAAACTTAGTGGTCTAAGAGAGAGAGAGAGAGAGAGAGAGTCTTGGCTTATGAAAATAAAAATAAATAATTTTTCTTAACTTTAATTTTCTATGTTTGATTCAATGGTTGTAGTTGTTGCTAGGTGTTATTGGATGGCTGATTCAATTTGATTTGAAGGACATGGGCAATCTCAAGTGATGACTCACCAAGATTTTCCATATCCTTTACTTAAAAGTTAAGTAAAAGGATATTTTGGTAATTTTGCACCCACTAAGGGTATTTTGATAATTTCCACAACAATTTGAAGGGTAATCTAGTCATTTCACATGTTTATAAATTAGGGTATTAAAAATTCATGATTAGGGTTTCTAAAACTAGAATTAGGGTTTCTAACCGATCATTAGGGTTATTAACATAATATTAGGGTTTACCAATGTTATAATTTATCTGCTGCACACTTAACCCTTAATCACATACTGCACATACACATAATCACAATACTCAAAACCATATACTCGTTATAAGATAATCATATACGGGATAGATTAAATTTTGGTACCTGTATTGGGACACGACTTACAATTTGATACTCGAAGTGAAAAAAGTTACAAACTGGTGATTGTACTCAAAAAATGTTACACTCTGTTAAACAGTAGGGTTTCATCATTATTCTGTTTGAAAATTTGACAGGTCAGATGCAAAGGATAACATGGCGATGACTGGGCAACAAAGTTGTATTGATGTGTATTTCTCATGTATAAAGGCCGATCAGCAAAAAAGGAACATATTGATATTTGGGGAAAAAAACTAGGGTTCTCTTCTCTGTCCTTCTTCTTCTCATTCTTCTTGTCTCAATTCTCCATTGATTACTGGTTCCCATATATTTATTAAAGAGTTTTCAGTGTTTAATTGAAAGGATGAACTCATCTTGGAGTGGAATCATAAATGAAATCGGGGAGAAGATTGTAGTTCATGCAACAAAAATGAATGGATTACACCAGAGTTCCCAAGTCGGTGCCACTGTGGAGCAATGGTGCAAATGTGGGAGGCAAGAAAAGATGGAACAAAACATCGAGGAAGGCGATTCATTGGGTGTATTAATTATCGGGTAAGATTTTGGAAAGATATTTTTTTTATTTCTTTTCATATGATTGCTTATATTTATGGTTGGTGTGTTGCTGTGTAATAGGATAGGAGAGCTTACTGCGGTTTCTTTAAATGGTACGATCCACCATTTCCTGATAGAGCAAAATATGTTATTGAAGATTTGACATTAAAGTTGAAGATGAGCAGAGAGATGTTGGATAAATTGAAGAATGAAAATAGTGAGAAGACTAAGGATTGGAAAGAGTTGGCAGAACTTGATTCAGTGAAGACATTGGAGAAGGAGGTTAAAAAGCTGAAGAAGATTAATGTTAAAGCTCAACAAAAGGAAAATTTTTTATGGTTTCTTTTAATTTGCTCATAGATGTTAGTTGGCTGGTGTTGTTGGTGTTATAATTTAATGAATGATGCTCTATTTCAATGTATTAGTTAGCTTGAAGGTTTGTTTCTGGTGGTGTTTCAATGGATTTTGATGTTTGGTGTTGTTTGGTATTTCAATGAATGAATGATGCTGTTATTTCAATGAATGAATAATGTTGTTGTTTCAATGAATGAATGATGCTCTGTTTTAATTAATGAATGAATAATATTACTGTTCCTACCTTTTTTTCTTTTTCCCTTTTTTGAAACTTTATTTTGAGAAAAATATTAGGGTTTGCATAGAACAAACTAAAACACAAGTCTTTTCAATAATTATTTTTCTAATAACAAATTTTATTCATTAAACTTTAATTTTGAGGGAAAATAACTCATCCTAAAAAACTGTGTCTAAGATTGTCTTAAATAAACCTTAATTTTTGGGGAAAAGTCCATAAAAAAAAATTAGGACTAGTTTTTCCAGACAAAGAGACTACAATATTTCAAATTGCTAAAGTTGAGTTGAGTTGTCTTGCCTATTTTTCTTCATTGTAAGGTTTCCTTATAACTGTTTTTTTAGGTTTTATATTTCTGATATTCCACCTCTCTCTTTCAGATAGTTAGCCTTTTGCTGAGCTATACATCTGTCAATGTTAATGCCATTAATAATCATCAGGAAACTGCAATGGATTTAGCGGATAAACTCCAATATGGAGAATCTTCTTTGCAAATTAAGGAGGCTTTAACAGAGGCTGGTGGCAAGTATGATAGGCATGTTGGGTAACTTGATGAAGCTATGGAACTTAAAAGGACTGTAAGCGATATAAAGCATGAGGTGTACTCTCAACTCATACAAAATGAAAAAACCCAAAGAAGGGTTTCTGGTATTGCTAAAGAAGTCGAGAAAATCTAACGAGAAGCTGTCCAGAATACAATAAATTCGGTGACAGTAGTTGCTGCCCAGAACGAGTATGGAAGAACGAGTATGGAGTGTCTAAAAAGAGATGCTTGGAATATAAAACTGCCATCATTCAACCCAACCATTTCAATGAAAATAACTACCATTAACAATATCCAAGATAAAAACGTCATCATTCAATCCAACCATAAAAATGAAAATGATTCAATCCAACCATAAAAATGAAAACTGAGATTGTCAACATTTCATAAAAATGAATAAAACTGCCATCATTCAATATCCAATCATTTCAATGAACACACTATCCAAACTTGATATTAAACAAAGGTTATAAATATTAAACACAGTTCTTAAAAATTAAACAAATGTCATAAAATGTTGACATTGATATCTCATGTTCCTACTGGCTTCCAACTTAATCTTTCATGTTCTCCAACTGATTTGACTTTTTAAGTGTTTCAGTTGTGCTTGAAGTTGGTGGATTGTTGCTTGGTGTAAGTGGGGTTCTATACATTCTTGTAGCAGGAGGTGTGTTATTTCTGCTTGATCCATCTTGATATATGACTTCTCCTGGAGTTGGCATATGCATTTGACATAACCAAGCACAAGTATGGTTACATATGAAAAATGACAAATAAAAGTAACATAAATACTTGCAATTTAAAAAAAGTTGTAACTCTCAAAAACTAAGCCAGAGTTGTGTCCATTCATATTATATATTACAGCTCCCTCAGGACTAACATAAACACCAAATCTTGCTGGTATTTTAGCACGGGTCTTTATCCTCTTAACTTGCAACTTTGGTCTAGTATTAGTCTTTAGATTGTCCTATAAAAGTTAACTCAATTTGTCTGAAATATAGCAAGATATGAGAAATTCAAGATAACTAAAATTGATTGATATAACAATACCTTGTTAGAATTACCAGACTGCACCATGTCATTGTTATGTTTCTTTTTTAGATCTGCTGATGCATTGCAACTTTTCCTCTTGACCTGCCTACTTGCCTGACACAGAGAAACAATAATGTTTAACTCAGGTAAACAAAACTGTTACATAAAAATAATGTTGGAATGTTATAATACTTACATTGCTTGACTGAAGTTCATCTGTTTGGCCACTGATGGTAGGACAGTTACCCTTATTGTGCCCTGTCTGTCTACATTTTGAGCAATGCATTTTCCTTCCCTTCCTTGTTATCCTTGTAGGATTTTTTGAATTCTCCCATCCTTTTTTCCTTTTCATTTTCTTAGGCCTTCCCTTGAATTTCTTGCATATTGGAGGAGGTAACATCTTCTGAAGACTTGTTTCACCCCAAAAATTTCTTATAACTTCTAACATGTGTGTGTAGGCTTTTAGGTATGTTTCCTTCTTGTACCAATGAGCAAGATAAGTTTCAGGCTCTTTCTCCCTGAAATATATTGCTGAAATTGCATGAGCACATGGAATCCCTGTCAAATCCCACTTTCTGCAAGTGCATGTCTTCTGGTCAACGTTAACAACATATGTGTCTCCTCTCGTCTTAACCTAAAATTGATTCCCTCCTCCCCACATAACTGAACAATAACCAGACTCATCAATATCTTTATTAAGCTTTTTTCTGATCCTAGGACATATACTATCACCTGACTTCTTCATTGCATCCCTTTTAGTGTGGAGCCTAATCATAACCTGGCTCCTTATTTCTTCTAACATATCAATACAATTAATCCATCTTGCTTTCACAATCCTAGCGTTAAAGCATTCTGATATATTATTCTCAACTACATCTAATTTGCATACAGTCTTAAAAAAAGCCTTGCTCCATACCTTAGGATTTAGTTCTTGAAGTTTATCATGTGCATCCCTGTTGAGTCTATTCACCTCTTTCATGTTTCTCTTGAACTCTGCTTCATATGTTGACATTGATGTTGCCCAAAAAGCCTTCCTTAATGCTAAGGATGAGAACCTTTTTTTGAAATTTGCGTATACATGTCTTGCGCAATTCCTATGCTCAGCAAAAGGAAAAACATCGTCGATAGCCACTTTCAACCCTTTTTGTTGATCACTGACCACTGTCCACGCAGAACCATCACCTCCCTCCAGGTCTTCAACCAACAATTTTAGAAACCATCTCCAACTATCTGTGTTTTTAGTCTCCACAATAGCCCATGCAATAGAATACATTTGATTGTTTCCATCTCTACCCATGGCTGAGATCAATTATCCCCCAACAACAGTCTTAAGGAAACATCCATCTAGCCCAATTATGGGTCTACATCCCTCAAGCCAACCCCTTTTCAAAGCATGAAGACATACATAGAACCTCTGCAAGTAAGGCTGATTAGTAGGATTGCTTCTGTGTGGAAGAACATCAATTATATTGTTTTTGTTGGACATGATCAATTCAGTGGCATAATCGAGAATTTTTGCATAGTGTTCCACTAGTAAATCTCATACATTGCTTAAAGCCCTGCTTCTAATCCTAGAACATTTGCATATAGTAGTGTCCAACTGAAACTTCCTCTTGATCTCATCTTGCATGTCTTTTAACTTCCACTGAGGGTTTTTTCTAATTCTGCTGCCATAAAACTCAGCCATGAATTTGACTGATCCCTTCCTGTTTTTGAAAGCCCTGCTACAAGTATATTTTTTCTGGTATGTCTTAACCTGTAGTGTCTCTGATGAGTCAGCCATTCTGCTTACAAACACCTCCCAATGACATTTTGGGCTTTTACACTTTAGATGAAACTTTTTTCCAGTATTTCTAAGGTACCTGACATCTTTTCCTTTTCCCAAACAATATCCTCTAATAGCCTCTCTGAATTCATGAGGTCCACTAAACATCATTCCAACACAGAAGTCAATATCTTTCCTCTTGGTCAGGGGGTCAAATGTTATCATTACTCTTTCAACATTCTTTTTCCTACTTAGCCTATCTAGTTGATCTACTTCTTCAGCATCTTCACTCTCTTCATCACTGTCTACATCCATAGACCTCAGCTGATCTAAATCTTCATATTCACTAGGTGACCACTCCTTATTAGTGATATCTGTATCTTTTCCATCATCATCATCATCAAAATTTGCAGTCTGTTGTTGTTGAACATTTTCCTAAGTACCTGAGTGCAGATTAGTCTCATCTTCCTGTGTACTTGTCTGTACATTAGCCTTATTTTCAGCCTCCTTTTCTCCCTCCTCTTGCAACTCATGTAGATCAATACCACCCGCATCATCAGGATCTCCAACCTCTCTCATTTGTTTAGTATACTTCTTAAATTTTGTTCTTGCATTTTGGTACTCTTCATCACTACTTAATTGTTCATCATCACCAGTCAAGTCAGCATCAGAGTCCTCAGAACTTTCATCACTAGTGAAGTCACCATTCACAGCATTGTTCCCCTCAGAATTCACCACATTGTTCTCCTCATTTTCATTTTATTTGAGCTTACTAAGTAGATCAAGGTTCTTCAGATAATCAGGGTGATCCTTGTCAAGTTTATGATCCACAAAAACTTCTACAGTCATATCTTTTGTAGAAGCTTTAATTAAATCCCTAAACGAATCATCATCATGAATTAATCTAAACCCTTCACCATAATTAAAGAAAACCTTAGCAGTAGTATGGTACCCTAATATATGAGCCATTTGTTCATTTATACGTGTAGTGCACAAGAAATCAGGATCACTAGGGACAACCTTTTTCAACCCTCCTACATAATGTTCTGTGGGCTCAGTGACAAACTCTCCACCATAGTGCACAATTAATGAAATCATATCTGTCACTGTAAATAAAACAAAAAAATAACATAGAGTAAGCAATAAGAGATTAAGTAAGCAATCCGACAACTAAATTTTTTCATTCTATCTTTAACAAGAATAATCTGAACACTTAATGAGCCTAGACATCAAAGAAAAACAAACCCAGAACTAACGAAATCTTAGGACAGTATATGTGAAGCCTACGTGTAGTTTTCTTGACTGCATTGAATCTCAACAATGAGATCAACTAACTTTGTAAAGGTAGTTTGACAAAGTTAGTTGGTGAATTAGGCCCAAACAGTGGATATTCGTGAGAAATTACGTTTGATTAGTAATGAAATGGGACTGAATAAGTATAGGACAATAGCTAATTGAAGGTTTTAAGACTAATAATTTCATAATTTTAATGCGTATGATTACATGCTCCTACTATTTATATTACTTTACTACTTGAACTGACATGCAACGCTGACTTACACTAGGCTATCTTGGCTTCCATCAAACTTGGGAAGAATAAAAATAAAAGTGAAATTGAATCAGTTATAATTTTTATAAATAAAGTTAAAAATTAGGTTCACAATAAAGACAAAGATTACATTAGGTTCAAAATCAGTTATAATTTTTATAAATAAAGACAAAGATTATGTTCAAAATTGAATCAAAGGAAGAAGAAAGAACAAATACAGTCCCATTTCACAAGCTGTTCTTGTTTGCAGATTCAACAAATAACATTAATTCAACACAAGAGAACAAATTTTAGGGGAAAACGACCACAAACATCCAACAAGGTGGGCATTAACCACATAAAGTAAGCATAAACAAAAATTAGTTTCAAAATTGAGTGCACAAAAGAAATCTTTAACACTCAAAATAAGGGTTTGGGTGCTTACTCAAAATCTTTAACACAGAAGAAAAAATAAGGGTTTAGGTGCTTACTTTTTGTTGTCAAACCAATTTGGGGATACATCTGGTCAAATCCAATGTAAGGCTTGAATCTCTTCGCATTGACTTCGAAGCGCTTCTCTCTCTGTATGTTTGTCTCTCCCATTGGATCTTTCTGTCCCTAACCCTTATTTCTTCCTCACTTGGTCACGTGAGAAGTATAATTCCCTCCAAAACTGAGGTCTCATGTTCCCATGTATATATCATTATCCACGTCAGAATTTTCCATCTACTCCGTTAGTTAATTTTAATGATTATTTCAAAATTGGAAAGTACAAGTACCAGATCTCAACATTTTTTGAGTACAATCACCAGTTTGTAACTTTTTTCACTTCGGGTACCAAATTGTAAGCCGTGTTCCAGTACAGGTACCAAAAGTTGATTTATCCCGTTTATAAACCATACAAATCCTTCACAAAATTCTTTAATCAATACTCTATTTCCAGTCTAGTTTTATTATTTAACCTTTATTTAATCAATCAAGATTTTATTAATCTTATAAATTTACGGGTTGTCACATTCACCCCTTCTTCTAAGAATTTCGTCCTCGAAATTACAGCCTACTACACTCTACTCCTTCCATTCACCAAAAATAGGTTTTTAATATAACTTTTATCTAATCATATCAGATTCTACCCATACGTAATGAGTTCATACTATTTCATATCCATAATCACATACAACCACGACTTCACTCTAAAGAGTTAAAACTTTTCATTTTATGCTGAGGGGTCATATAGACCAAGAACACATAGTTTTAACGCTATTTATACTGCAAAACGGTAAATTACTAAGTATGTTTACAATCACAAAGATGGTAAACTACCGTTGCTAGTACTTTAGGTGATTAGTGTTAGGTTTGTAATATTCTTGAACGCAATCAAATTGCACAAAATAAGCGAAAACGTGATAAAATAGAGTTTTAAAATTTTACAAACCATATACCCGAATCATCCTTTATGCACAATTATTAATTAAACGAAAAGATAAAGAACAAGAATCATACCCTTGAAGATTCGAGCTTCCTCAGGTACAAGTTCACCTCCAAATCCTTTTCGTGTTTAACTTGAATCCACCGGGTTTGGTTCCTTCCTTTGATCAACGTTAGCCACCCAAGTGTTTGATCTCTAGAGGTGATTCACCAAGGAAGAAGAAAAATTCAAGAAGATGAGTATTTGGCTAAACCCTAGTTTTTTTATCTCTCATAGAAAATGATGTACTCTCCCAACTATTGGAATTATATATTCACGTGTGTTGTGAAAGTGTCAACCCACCTCACCTATAATAAGACTTCTCTTATTTATAGATGTAGACAACCCTCCTTAACAATTAAGGAATTGAATTTTATTTTAATTAATTAAATTCCTTTAATTAATTATGCTCCTAATCTAATTAGGAATAATTAATTAAACTCTTTTAATTAATTAGTCTCCTAATACTATTAGGAATATTTGAGAGTACTTTTATTAATTAATTTCCAAACTCCTTTAGGAATTAAATAATAATAATAGCAATAATAATAATAAGACTCCTCTTATTAATTTATATTTAATATTTCCAAAATATTAAATAATAAATATTAAGCTATTTAATTTATTATATCACCATAGATTAAATTAAATATACTTAACTTATTATTACGATTATGCCATTAATTTCTTAAATAATTATTCTTCCTTTTATGGTGTGACACTTTAGGTTCTCCATATTAAATCAGTTGTGAATAAATTAATTAGAACAATTCTAATCTTATTTAAATAAATAAATTAAAATATTAATCTATTTAAATAAATAATATTTATTCTACAATAGGGATAAGCCTCCCTAGCGATTAACGACTTTCCAGATAATATAGATTTCAATATTAATCATAAAAGAATCTTTGAGTAAATAGTTACCGTACAATTCAATCCTTCCACCATACAGTGTCCCAATTAAATATAAGACATGTAATTACTATCAAGTCTTATTTTATTTAATTATATGTATTTCGACTCTTAAATGCACAACTCCAAATAATGCAAATTAAAAACTCCTTTCTAATTTCATTCTGCCTTGACCAAGGACTACTGGTTGTCATTTATCGAATCACATAGAACATTTCTCTTCTTTTACTAGAAGCGGTAGATTCGTTATTGATCATACATTATCTTCATGTACGACTTATTATACCCAAGCATACCTTTTGATATATCCTAAGGGTCTTAAGGAATAAGTTAAAGTATAATTCATCATACACAAGATACTATGATGATCTCAAGTCCAAGGATCACTTGTACTACTATCACTACAAGAATTCCTATTGACAGACAAGTAAAACTCTATTAGGTATTCTTTAGCGAGCCACGTTCAGTGAACTTATTCTCTAATAAGCACCTACATACTTGCTTTAGTGTCTTCACACAAATGATCATAAAATCAATCATCCTCATCCAATGAGCAAGCAATATATGTACCAATCTATCTGGATTCACTAATCCCCAATTTAGTAATCCAACGATTGGGAACTATTTTAATTTTAAGCTTTCTAAGAATTTAGATCTCATTAGGATGATCATATCATTGTTTTAAAATCATCGCTTAAAACTATGGATTTATCACATATTATAAAACATCATGTAGATAATTAAAAGCCTTTAATAAATTAATACTTTTTATTAATAAATGAATAAGATTGTTACAAAGTATATGCTTTATCATCAAACATGATTAGCTCGTGTGCATAATACTTTCAATTAGCCTATCGTACGCTTACGTCATGTACGACGTATCAATCACGTCTCGCGAATATTTATGCTACTAGATTGAATTATTTTATCCAATCGGCATATCCCCTTTTTCAGGGTTGTTGTGACGCCCCCAAAATAGGTCCACACAACCCATTCTGAGTCGCCAGATGTAACGATCCGAAATTTCAAATTGTAATATTAAATATTTATTAATATATAAATATTTATTTGATGCGCTTATTGTTGAAATTGATGAGAGAAATATTTTATTGATGTAATGGTTGCTAGTAAATATTTACTAATCTAAATTCATTAGATAATATTCTAAATTAAATTAATTTATAATTTAGAGAGTTATAATATAACATGAGATGTTATATTATTGTTTTAATTTAATAATTTATGGTGGTATATTAATTATTAAATAAAATTATAATGAGATTATAATTTTGTGATATTTGGTCAAGTGGGACAATAAACTATATTATATGTGACTTATAAAAATAAATTAAAAGAGTTTTAATTTAGTTTTACCAAACAAACCCATAGAGCTTTTGAAATTCTTATTTTAATCTTATTTTGCCAAATAAGGCTTAAGGAATGATTAAGTCATTATTTTAATATGGCTTTGCCAAACAAGCCTTAGGGCTTTTAAAATTCTAATTTTGTAACTTATATATTAATTTGATAATTAGTATATGTAATTATATTGGGAGTTACATATTCTATAATTATATGTGTTATATGTATATTGTATATACACTAAGTTACGTTAGTTTTCTAAACCTAAGTCTAAACTAAGAACAAAGAGAAGAAGAAGAAGAAGAAGGGGACACCTTGAGAAAACAAAAGAAAAGCTTTCATTATCTCCATATTTTCTCCTAATTCAACCTAGAAAGGTATCAAACTAACACTCATACTAAATTAAGATGTTATGTATTTAGTCTTTGTAAAATTAGGTTTTCATGATTATGTATTTATATGCATATATGGTGTTCATATGTGATTGTATGCCATGAAAGAATTTTCACAATACAAGTATTGTAAAAACAAGTTTTAAAATCATGTTCTTCTATGTTTTCATAGTTTTAGAGTTTTATAGTTGTTCAAAAGTTTTAATTCACAAAGATATGATGAACATGTTGAAATCATGTTCATAGCGTTTGATTATGAGTTATATGGTTGTTCTAGCAATTCAATCCATGTAATTTTGATAAACAAGAGGAATTGGGTTCATAATGTTTTTCTATGAAATAATTTCTGAAAAATGGCTTTTTAAACTATTAAATTGATGTTTGGTTATGATTTATTATTGAAATTGATCGTGTATTGTGTTAGTATGTTAAGAATATGAGTTATCACAATTGGAATTACTTGAATTGGTTTAAAAACGAATTCACAGTGAATAATTTCGCTATGAATGTTAAAAGAAGAAGAAAGAAGAGAAATAGTGAAATTAAAGGTTGTAATCTTTGATGTTTGGGTTGTTTAAATGGCTAGAAACGCGTTAGAAAACATTAGATTATGTTTCTGTAAACCTATTACACATTGGGTAGGTTGGTATGGTTGTTAGAAAGGAGCTTGGAGGCCTAATTTGGCTTTTCGTAGTGTTCTAGAGCTAAAATCGCATAATCGCAGCAGTGACCCCCGCCCCGGCGGGCCCCTTTAGTGCAAAAACCCCCGCCCCGACGGGGGGGTGTTCTGTCAAGCCAAAATTTTGAAAAAAAAAAAAAACTGACCGGACGTAGTTTACTAAAATGAGTATAACTTTTTCATACGAACTCTGATTGATGCGATTCAAGATGATTCGGAACGAGGATGAATAGGCCTACAACGTTTATTCTTTAAGGTTTTCAATTTGAAATCGTTATGAAGGGTCAAAATGGTCATCTTTAGGACTGTTGTGTTTTCGGAGGGCGTTAGACATGCACATATGCTAGTGTAGTGCTCTTGACAATAAAAGATGTTGTTCTAAGTTATAAAACATGAATGTTAGTAAATATAATGATGCTTAACATTAATATAATGATGTATTAGATAAGTTATAGAAGCATAGTAAGCATACAGAAAAGATGCAAATCGGGCGTGTGACGAATAAATGTCGAAACGCCGTGATAATTGTTAATGAATGTAAAAAGTGTTTTTAGTCAAATGAAATGGATATTATAAAGTATGAAATGAGTTTAATATAAAACCAATAATGATTCCTAGCAAAATTTGAACACTTTAATGAATTTTGAATATTACATAAGTCGAAAAGTGAACACAATCTAATTGAACATTGTGTGTTAATTAATAGGAATGATTATGAGATGTGGAGTAGAGTTTACATTACAATTACTATGTGTTGTTATGTGACTAATAGTTGATGTGTATGATTATATAATTGTGTAGGGCACGTGAAGTGCAGATAACTGTAAGCTGTTAAACTGTTATTGGTAAACAACGATCAAGGCAAGTCTTTCGGTTCCTATTTTCTACGTGGACTTGATGAACTGTTTTAAATTGCATGATATGTTATACATGTTGAAATCATGAAATATTAAAGTCAATATATGACTGCATTGTTTTGGCTAAGTAATGATGATTGAGTAAGGAACTCAATCTTTATATTTGCTATGTGAGTTAAAAGCATGTATGCCATGTTACTTTAATGAGTTGTATATCGAGCATGTTATTATGTGCTATGTGATGCATGAAAACTGTTAGACTTTGCTGGGCTGTCGAGCTCACTCTTGCAAATAACCACTTTTGCAGGTCAAGATTTTAAGGTAAAGATATGTGCTAAGTGAGTTATAGAGATCTATATTCACGAAGATTACTTATGTTTTATGAGAAATGTATTTCATATTTTGAACGTAACATGTTGTTGAATTGTAAGTTGAGCTATCCAATGTATATGGATATTTAGTTATGATGTAAGACTTTGTATAGTCATTTTGTTGTAACGATTCATGATATAAGATTGAATCAAAGAGATGTAATGTAAAGATATTTAGTGTTTTTAATATCGAATAATGATGTAAAATTTGAGATTTAATGTGTGTTTAACGACAAAAGTTGAGATTTAAATTGTATGAATTTTTGGGGTCGTTACAGTTGGTATCAGAGCTGTAGGTTATAAACCTTAGGTAGGAGTACCTTAGGCTATAACCTTAGAGAAGGAAGGTGAATATAATGAAAGAATAAGCTCAAATAGAGTTTGAACAATAAGAAGTAATGTAAGAAACGTATAAAGAAGGGATAAAACATGCGTGAAAGGATTCAAAGAAGAATCTCGCAGAGTTATAAGGAATATGAATGCGGGGTTACCCAACTCCAATAATAAGGATGTAAAGTGATAGTAAATAGACAATGTCTATAAAAAGAGAATGATAAAGAAGTTAAGAATAGAGAGTTATATTTAAGTATGGTGCAATTGTACTCTTTAGTAGTTGATGTATGGTATCTGGGCTAAACAATTCCTTCATAGAGCGGAGGTATATACGAACTAGCAACTCGGAACTTAGTTTGTTGGTTGTTTGTGGGAAACCACTCAGCGTACCATATTGAAACTGTTAGAGACTCGATGTGTACCAAGTATAGAAATGGATACGTATGATGAAAGTGTAGAACTCGAATGAAATTTTGAGCGATATAAATGAAGTTAGAAATTCTTAAAGGAAGAATTTTTTTTTTAAACAAGAAGATTCAAAGAAGAATCTAAGAGATATAAAGATAAGAAATGGGAGTTTCCTAACTTCAAAAGCCAAGATAACGAGTAATGTAGTAAATGATGAAAAAGAGAAAGAAAGAGGATCGTAAAACAAAACGATCACGAGTTAAGAAAAGAATTTTAAGGGAGATGGTTATAGAATAAGATCACGACGTGGTCTAGATCTGTTTAAGTTATAAAAGAAAGATGGTCTATAATGTTTGAATAATTATAGCTTAATGCTATGAAGATGGAGTACTATGAAATAGTACGAGATAACTCATGAGGAGTTATAGATGATGTGATACGAGGAATTCGTATCGAGCAAAGAGCAAGTTATAAGCAAAATAGAGTTAGGTGGGATTTCAATTGAGGACTCATGTGATGGCTGAGTTGTACAAATCTTTGTATGGGCGAGGGTTTTGTGCTTGCACTCAGTTTATCACATTGATAATCATTGGAATGTTTGTGTCGCGCTATTTGCTATATGCCTGTTGAGAAGGTGATTCTTTTCTCATGTGTATAACAGATAGGTAGAGTATAGTTAGAGAATATTATAAGGTTAAGTGCGAGTTCTTAAAAGTCATACTTATGGTAGGTTCGTGACTCATATTTATATGGTATGTTTTTGAACCCCTCAGCGAATGGACGCCTATGGTCTGACTAGGATAAGTTCCTAAACTCATATGATTGTGGCAAGTTCCTGAACTCATAACGTGTGGTAAGTTTGACGAACTGGGTGTAATTAAGTGTGAATGGAGTATTGAGGATGATAGGAATAGATAGACCTATTAAGCAATGGATCATTATAGAAAGTGGAGTTGATGGTGGAAGCATAGGTATTCTAAATCTACTAGCTATGCTAGACTTTCGAAATTTATTGACTTCGTGCTGATGTTTACACTTCTATTTTCTTGAAAAATATTGGATCAAATGATAGAACCAATGAGTTTTAACAACAATACTGTTATTCGTATGTCTATGCTAATTGCTTCGGCTAGACAAAAATGATTTGTAATATATCAAAATGTATTTTATATCATTAATGCATCATGTAACCTGGTGCAAAGATGAAAAAAAAACGATGGAGTCATCAATGCAGTATTACCTAGTGTTGGATGTGATCTAAGGATCGTCAGCCCACTATGGTATGATGTAGTATGATAAAATTAACAAATGACGGAATTCTCAACGGACTGTAAATACAGTGCGGTATCATGACGTTATAAAAAGATTTTTGAGATTTCTTTAAGATATGAGAATACATATGTATGTATGTATATGTATATTTCGATTGATGTTCGAATTGTTGTAGAGGTCTATGCTATTTGATTCAGCTAGACAAATATTGAAAGATGTTCATGAAATGCATGCGTTTCTTGAGAAGTTATGCCAAACCAAATTATTTTGGTGCGGATTCAGATGTTGAAAAGCTGAAATGAACAACCCTTTTATAGGGGATTACGCGGAGGCGTTGAGATGTTTGTGCACAATATATTGTACGAAGGGCTGATCACCCTAAGTACGAGGAGTCCCTATAGTCTTATGATTGTTAAAGTTTAAGTTGAAAGATTACTTATAACTATGGACATACGCATAGCGTTTAAATGTTTGTGCACAATACATCGTACGAAGGGCTTAACACCCTAAGTACGGGGGTCCTTATAGTCTTATGACTGTTAAAGTTGAAGTTGAAAGATTACTTGCAACTGTGGACATAGTTCGTGGTCTTATGACCCTCAGCATGATTTAGAATCTTTTAAATTCATGTTATTCATATCGCTTCCCAATTATTGAGCAATTGTGGAAGATTCTTGATATTCTAAAAGGTGAATGTGGTAAGGATGATATTCCTTAGAAAGAAGTGAGTCGTAGAATGCGACACTAAATGATGAATATGTTGAATAAGTGAGAAAAGAGATTTTGAAGTGAGAACAATATGAGTTATCAAAGAATAATGTGAAACTTTTAATATAAAAGTTAATAGTTGTAGAATGATAATTGTGGAAAGGAAGTAGTTATAGAAACCAATGAATGAATGAAGTAGTGATGTAAAATCTATTTTGATAGATTGAATATTCATTGATAAAATTTCGAGGACGAAATTCTTAGAAGAATGGGTGAATGTAATATCTCGAGTGTTCATGATAACGATCCTTAAAAAAAAAGAAAATGAACGGGTTAAAGAATATGTAATACTCAAATATAATTGAGTCTGAGTAAAGGTTATGAAATAAAACTTACAAGAATTTATTTTGAAGAATGGTGGGAGTAGGAAATATAAAACCTATATTAAGGTAATGTGTTGAAGTTATTCAACGAAGAGATTTGGTGAAAACCTGAGGAGGGTAGGGTTTCAGTGATTCCGAGGACGGAATCCTTATAAGGTGGGAAGAATGTAACAATCTAAAATTTTATTTATAATTTTAAATATTTATTGAATTAAATAAATATTTTTAATTGACGTGTTTGTTGTTTAGTAGATATTTATTGGATTATTTATTAGTAAGTAAATAATCCATGAGTTATAGAAATTAACTTAATTAAGATAAAAGAGTGAAGAATGTGACGATTTGATTATTTGAGTTGTGATTCTGGGGACAGAATCCTTGTAAGGAGGGAAGGATGTAACGATCCGAAATTTCAAATTGTAATATTAAATATTTATTAATATATAAATATTTATTTGATGCGCTTATTGTTGAAATTGATGAGAGAAATATTTTATTGATGTAATGGTTGCTAGTAAATATTTACTAATCTAAATTCATTAGATAATATTCTAAATTAAATTAATTTATAATTTAGAGAGTTATAATATAACATGAGATGTTATATTATTGTTTTAATTTAATAATTTAAGGTGGTATATTAATTATTAAATAAAATTATAATGAGATTATAATTTTGTGATATTTGGTCAAGTGGGACAATAAACTATATTATATGTGACTTATGAAAATAAATTAAAAGAGTTTTAATTTGGTTTTACCAAACAAACCCATAGAGCTTTTGAAATTCTTATTTTAATCTTGTTTTGCCAAATAAGGCTTAAGGAATGATTAAGTCATTATTTTAATATGGCTTTGCCAAACAAGCCTTAGGGCTTTTAAAATTCTAATTTTGTAACTTATATATTAATTTGATAATTAGTATATGTAATTATATTGGGAGTTACATATTCTATAATTATATGTGTTATATGTATATTGTATATACACTAAGTTACGTTAGTTTTCTAAACCTAAGTCTAAACTAAGAACAAAGAGAAGAAGAGAGAATGCAGAGAAGAAGAAGAAGAAGAAGAAGAAGGGGAAACCTTGAGAAAACAAAAGAAAAGCTTTCATCATTTCCATATTTTCTCCTAATTCAACCTAGAAAGGTATCAAACTAACACTCATACTAAATTAAGATGTTATGTATTTAGTCTTTGTAAAATTAGGTTTTCGTGATTATGTATTTATATGCATATATGGTGTTCATATGTGATTGTATGCCATGAAAGGATTTTCACAATACAAGTATTGTAAAAACAAGTTTTAAAATCATGTTCTTCTATGTTTTCATAGTTTTAGAGTTTTATAGTTGTTCAAAAGTTTTAATTCACAAAGATATGATGAACATGTTGAAATCATGTTCATAGCGTTTGATTATGAGTTATATGGTTGTTCTAACAATTCAATCCATGTAATTTTGATAAACAAGAGGAATTGGGTTCATAATGTTTTTCTATGAAATAATTTCTGAAAAATGGCTTTTTAAACTATTAAATTGATGTTTGGTTATGATTTATAATTGAAATTGATCGTTTATTGTGTTAGTATGTTAAGAATATGAGTTATCACAATTGGAATTACTTGAATTGGTTTAAAAACGAATTCACAGTGAATAATTTCGCTATGAATGTTAAAAGAAGAAGAAAGAAGAGAAATAGTGAAATTAAAGGTTGTAATCTTTGATGTTTGTGTTGTTTAAATGGCTAGAAACGCGTTAGAAAACATTAGATTATGTTTCTGTAAACTTATTACACATTGGGTAGGTTGGTATGGTTGTTAGAAAGGAGCTTGGAGGCCTAATTTGGCTTTTCGTAGTGTTCTAGAGCTAAAATCGCATAATCGCAGCAGTGACCCCCGCCCCGGCGGGCCCCCCTAGTGCAAAAACCCCCGCCCCGACGGGGGGGGGGGTGTTCTGTCAAGCCAAAATTTTGAAAAAAAAAAAAACTGACCGGACGTAGTTTACTAAAATGAGCATAACCTTTTCATACGAACTCTGATGGATGCGATTCAAGATGATTCGGAACGAGGATGAATAGGCCTACAACGTTTATTCTTTAAGGTTTTCAATTTGAAATCGTTATGAAGGGTCAAAATGGTCATCTTTAGGACTGTTGTGTTTTCGGAGGGCGTTAGACATGCACATATGCTAGTGTAGTGCTTTTGACAATAAAAGATGTTGTTCTAAGTTATAAAACATGAATGTTAGTAAATATAATGATGCTTAACATTAATATAATGATGTATTAGATAAGTTATAGAAGCATAGTAAGCATACAGAAAAGATGCAAATCGGGCGTGTGACGAATAAATGTCGAAACGCCGTGATAATTGTTAATGAATGTAAAAAGTGTTTTTAGTCAAATGAAATGGATATTATAAAGTATGAAATGGGTTTAATATAAAACCAATAATGATTCCTAGCAAAATTTGAACACTTTAATGAATTTTGAATATTACATAAGTCGAAAAGTGAACACAATCTAATTGAACATTGTGTGTTAATTAATAGGAATGATTATGAGATGTGGAGTAGAGTTTACATTACAATTACTATGTGTTGTTATGTGACTAATAGTTGATGTGTATGATTATATAATTGTGTAGGGCACGTGAAGTGCAGATAACTGTAAGCTGTTAAACTGTTATTGGTAAACAACGATCAAGGCAAGTCTTTCGGTTCCTATTTTCTACGTGGACTTGATGAACTGTTTTAAATTGCATGATATGTTATACATGTTGAAATCATGAAATATTAAAGTCAATATATGACTGCATTGTTTTGGCTAAGTAATGATGATTGAGTAAGGAACTCAATCTTTATATTTGCTATGTGAGTTAAAAGCATGTATGCCATGTTACTTTAATGAGTTGTATATCGAGCATGTTATTATGTGTTATGTGATGCATGAAAACTGTTAGACTTTGCTGGGCTGTCGAGCTCACTCTTGCAAATAACCACTTTTGCAGGTCAAGATTTTAAGGTAAAGATATGTGCTAAGTGAGTTATAGAGATCTATATTCACGAAGATTACTTATGTTTTATGAGAAATGTATTTCATATTTTGAACGTAACATGTTGTTGAATTGTAAGTTGAGCTATCCAATGTATATGGATATTTAGTTATGATGTAAGACTTTGTATAGTCATTTTGTTGTAACGATTCATGATATAAGATTGAATCAAAGAGATGTAATGTAAAGGTTGCGATTCAGGGCATGAAAGAAGGAAATGTATAAACGTTTTAAATATTCCGCAATTTTAGTGTTTTTAATATCGAATAATGATGTAAAATTTGAGATTTAATATGTGGTTAACGACCAAAGTTGAGATTTAAATTGTATGGATTTTTGGGGTCGTTACACCAGATGCATGGTATAGAATTCAAATACAAACGCCAATTATACAACTATTAATTATTGTGTAAAATACGACAAAACATGAGATGTGAGTTTCAATACAAATACTGTTTCGTAGACAATATCCAAACTCCAATAAAGTCCTCATTACAATTATTGTTACACTATTTTACAAAATAGTGAGGACTGCTATAATAGCCATCTTGAACCATCACTCCACTCCCCGACTAGTCCCAGCTACATTATCGCTTCCTAAGAAGAACAATGGAACCAAAAGGAAAAGAGTGAACTCAACTAGTCCAGTAAAGAATATTATGACTAAGATAATGTAGAACAAATTATCATTAGTGCGCAACAGGAAAAAATTTGATGGAATACAATAGACAAAAAGTTATAGAACAACAATTGCAGCGAAAATAACAATATGCTAGAAGAGTCAAGTAGAGCATGATATATACTATCTTCTAAAATTCCATCATCAATATTTTATCCCTGTAACACCAATCAATAAATATTTCCAATCAACGAATTATCTATGCACTACGGGCCAAAGATAATCGTTTATTTCACCAGCGGTCATGATCATGCCAAACACCTGTCCATCTATGCACCACGTGCCAAAAAGGACTTTCACCACAAACCTTATCTATAACATTAAAGGTTATGATTATACCAATACATAATTCCTGGTCATAATCATACCAATCAACAGTCCATTTTTGCACTATGGGCCAAAGATGAGTTCCAGTACAATATAAGCATGAGGATGATGATAGTGATATAAAGAATCAATCAAGTGAGATCAAAGATAAATATTAGAGAATTCTAATTCAATTTATCCAGAGTTTAAAAATGTCTAAATTGTTAACATGATAACCATTTGTGAAGTAAAATTCAAGAATGATATTCATGTATCAAAAATAATTTGGATAGAAAAGAAAATTAAATTCTGTTGTGAATAGTACTCGTGAATAGTATCGTATGAATAGTATCATATGAATAGTGCCTGTGAATAGTACCGTATAAATAGTACCTAGACATGAAAAAATTGAAATTTAATAAGAAAGTTTAGACCAAATTCCAGTGAAATGATATTAGATGAAGTGGAAAACTTAAGGAATTTCTAATCATTTCAGGAATTATAGAAGCAATACTTACCATAGTAAGTTTAAATTTAGGAATATGAAATGAAATAAGTTCACTTACATAATATGGAGTATGAAAGAAAATGATATTTCTTACGAGTATTGAAATAAAATAATATCATTTCCTTTAGTAGAAACTAGATTTAACTGAAATATCAGATATTATTCTGAGAAAATATTGCACAAAAAGCTACACTCAAAGTATTTTTATACTCAAGAGAAATACTCACAATACTATAGAATAATTTTTTTTGATATTGATGGTGTATTTAGGAAGGAGGTTGCCCCTCCTTTTATAGTGCAACAGAGGGAGAAAAATTAAACAGAGTGCCTAACTTTTCTTTTCTTTCTCCTCTCCGCCTAACCTCTCATTTTCATTCACTGCCTAACTCCTCATTTTCCAATTGATTGAGGGCCCACTGAAATTGGAAAAGGATTACTGTAGCGCTCCAAAATCAAGTCAATCTTCACAGCCAGATTTCGTACGTCACGAGTACATCATTTATCCAAACATACATTATTATATACAGAAATATAACAACATACATTCTCAATTCCCAGGTTCTAATACCTTATAACCTCATTCATTACAAATAATGATAATTACATTATTCTTTAAATCTTACAAGAGTGACTTTTATCCACCACCAAGGATATAAAACCGTTCATTAAACTAATCTATAGTTCAATTAAACTATTCTACATTACAAGTCTTCGCTTAATCTTCTACCTCATCCATAAACTGAATGGCACTTCTCTTGGATATCAATCAGCTTGAACTTTTCGGGATCCTTAAGTTCTTCTAACATCGTTTGCTGAAAATGTTTTTCATTTAAAGCAAGTGTGAGCATTGAATTGTCTAGCAAGTCACTGTAGTTGAACAACAACTTTAAGAATTTAAACATTCTTTTAAGACTTCCATAACCGAACAAATGTTACGAAGTAGCTGTAATAATAGGAATAATCTCGATTCTTATCATTTTAAAACATTAGTCACATTCACTTTGAAATACTTTCATTCTTCTACTTTTTTTTCATACACATCATGTCTGGCTAGAATCATTAGCACAGACTTAACAATAACGGTTCATGTATAAACAGAATATACTTGTATTGAACAACTCAATCACAGAATATTTCATCTCATTGAAACACCGAAGTGTTCAAATTGTGGCACAAGGCCTCATACGTTCTACCACCTTGTACAAATATCGCACATTCGTACATAGACAGAACTTCTCAAGTTTAACATCTGAGAAGTTTAAGAAACTAGCATTCATTTAAAATATGAATGAAGTAAGGAAACTTGCCTTACGCACAGTTATAGCCTATGCTGAAATGCTCATTCCAATCTCTATAAAACACATAAGGAAATAACACATACACCAATTAGTCACATACTTGACTTATGCATTGGTTTACCTAACTTTACTTCTTAGGGTTCACGTTCTTTAAACCTAAGTTTACGCGACAACTTTCTTTACCGGTTTACGACTTCATGACATATGAAAATGTCTTACTCAAAACGTTCATCATCTTTGATGATTTACATTCTTATCTTCTTCTTATAACTTCTCTAGGACTTAGCACATATCGCTTCTCTGCTAGTAGTCCATATGGTACTCTGAGCGGTTTCCTACAAATAACCAACAAATAAGTTCCCGTCTCATCTACACTGCCATCACAGTGAGTTAGATCGGTTTCCAGTTTCGTATATACCTTCGCTCTCTAAAGGAATTGTTTAGCCCAGCTCCCATATGTCAACCATCGAAGGTTACGATTGTACTATAACCTAAATTCATCTAACTTATCCGAACTATTAAACCATAATGTTCGTTAAGTTAATTTCTTATTCCTTATGGCTTCTGGGAACTAAGTGCCATACCTCAGGATTCATTCTATATCTGACTCACATTCGGCTTTCATTAATCTTATTACCATTCATTATAACTTTCTCGATAACTCATATCTTACTTATTACTTTCATCAACGTCTAAGTCATACAACCAGGGTATACTTAGAACGTTAGTCTGACGTGAATTGGATTCACGGGGATCATTTACGTATTCAACGTTTGCGTTGCTCGTCTCTTAATCTCTCATTCAACCTTTACTTAAGGTCTTTAATTTCTTTCAATCGTTATCCATCCCATGAACTCCATGTTCATTATTCTTTCTTAATGTCGAAGCCATACCGTTCGTTGTATGCTAAGACTGATCCTTCATCGTAACATCATTACGTTCACAACGTCTATACGCTTTACACTTATATCTTATTACCACCACATAACATCTAAATGTTATTCATTACCCTCGCCACTAAACGTCTAAGGAATCACAACCATAATAATCCCCCACGTTCGTTTATCGCGACTACGGTCCCCGAACATCGGTTTCGTAACCCGCGTTTACATCCTTTGTCTTTTAATCTTTCCGTTCCACCTTCATTAAAGGTTTAATTTACTTTCTTAAGTGTTACATTCGATGAAATTTATGTTCTTTATCTTCCCTTACACTTCCCCGCAGTAATTGAGCAATTAAAAGCACATTACTGTGCCTTACCCTTCACCGGTGCTGCGGCGCCGGCTCCCTCCTTCTCCTTCACGCCACGGTGCCACTCTGCAGTGGGTACCTCCCTGGTCTGGCACTGCGATGCCACCTTACAAAGCATGGCTGGCGCTGCGGCGCCAAGCCCTAACTCTTGAAAAAAAATTCTCTAAGTGTTCGATCATTTTGCGACGCTTACTTTGAAATCTCATATCTTCTTCGTTATAGCTCGGAACGAGGTCGTTCCAAAGCCATTCTCTTCCTTATCTTACACACTTCAATCCCCCCAAACAAAACTTCATTCTGAATCCATTAACATGCCATTCAATCAGCTTAATCTTCATCTTTCTTTCATTTTACATTTTTAATAGTCTTTATTCGTTCGTCCGTAATTCGGTCATTCGAACTCAAAACTCACTCGTTCTTGAGTCCACAACTCATGTTTTCTACGTTCTCTTACATTCTTATGAAACCCTACACCTTCGAGTTCCTTTACACATTTTCTAATTTTCGTTCGTCTTTTCTAAAATTTTTGCCATAACTTCGTTATAGCTAAGTTTAATCCGCTCTTCGTGAACTTTTCTACCATTCTTAACCAAGTAATAAGCATCTAACTTATATGCGATGGTTTTAAACTTGTCCATCCACAATAATTACACTACGATAGTTTTAAATTTGTCCATCAATAACGTTCTTCGTGTTCTTCGCATTCTTCGTTTGTTCTTCATTTTTAATCCATATTTTGATTACGATTTTACTTTTTTTTTTGGAATTTGATGTTATAAAACACCATTTCTTACTTATTTCACCGTATCATTCATATGATTCACTCAGATCGTTCTAATTCATTACGAAACTTATACTTCCTTAAGAAATTTATAACTTAAACTTCTAATTTCTTATTACTTCATTTCTCATGATTTCAACCATATGAAATTATTCCTAACATATTATACATCCTATCTTCATTAAGCTATCTTTTAAACATATAAAACTTAAAAAAAATTATATAGAAGTTAGGTTTCGAATTACCTTCCTTCTTTAACCTCCTTCTGTCGGACAAAGTTTGCTCACGAGCCAACTTTTCCTCCTCCTTTTCCTCTTTTTCCTCATCCAAAATCTCTCTCTCTCAAATGTTGGACAAATTTCAAAATTCCAAACAAATGAAATCTAGCTTCCTTTTTATAGATTTTCAAAGCTAAGGGCAAAATAGTTATTTCGCCCCTTCAGTTACTATTCACACTTCCTTACTATTCCACCTCCTTACTATTCATGAAACTTCCCTTGGAAGTTTTGTGGTTCCATCTTTCGAGTTTCGTCCGACAGTTTTAAAAACTGCGATTCTCAGAATCTAAATATTTTTGGATATTTCGTCTTTCCTTTACCAATTAACTTTTACGTATTCTTCGGATCTCCGAAAAACTGAACAACACTTTTTGGTGTCAAGCATTTTCCTTCATGTTTTCGGGATCCTTAAGTTCTTCTAACATCGTTCGCTAAAAATGTTTTTCATTTAAAGCAAGTATGAGCATTCAATTGCCCAACAAGTCATTGCAGTTGAATAATAACTTCAATAATTCAAATATTCTTTTAAGACTTCCATAACCGAACAAAGGTTACGAAGCAACTGAAATAATAGGAATAATCTCGATTCCTATCATTTTAAAACATTAGTCACATTCACTTTGAAATACTTTCATTCTTCTACTTTTTAATACACATCCTATCTGGCTAGAATCATTAGCACAGACTTAACAACAATGGTTCATGTATAAACACAACATACTTGTATTGAACAGCTCAATCACAGAACAATTCATCTCATAGAAATACCGAAGTGTTCAAATTGTGGCACAAGGCCTCATACGTTCTACCACCTTGTACAAATATCGCACATTCGCACATAGACAGAACTTCTCAAGTTCAACATCTAAGAAGTTTAAAAAACTAGCTATCATTTAAAATATGAATGAATTTAGGAAACTTGCCTTACGCACAACTACAACTTACGCTGAAATGCTCATTCCAATCCCTATAAAACACATAAGGAAATAACACATACACAAATTCGTCATATACTTGACTTACGCATCGGTTTACTTAACTTTACTTCTTAGGGTTCGCGTTCTTTCAACCTAAGTTTACGCGATAACTTTCTTTACCGGTTTACGACTTCATGACATACGAAGATGTCTTACTCAAAACATTTATCATCTTTGATGATTTACATTCTTATCTTCTTCTTATAACTTCTCTTGGACTTAGCACATATCGCTTTTTGGGTAGTAGTCTATATGGTACTCTGAGTGGTTTCCCACAAACAACCAATACACAAGTTCCCGTCTCATCTACACTGCTATCACAGTGAGTTAGATCAGTTGCCAGTTTCTTATATTCCTTCACTCTCTGAAGGAATTGTTTAGCCCAGCTCCCATAAGTTAGCCATCAAAGGTTACGATTGTTCTATAACCTCAATTCATCTAACTTATCTGAACTATTAAAACATAATGTTCGTTAAGTTAATTTCTTATTCCTTATGGCATCTAGTAACTAAGTGTCATACCTCAGGATTCATTCTTCATCCAACTCACATTTAAGTTTCATTAATCTTATTACCTTTCCTTACAGCTTTCTCGATAATTCATAACTTACTTATTACTTTCATCAACGTCTAAGTCATACAACCAGGGTATACTTAGAACGTTCGTTCGACGTGAATACGATTCACGAGGATCATTTACGTATTCAACGTTCGCGTTGCTCGTCTCTTAATATCTCATTCAACCTTTACTCAAGGTTTTAATCTCTTTCAATTGTTATCCATCCCATGAACCCCATGTTCATTATTCTTTCTTAATGTCGAAGCCATACCGTTCGTTGTATGCTAAGACCGATCGTTCATCTCAATAGCGTTGCGTTCACAGCTTCTATACGCTTGACACTTATCTCTCATTACTGCCACATAACATCTAAATATTATTCATTACCCTCGCCACTCAACGTCTAAGGAATCACAACCATATCAATCCCCCACATTCGTTTATCGTGACTACGGTCCCCGGACATCGATTTCGTAACCCGCATTTACATCCTTTGTCTTTTAATCTCTTTTAATCTTTTCATTCCACCTTCATTAAAGGTTTAATTTACTTTCTTAAGTGTTACATTCGATGAACTTTATGTTCTTTATCTTCCCTTACAATTCCCCGCAATAATTGAGCAATTAAAAGCTCATTACCGTGCCTTACCCTGCACCGGCGCTGAGGCTCTGGCTCCCTCCTTCTCCTTAATGCCACGGCACCACTCTGTAGTGGCTACCTCTTCGGTCTGGCGCTGTGGCGTCACCTTACAAAGCATGGCTGGTGCTGCGGTGCCAAGCCCTAACTCTTGAAAAAAAATTCTCTAAGTGTTCGATCATTTTGCGACGCTTACTTTGAAATCTCATATCTTCTTCGTTATAGCTCGGAACGAGGTCTTTCCAAAGCCATTCTCTTCCTTATCTTATGTACTTCATTCCTCCTCAGATATAACATCATTCTGAATCTGTTAACATGCTATTCGATTGGCTCAATCTTCGTCCTATGTTTATTTTACATTTTAAACGTTCTTTGTTCTTTCGTCCGTAATTCGGTCATCCGAACTAGGAACTAACTTGTTCTTGAGTCCACGACTCACGTTTTCTATGTTCTCTTACATTCTTATGAAACCATATACCTTCACGTTCATTTACATACTTTCTAGTTCTCGTTTGTCTTTTCCAAAATTTTTGCCATAACTTCGTTATAGCTAAGTTTAATCCGCTCTTCATGAACGTTTCTACCATTCATAACCAAGCAATAAGCATCTAACTTATACACGATGGTTTTAAACTTGTCTATCAACAACAATTACACTATGATAGTTTTAAATTTGTCCATCAACAACGTTCTTCGTGTTCTTCGCGTTCTTCGTTCGTTCTTCATTTTTAATCAATATTTTGATTACGATTTCACTTTTTCTTAGAATTTGATGTTATAAAATACCATTCCTTACTTATTTCACCATATCATTCATATGATTCACTCGGATCGTTCTAATTCGTTATGAAACTTATACTTCCATAAGAAATTTATAACTTAAACTTCTAATTTCTTATTTCTTCATTTCTCATGATTTCAACCATATGAAATTATTCCTAACATATTATACTTCCTATATTCATTAAGCTATGTTTTAAACATATAAAACTTAAAAGAAATTATATAGAAGTTAGGTTTCGAATTACCTTCCTTCTTTAATCTCCTTCCGTCGGACAAAGTTTGGTCACGAGCCAACTTTTCCTCTTCCTTTTCCTCGTTTTCCTCATATGAAATATATATATATATATATATATATATATATATCTCTCAAATGTTGGACAAATTTCAAAATTCCAAACAAATGAAATCTAGCTTCCTTTTTATAGATTTTCAAAGCTAGGGGCAAAATAGTAATTTTACCCATCTGGTTACTATTTATACGTCCTTACTATTCCACCTCCTTACTATTCATGAGTTTCATGGTTCCGTCTTTTGGGTTTTGTCCGACAGTTTTAAAAACTGCGATTCTCGGAATCTAAATACTTTTGGATATTTAGTCTTTCCTTTATCGATTAACTTTTACGTATTCTTCGGATCTCCAAAAAACTAAAAAACACTTTTTGGTGTCAAGCGTTTTCCTTCATGTTTTCTCCTAACGTAGTTAAATGAATGAAAACTACATAACAGTACTTTTCGTCATTTTTATTTTGTCCGATTTTTGCACATTTTTCGAGAAAAACTTTTATCGGCTTACTTAACTTTTTACGATATATTATCTTCAAATCTTTTGACAGAATGTCATTTCGACATATCGAACTCTCAGAAAGGCTTAGGTTATTTAAACCCCAACCCTTAGGATTTTGTCGGGTGAATAGTGCCTATTTCGTCTTTTTTCCCGAAAATATTTTTGTTCCCAGAAAAATTTTATTTTCATCTTAAAAATTCTTACTCGTTTAATATAGCTCGTAGCCAGAATCCTCCCGTATTATAATAATCCTAGATTCTAGAACGATTAATAAACACATAGCACATAATATTATTAATGAAAATTCATTTTATTAATAACTAATTCTTTAAATTTAAATTCTGGACAATCCGAATTTTTGGGTCGTCACACACTTCCCCCCTTATAAAAATTCCGTCCTCGAAATTTCCTTTTAAACCACACCCTTACTCGGGTCCTCACATTCACCCATTCTTTACAAAATTTCGTCCTCAAAATTTTAGCCTACCATTCTTCTCAACTTCTCTTCAAAGAAGTTCTTATCTTTCAAACATTCTCCCACCTTCATAACTTATCACGAATTATAAAGTAGAATGAACAACGAGGAACATAAAAATTCCTTTAAAACATTTGATACTTTTGCTGAGGGGTCAAATTGACCATGAATTCTTACTAGGTTTAACAGCATGACGCCGTAACCCTTCTTCCACGGTCAGTTTGCAATCGCCAAGAAGGTAAACTACCTCTTTCATATGAAAGCGATCAACCCATTGTATAACCCCATTTCAGGGTATGTTGACCTCCGACTTAATCATTAAATTTCGCACCAAAATAATTTGGTTTGGGATAACTTCTCAAAGAAAGCTTGATTTTCTTTTAAACATGACATACCATTTATCTTAGCCAAATCAAGTAGCTTAGACCATACCAATAAATTAGATATCAACTTGAAACATTCGTCTAGTCAAATCAATTAACATCGACTACCCTTTAAATTCTTTTGCAATACATCAAAATGTTTTATGACTTCATGATACCGTACCGTTTTCACAGTACGTTGAGGAATTCGTCAGTTTATGACTTCGTCATTATACATCATACTATAGCGAGTTGTTGATCCTAAGATCACATCCAACACTAGGTTTAATTGCATTAATAACTCCATCCTTTTACCATCCTTGCATCAAATGCACTGATGATATAAAATTTATTTTGATATTTCAAATAAATTTTTGTCTAGCCAAATCAATTAGTATAGACATACAAAGAATAGTTCTTTTAAAATACATTGGTTCCAAAAGTTGAACCAATTCTTTCCTTTTTAAAATGTGCACTCATAAGCACGATTTCAATAAAGTTTGAAATCTAGCGTAGCTAGATGACTTGGAATATCCTATTCTCCATCTTCCTTCATTGTCTTACTTGCGACAATACTTAATCTTCTCTAGCACCTTCAATGCTAAGCCTACTGAAAATAACTTGTTTTCAGTCTAAACATAACTATACCTTAGTATAGTCCATCAACATACCACACTTTATGTGTTTAGAAACTTTCCACAACCATATGTGTTTAAGAATTTATCTTCGCAATATGTAATCCAAGAACAAATCAAGGACTATCCATATGCTTAGGGCTCAAAAACATAGCATATAACTATGAGTTACAAACTTTTCATAAGTATGAGTTTCAAGAACTCGTACCTAACTTATCATTCTCTACCTATCAAGCATATACATGAGAAAAGATTCACCTTCTCGTCATATACATATTGATAGCGCAACATACTCCAATGATTATCACTGTAATAAGCTAAGCAGTTATTACACCAAAGCCCAAACCTCCGGTCCATAACAGAGGTTCATACAACTTTGCTATGACACGAGTCCTCAATTGAAATTTATAACTTCTATATTTCTCTTTACTTAATACGAATTTTCTTTAATTCGTATGCTATCCTTTACAACTCAATCTGAGTTCTTCTTCTCGTACTACTTCATAGTACCATTCATTTATAGCATTAGCTATAAATCATTCATCGTGTAACAACCCATATGTTAATACGATTTACTATGATCACGTGATGATCTTTGTTAAGACCCCAAACTCAGGTACTTGAAACCTGAACTCGGTTCATCACGATACCATTTCTATGAGCGGGATAATACTAATAATAATAACAATAATATAAATATCAAACTTAACTTACATTTATCAGAGTCTAATCCCCAAGTACGTAACCTTTAAACATTCATTACAAACCATGATAGATAATATATATCATACTTGTCTTAATAGTATTAAACTATTACATAAGATAACGTTCATTCATTCATTCAGCAACCTTTTCCTTTTTCCTTGTTCTTAGCAGAGCTCTCTGATCGTTCACACTTAGCTGAAAACATTTAAATTAAGTAAGGATGAGCATTTGAGTGCCCAGCAAGTAATAGCAATTATATATATATAAGCTGAAAGAATTTAAATGTTTTCTTTGTACTATTCTTCTTCAACAAGTCAATAGTTGTGAAGTATTCTGAACCGATAATAATAACATAACAAGTCTCTTTCAAATTTTTGAAACTATATATTGACTATAACTGGGGTTATGGTGACATGCCATGAACATTGTTTTTATTTTTGAAAAAGTTTAACAGAAATTCATCTGTAAACCGACATAACTTATGGGCCTGAGGGTGTACAGTCCATGGACCCTGTATTGATCAATACTACATTGCTAGAACGATATCATCGTTCATCCTTTGTCCGCCGTAGCGCATAAAAATTTTCCCATGTTCGGGATGTTCATACTTGTCAGGGTTCCAAACAAAAGGTTTTATCTTATCCAACAATAATCTATAATTCAACATATATGTATATCAAAGGTGTATCAACATGTGATTAAATACAATGATTATCCTAGTGGGGACACTTGTATAATCATTTATAGAAATTAACGAACAGAATATATATCTGAATTACCATATACTAACATGTTGATAAACAATGGGCGTATATAATATAGGTTTAACAATCTGTACAATAATAGTATAATTCCGAAACATTCTTACACTTGTCCAATTGCATAAAGAAAATACAAAGGTAGGATACTTGCCTGAAGCGTTGCTTACAGTTTGTAATTTAGATTTATCGCTTATCTCACGACCTATCATTAATAAGATCGGTCGTTCGATTAGAATAACATACTATAACACATAACACTACTTATTGCAGTCAGCACATACCCTAATCACATTGGCACATATGTTTAATAACTATTGAATCACAAATAACCACATATCTCAATAAATTATCTAAGTCCAGATAAATTTCTGAAACATGTCGGTTTACCGACGGCTTTATCGGGTAATTACCGAGTCTAAGACTCTGTCCTGTAACTCAATATCCGTACGTATCAGTCATATTATTTTTAAATGACTTATAATAATTTTTAAACATTTATTATAATTTATCATAAATCTCAAACCTCGGAATCATATTTAAATGATTTAAATACTAATCAATTCAATTATCATTAATATTTAATTAATATTAAACTATTAATGAAACCATTGCCAAAAGGTTAAAGTTATTTATAATAACTCAAAATATTCATAACGTATTTATATTACCCTTAAATGATTTTTAAAACATTTAAAATCATTATTAAATAATTACCATTAATATTAAAGTATTAATGAACTATTTATTAAAATATTAAAAGTCATTAATTATAACTTGAAATATTTTTAATTCATTTCTACCATTTTTAAATGATTTTTAAATCAATAAAACTATTTTAAAACAATTTATTTAATATAATTATTAAATAAATCTAATATCATTTAATATTAAATTAATATCATTTATATATGAAATTATCCTTTAAATATTAAAAGTTATATTTTATAACTTAAAATATCTTTAAACACTTTATTTTCATTTAAAATAATTTTTATAATAATAAAATTATTTTTAAACTAAATTATTCTAATATCATTAATAGTAAATAATTAATGAAATTTACCTTTAAATATTGAAAGTTATATTTTATAACTTAAAATATTTTCAAACTATTTATTTTTATTTTAAAATAATTTTTTTAATATTAAAATCATTTTTAAACTAATTTATTTAATATAATTATTAAATAAATCTGATATCATTAATATTAAAATATTAATATTTTTCATGACAAAATATCAAAAGTCATTTTTCATAACTTAAATAACCTTTAAATCATTTTTCTATAATTTTTATATCATTAATACTATTTTCCATAATTTATTTAATACATTAAATAAATAACTTAATTACCATTAATATTAATTAATTAATGAAATTTCATCACCAAATATTGAAAGTTATCAAAAATAACTTAAATTATTTTCTTATACCATAATATAATTTTAAATGATTTTCATGTAATAAAATCATTTTTAAATAATTTATTTAATATTATAATTAAATAAATTAAATACTTTTAATATTTCAAAAATATTAAATATTTATGAAATATATTCAAAATAATTAAAAACTAATTTTCAGAATTTAAAATAATTTTTAATAATTTATTTTGTATTTTTCGTAATTAAAAACTAATTAATACTAATTATTTAATAAAAATATAATTTTTATTTAGAAACTGTCGCTAAAGACCGCCTATAGCGACAGAAGCGTCGCTATAGGTGTTCTTGGTGTTCTTCAACATTCGCAGAGCCTTCATGTCCGTGACCAAGTGAGCAACTTTGACCAAGATTAAATTTCAGTGTATTGTGTTTCTAGGACAGAAAATGGTCAGATCATGTAGACATAGTGTAATATTACAAGCTTCAACAAACAACACGATCAAACAACATAAAACAAAAGATATTTAAACCTCCAAAAATCATGTCAGAAGCTGTTCTTCATTTCTGGGTTTTCCAGAAATGAAGAACAGTCCCAGCAGGCTACTTTGGATCTCTATAACATGCAATCCTTGTAACGTTTTGGTGCTCTGATGGTTTCAGTTCGTAGATAACATGCAAGACAACATATCTAATACATAAACTTGATCTAACAACATAACAATCATTAGATCCGGCCCGGTCAAACCATGTCAGAAGACATGGTCATCAGTTTTTTGGGTTACCAGAAAACCGATCCCATGATGTTCTGCTTGGTTTGACCAATCCACTACTTATTTTCTGGTTATCATTTAAGTGGTTTACGGGCATGGATAAGTAGTCCACATAACATATTATGATTCCATTACAACAACAACATCAAAAAGCTTAACTAATGGACAGATCAAGGCTTACAAAATCTTGTCAGGCGCTGGAAAACAAGTTTCTGGGTTACCCAGAATTCAGCCGGTCATGGTCGGTCAACGACCTTTGACCATCAATAACTTTTAATATATACCAGATCTGACCCTGATTCGAGTTTCAGATCCAAGACCTCATAGCAGACTACCAGATTAAACACTTAAACAACAAAAACACATAATATACAAAGATCCACGGGATCTGACATTTGACTGTCAGACCCAAAAACCACATTTTCCATATTTTGAAAAAATTTAATTTCGAGCACTTAGGTGTTATGGATCTGCATGATACCAACCCAGATCACTTAAATAGACTACAAACAACATGTTTTAACACAAAATTATAACATCCAACAGAAGATCAATGGTCAGATTTTCGAATAGGACTTTATACCTTTATGAACAAATCCTTGGATCTAAGCTTCTGATTTGTTATTGTTGATAGTAGGGCTTTGATTTAGGACTGAAATACTTTAAGATTTCGTTTGTTTAAGAGAGAGAGAGGGTCTTGGAGGAGGGTTGTGTTCAAATGAGCAAGAATGTAGCTTTTCTCTCTCTTAAATCTTATATAGATGTTTAGTGCAATGAATTTGCTGACTTTTATGGCTTGTTTGCTAGCATTCTAAGACACATGGAAGTCAATGGTTGTTGAGCAACTAAAGTTTTGTCAAGAATTACAAGCAACTTAATAAAAATACAATAAGGGCAAAAATGTCTTTTGGCTTTTAAAATTAATGTCATTATGGTAATCATGCCAAACCCTTAGGGTTTAGGGTTTAGGTTAGGGTTTGGACCATTTTAGAGTTTAAAAAAAATAATGTCCTAGAATTTCTAATTTAGGGTTTGTAAAATAAAATAAAATAATAAATTTTAGTTTCTAAAATACAAAATTAAGGTTTCTTAATTAATTAGGTTTTTAATTACTTAACACCTTACTAATTAGGTTTAAGATATACTAATTAGCATTAAGCTTTCCAAATCAACAATTAGGGTTTACAATTTAAATAAATTAGGATTTATAAAATAAATATTAGGGTTTCTAGAAATTAATATTTCTAAATATTAATTAGGGTATACCTAATTAATCAAAAAGTCATACATAACATGCATGCACCATAAAACACAGTTTTATAACAGTGTCGAACTCAAATTGAGTTTTAAATTAGGGTTTTAAATTATTAATTAGGGTTTTTCATATAATACTTAGGGTTTTCCTAATTAAAATTAAATTCTAATAATACATGTCATTATTCATATAACACCGTGACCTAACAGATTTTAAAGTCTTATTTGACTGCAAAACTAGGGTTTATCAGTAACACTATGGTTTGGTCATAATACATCATAATTGACCAACCATTGTCAGTCCACAAACAAACATTACATATTTATAGCACTGAAAAATTAAAATATAATATTATTATATTATTATTCTTATCCATTGATAAAAATCCAAAACTACGGTTTGGATTCCATATCTGATTTATTCTTCATATTTAACCTTAATAATTAAGGTAAAATAATTAACTTAATAACCTGTACCAAAATTCACATAATAAAATAATTATTATATTTATTCTAAAATCACTCCATATATTATTTAAATAATATATGATTATATTTTCATGTAAAATAGTTAATAAAGCATTACTACTATAAATTAATTATTATAGGAATATACTTTATAAAAATCAATAATTCTAAAATAAAATTATTCATAAATATTTATGTAATAAATATATTTTTGTTTAACACATAATTATATATACACATTATCTTGTACAAATCCTCATCCTTAAAATAAAAAAAAAAATTATACGCAAAATTTATGATTTAATTTTTATAGAAAATATTGGGTTGTTACAATCTTCTTATCCTTCTCTCTACAATTATAGTCTTAGGTACTCATACCTAAGGTTTATAACTTATCAGCTTTGATACAAACTTGTAACGCTTCGAAATCCAGTCTATCTTCACACCCAAATTCCGTACGTCACGAGTACATCATTCATCCAAACATATATCATAATATACTGAAATATAACAACATACAATTTCAATTCCCAGGTTCAAATACCTTATAACCTCGTTCATTATAAATAATGATAATTACATTATTCTTTACATCTTACAAGAGTGACTTTTATCCACCACCAAGGATATATAACCGTTCATTAAACTATCTATAGTTCAATTAAACTATTCTACATTACAAGTCTTCACTTGATCTTCTCGCTCATCCATAAACTGAATGACACTTCTCCTGGATACCGATCATCTTGATCTTTTCGGGATCCTTAAGTTCTTCTAACATCGTTCGCCGAAAATGTTTTTCATTTAAAGCAATTGTGAGCATTCAATTGCCCAGTAAGTCATTGCAGTTGAATAACAACTTCAAGAATTCAAACGTTCTTTTAAGACTTCCATAACTGAACAAAGGTTACGAAGCAGCTGGAATAATAGGAATAATCTCGATTCCTATCATTTTAAAACATTGGTCACATTCACTTTGAAATACTTTCATTCTTCTGCTTTTTTTTATACACATCCCGTCTAGCTAGAATCATTAGCACATACATAACAATAACGGTTCATGTATAAACAGAACATACTTGTATTGAACATCTCAATCACAGAATAGTTCATCTCATAGAAACACCGAAGTGTTCAAATTGTGGCACAAGGCCTCATACGTTCTACCACCTTTTACAAATATTGCACATTCGCACATAGACAAAACTTCTCCAGTTCAACATTTGAGAAGTTTAAAAAACTAGCATTCATTTAAAAAATGAATGAAGTTAGGAAACTTGCCTTACGCATAGCTACATCATACACTGAACTGCTCATTCCAATCCCTATAAAACACATAAGGAAATAACACATACACCAATTAGTCACATACTTGACTTACACATTGGTTTACTTAACTTTACTTCTTAGGGTTCGCGTTCTTTCAACCTAAGTTTACGCGATAACTTTCTTTACCGGTCTACGGCTTCATGACATACGGAGATGTCTTACTCAAAACGTTCATCATCTTTGTTGATTTACATTCTTATCTTCTTCTTATAACTTCTCTTGGACTTAGCACATATCGCTTCTTTGGTAGTAGTCCATATGGTACTCTAAGTGGTTTTTCACAAACAACCAACAAACAAGTTCCCGTCTCATCTACACTGCCATCACAGTGAGTTAGATCGGTTGTCAGTTTCGTATATTCTTTCGCTCTCTTAAGGAATTGTGTAACATTTCCAGAATTTTAATTGTAATATTAAATATTTATTGAATTATATAAATATTTAATGGATGTGTTTATCGTTGAATAAATATTTGTTTAATTGATTTGATTTTATTTGGTTAATTATTTGTTAAATAAATAATTAATGAATTAAGAAAATTATTATTATATTGATATTTTAATTTAATGGTTAATTATTTGTATTGAGTTAAGTGATTAAATGATTTATTTAATTAATTATTATTTGGATTAATTAAATTAAATATGAAAGCTTGATTAAATATAGTGTGACAAATAACTATATTATAAGTAGTATTAAAATAAATTAAAGTAGTTTTAATTGAGTTTACCCAAACAAGGCTTAAAATATTAAGTCTTTAATATTTAAAGGGTTTTGCCAAACAAAGCCTTATGGCTTTTGGTTTTCTAATTTTTGAATATAAATAAATAAATTAAAATAAAAAATATAACATATTTATATACGTTAGTTAGTAACTGATATTTTATTAAGTTGGCGTATTAAGGTTTAGCAGTTTTGGTTTTATGCCTTAAAGCTATCAGTGTGTTTTTTTTCGCATTCGAGTTTGCTAGCCTAGAGATTACAGAGAGTTGAGAGAACTTGAGAGAATTTAAGAAAGAGCTTGTGCAGAGAAGAATAATTCCAGTGTGTTTAGAAAGGATTTCTTTCAAGCAACAAAAGGTATGTTCTATAACCTTATTATACATATATGAAATTACAACATAGCTTTGTTTGTGTTCTGTGAAATCAAATTTGGTGAATTGTGGATATATACTTGGTAATTGTGATAATACGTGTTTATAATGCTAGAGTTTATGCTAAACAAGGAAATCACATGTTAATTTCGGATAACAGTAGAAAATTTTGACAGTATATGTATTTTCATATGGTTCATGAAAAGTATCAATTTTAGTGGCTAATTAGTATGTGAAATTATAAATTAAAGCTTGATTATGTTAGTTCACTAAGAAACGAGCATAACGTAATTTGAATGAAGTGATTTGGCCAAGTATTGAAATCACAGTGATGATTTTTGGGATGGATATCAAAAAGTGAGTTTTATATGAAAAACATGAAATTTGAGAAATTAAATTAGTTTTAGTTGATGTTAAATTGTTTTAATTGGTTGAATATGTTAGCAATCATGTTTATAATAGTGTTATATTTATTTTATATGTTAATTTCAATGTATGTTGGGTGAAATTCGTGTTTGTTGGGCTAAAAACGGAACACTGTTGCTGCGTTTCTGGTTCTATCTATGCACCAGAGCAGCTGTGCCACACAATGATATAAGTCAGAGCAGTCTGCTGCTGCTGCATTCTTCGGGATAGCGACATACGTTGGTCTAATGATGGGTTAGTATAATAAACATGTAATAATATAGCTAAAACAGAATCGTGCTATGTGGTTAGTAAATTCAAAGTTTGAATGATTACTAATTGATGAACGTGATATGTTAGAACGTAGTGAGCATGATGAATAGTAAATATGTGTTGTGAAGGTTAACACTTGTAGTTTTTGATATTTGCATGGTATCTTAAGACTTGTACCGAAATAACAAGTTTAGCTAAGAATGAGTGCTATGTTTGAAAAAGGATGTTAGTACATTGTGTATTGATTAATAAGAAGGGTTATGAGATGTAGAGTAAAGTTTACATTATAGCTACTATGCGTTATTATGGAACTAATAGTTAATGTGAATAATGATATAATTATGTAGGAATAAACGAAGTGCAGATAAGCGATAAGCGGTTTAGTCATAGTTCATAAACTACGAATCAGGCAAGTCTTTCAGTTCCTATTTGCTACGTGAACTTGATGTTTAACTGTTTTAAGTCTTTATTGCAAATAATATGATGTGTTATATTTATGTTGAAAGCATGAAACGTTAAAGTCAACTTATGACTACGTTGATTGAATAAAGCATGCTGATTGAGTAAGGAACTCAATCTTTATACTTGTTATGTGAACTGCAGTCTGTATGCTATGATAGTCCAATGTTTAAGAGATGTATGTTGAGCATGTTATTATATGCTACGTGTTGCATGAAAACTGTTAGATTTTGCTAGGCTGTCGAACTCAACCTTGCAAATAACCATTTTTACAGGTCAAGATTTCGAGGTAAAGTTATGTGTTACTTAAAAGACATGAATCAGATGTGATACTTGAAGATTTATACACTTTGGTTGTGTTAGTATTATTTGAGCCATGTTTAAGGTTCCGAATGATGTATTAATGTTGAATTTTAATATCGTTTCGCGATGTAAACTATTGTAGTATTAAATTGATTTTGAGATATTTAGCTGTAAAGGTTGAAGGTCTTGGGAACGAGGATAGTTTGTAATAGAAAATTTTAATTATTCCGCAAATTTCAATGGTTGTATTATCATTTAATGATGTAAAAGTAGAGGTTGAATGTATTATTAATGACTGAAATCGAGAATTAAATGGTATGAATTTTGGGGTCGTTACAGTTGGTATCAAAGCTGTAGGTTATAAACCTTAGGTAGGAGTACCGTAGGCTATAACCTTAGAGAAGAAATGTGAAGATAATGAAAGAATAAGCTCAGATAGAGTTTGAACAATAAGAAGTAATTTAAGAAATTTATAAAGAAGGGATTAAAACATGCGTGAGAGGATTCAAAGAAGAATCTCATAGAGTTATAAGAAATATGAATGTGGGGTTACCCAACTCCAATAATAAGAATGTAAGGTGTTAATAAATAGGCAATGTCTATAAGAAGCGATTGGTAAGGAAGTTAAGAATAAAAAGTTATAGTTGAGTATGGTACAATTGTACTATTTAGTAGTTGATGTATGGTATTTGGGCTAAACGATTCCTTCATAGAGCGGAGGTATGTACGAACTAGCAACTCGGAACCTAGTTTGTTGGTTGTTTGTGAAAAACCACTCAGTGTACCATATTGAAACTATTAGAGACTCGATGTTTACCAAGTGTAGAAAATGGATACGTATGATGAAAATGTGGAACTCAAATGAAATGTTGAGCACTGTAAATGAAGTTATAAAATTCTTAAAGGAAGAATTGTTATATAAACAAGAAAATTCAAAGAAGAATCTTGAAGAGATATAAAGATAAAAAAAAATGGGAGTTGCCTAACTCCAATAGCCAAGATAACGAATAATGTCGTAAATGAAAGGAAAGAAAGGGGATAGTAAAACAAAACGAACACGAGTTAAGAAAAGAATTTTAAGGGAGATGATTATAGAATAAGATCACGACGTGATCTGTTTAAGTTATAAAAGAAAGATGGTCTCTAACGTTTGAATAATTATAGCTTAATGCTATGAAGACGGAGTACTATGAAATAGTACGAGATAACTCACGAAGAGTTATAGATGATGTGATACGAGGAATTCATATCGAGCAAAGAGCAAGTTAAGAGTAAGATAGAGTTAAGTGGGATTTCAATTGAGGACTCATGTGATGGCTGAGTTGTACAAATCTTTGTATGAGCAGAGATTTTGTGCTTGCACTCAGTTTATCACATTGATAATCATTGGAATGTTGGTGTCGCGCTATCAATGTATATGTGGCAAAAATATGATTCTTTTCTAATGTGTATGTTTGATAGTTAGAAACTATTAAGATTAGTCAGATATTATTAAGATTAGGTGCGGTTCTTAAAACTAATGCATATGGTATGTTCTTGACTCATAATAATATGGTATGTTTTAAACCCCTTAGCGAATGGACGCCTATGGTCTGACTAGGATAAGTTCTTAAACTCATATTATTGTGACAAGTTCCTGAATTTTCAATGTGTAGTAAGTTTGATGAACTAGGGTATAATTAAGTGTGAATGGTGTATTGAGGATGATAGGAATAGATAGACCTATTAAGCAATGGATCAGTATAGAAAGTGGGGACATAGGTTTTTTCCAAATCTTCTAGCTTTGCTAGATTTTCGAAATTTATTGACTTTGTGCCGATGGTTGTACTTTTAATTTTTGAAAAATGTTGGATCACACTAGTGAACCAAAGAATTTTTTAAAACAACGCTATTATTCGCGTATCTATGCTGTTTGTTTCGGTTAGAAAAAAAATGATTTTTAAATTTTCAAAATATATTTTAATTATATATATCAGGTGATATGATAAACGATAGAGTCATCAATGCAATGGAACCTGGTGTTGGATGTGATCATATGATCGTCAGCCCACTATGGTGAGATGTAGCATGACAACGTCATAATCATGACGCCATAAAAAGATTTTTGAGGCTTCTTTAAGATATGAGAATATATATATATATATATATATATATATATATATATATATATATATATATGTATATGTATATTTCGATTGATGTTCGAATTGTTGTAGAAGTCTATGCTATTTGATTCAGTTAGACGATTATTGAAAGATGTTCATGAAATTCAAGCGTTTATTGAAAAATTATGCCAAACCAAATTGTTTTGGTGCGGATTCAGATGTTGAAAAGCTGAGGTGAACATCCCTATAAGGGGACATGTTTTTGGGGATAATGGTTCCGAGCGTAACACATATAGTCGTTACAAAACACTACGTTGCGACCCAACGTAGTGGTACAATAGGATGACCACCTAGTGTACGTAAGGAGGGTGTTTTTAGTCTTTTTGATTGATAAACACTCTAGTTTGCAGTGTGAAGGATTGAGTTGAAGCACCAGTAAACTGAGAATAGAGTTCATGGTCTTGTGACCCCTCAGCATGATTTGGAATCTTTTAAATTCTGGAGTTATTCATACTGCTTCCCAATTATTGAACAATTGTGGAAGATTCTTGCTATTCTAAAAGGCGAATGTGGTAAGGATGATATTCCTTAGAAAGAAGTAAGTTGTAGAATGCGACACGGAATGATAAATATATGGAATAAGTGAGAAAAGAAATTTTTGCAATGAGAAGGAGATGAGTTATCAAATAATAATGTAAAACTTTTAGTAGAAAAGTTTAATAATTGTAGAAAGATCTTTGTAGGAAGAAGTGGTTATAGAAATCAATGAATGAATAAAGTATTAACGTAAAATCTATTTTGATAGATTGAATGAATGATGATTAATAAATAAAATTTCAAGGACGAAATTCTTAGAAGAATGAGTGAATGTAATATCCCGAGTGTTTATGTATCGATCCTTAGAAAAGGAAATTAATGGGTTAAAGAATATATATTACTTAAAATATAATTGAGTTCAAGTGAAAGTTATGAAATAAAAACCTAGAATTTGTTGAGGCAATGAATGTAGTAGAAATATAAAATCTATATTAAGGTAATGTGTTGAAGATATTCAACGATAAATTTTAAAAAGAGATTTGGTGGAAACCTGAGTAAGATAGGGTTTCGGTGATTTCGAGAACGGAATCCTTATAATGAGGGAAGGATGTGACAACCCGAATTTTTTAGAAGTTATTAAAATATGAATTTAATATTTAAAATTCTTATTACGAGATGTTTTGAGTTTGAGTATGTATATGTATGTGTGGTATATTTTGAAATATGTGATCTGGTGTGAAGAGAAATATATTCATATATTGGGAAATGAATGGTTTAATAATACCCTGAGTTATTTCTTTAATCTATGTCCTCGATTTTGGGAACAGAATCCTTGTAAGTAGGGAAGAATGTGGCGATTTGATTATTTGAATTGTGATTCTGAGGACAGAATCCTTTTAAGGAGGGAATGATGTAACATTCCAGAATTTTAATTGTAATATTAAATATTTATTGAATTATATAAATATTTAATGGATGTGTTTATCGTTGAATAAATATTTGTTTAATTGATTTGATTTTATTTGGTTAATTATTTGTTAAATAAATAATTAATGAATTAAGGAAACTATTATTATATTGATATTTCAATTTAATGGTTAATTATTTGTATTGAGTTAAATGATTAAATGATTAAATGATTTATTTAATTAATTATTATTTGGATTAATTAAATTAATTATAAAAGCTTGATTAAATATAGTGTGACAAATAACTATATTATAAGGAGTATTAAAATAAATTAAAGTAGTTTTAATTGAGTTTACCCAAACAAGGCTTAAAATATTAATTCTTTAATATTTAAAGGGTTTTGCCAAACAAAGCCTTATGGCTTTTGGTTTTCTAATTTTTGAATATAAATAAAATAAATTAAAATAATAAATATAACATATTTATATACGTTAGTTAGTAACTGATATTTTATTAAGTTGGCGTATTAAGGTTTAGCAGTTTTGGTTTTACGCCTTAAAGCTATCAGTGTATTTTTTTTCGCATTCGAGTTTGCTAGCCTAGAGATTACAGAGAGTTGAGAGAACTTGAGAGAATTTAAGAAAGAGCTTGTGCAGAGAAGAATAATTCCAGTATGTTTAGCAAGGATTTCTTTTAAGCAACAAAAGGTATGTTCTATACCCTTATTATACATATATGAAATTACGGCATACCATTCTTTGTGTTCTGTGAAATCAAAATTGGTGAATTGTGGATATATAATTGGTAATTGTGATAATACGTGTTTATAATGCTAGAGTTTATGCTAAACAAGGAAATCGCATGTTAATTTCGGATAACAGTAGAAAATTTTAACAGTATATGTATTTTCATATGGTTCATGAAAAGTATCAATTTTAGTGGCTAATTAGTATGTGAAATTGTAAATTGAAGCTTGATTATGTTAGTTCACTAAGAAACGAGCATAACGTAATTTGAATGAAGTGATTTGGCCAAGTATTGAAATCACAGTGATGATTTTTGGGATGGATATCAAAAAGTGAGTTTTATATAAAAAACATGAAATTTGAGAAATTAAATTTGTTTTAGTTGATGTTAAATTGTTTTAATTGGTTGAATATGTTAGCAATAATGTTTATAATAGTGTTATATTTATTTTATATGTTAATTACAATGTTTGGTGGGTGAAATTCGTGTTTGTTGGGCTAAAAACGGAACACTATTGCTGCGTTTCTGGTTTTGTCTGTGCACTAGCGCAGCTGTGCCAGAGCAGCTGCGCCAGAGTAGCTGCGCCACACACTGATATGAGTCAGAGTAGTCTGTTGCTACTGCATTCTTCGGTATAGCGACATAGGTTGGTCTAATGATGTGTTAGTATAATAAACATGTATTAATATAGCTAAAACAGAATCGTGCTATGTGGTTAGTAAATTCAAAGTTTGAATGATTAGTAATTGATGAACGTGATATGTTAGAACGTAGTGAGCATGATGAATAGTAATCATGTGTTGTAAAGGTTAACACTTGTAGCTAAGAATGAGTGCTATGTTAACACGTGATATGTTAGAACGTAGTGAGCATGATGAATAGTAATCATGTGTTGTAAAGGTTAACACTTGTAGCTAACACTGATATTTGCATGGTATCTTAAGACATGTACCGAAATAACAAGTTTAGCTAAGAATGAGTGCTATGTTGGAAAAAGGATGTTAGTACATTGTGTATTGATTAATAAGAAGGGTTATAAGATGTAGAGTAAAGTTTACATTATAGCTACTATACGTTACTATAGAACTAATAGTTAATGTGAATAATGATATAACTGCGTAGGAATACACGAAGTGCAGATAAGCGATAAGCAGTTAAGTCTTAGTTCATAAACTACGAATCAGGCAAGTCTTTCAGTTCCTATTTGCTACGTGAACTTGATGTTTAACTGTTTTAAGTCTTTATTGCAAATAATATGATGTGTTATATTTATGTTGAAAGCATGAAACGTTAAAGTCAACTTATGACTATATTGATTGAATAAAGCATGCTGATTGAGTAAGGAACTCAATCTTTATACTTGTTATGTGAACTTTAGTCTGTATGTTATGATAGTCTAAAGTTTAAGAGATGTATGTTGAGCATGTTATTATATGCTACGTGTTGCATGAAAACTGTTAGATTTTGCTGGGCTGTCGAGCTAAACCTTGCAAATAACCATTTTTGCAGGTCAAGATTTCGAGGTAAAGTTATGTGTTTCTTGAAATACATGAATCAGATGTGATACTTGAAGATTTATACACTTTGGTTGTGTTAGTATTATTTGAGCCATGTTTAAGGTTTCGAATGATGTATTAATGTTGAATTTTACTATCGTTTTGCAATGTAAACTATTGTAGTATTAAATTGATTCTGGGATATTTAGCTATAAAGGTTGAAGGTCTTGGCAACGAGGATTGCTTGTAATAGAAAATTTTAATTATTCTGCAAATTTCAATGGTTGTATTATCATTTAATGATGTAAAAGTAGATGTTGAATGTATTATTAACGACTGAAATCGAGAATTAAATGGTATGAATGTTGACAAATTATTTAGCCCAGCTCCCATATGTCAACTATCAAAGGTTACGATTGTACTACAACCTAAATTCATCTAACTTATCCAAACTATTAAAACATAATGTTCGTTATGTTAATTTCTTATTCCTTATGGTTTCTGGTAACTAAGTGCCATGCCTCGGGATTCATTCTTTATCCGATTCACATTCGACTTTCATTAATCTTATTACCGTTCCTTACCGCTTTCTCGATAATTCATATCTTACTTATTACTTTCATCAACGTCTAAGTCATACAACCAGGGTATACTTAGAACGTTCGTTCCACGTGAATACGATTCACGGGGATCATTTACGTATTCAACGTTTGCGTTGCTCGTCTCTTAATCTCTCATTTAACCTTTACTCAAGGTTTTAATCGCTTTCAATCGTTGTCCATCCCATGAACCCCATGTTCATTATTCTTTCTTAATGTCGAAGCCATATTTTTCGTTGTATGCTAAGACTGATCGTTCATCACAACAACGTTGCGTTCATAGCGTCTATACGCTTTACACTTATCTCTCATTACCACCAAATAACATCTAAATGTTATTCATTACCCTCGCCACTCAACGTCTAAGGAATCACAACCATAGCAATCCCCCACATTCGTTTATCGCGACAACGGTCCCCGGAGATCGGTTTCGTAACCTTCGTTTACATCCTTTGTCTTTTAATCTCTTTTAATCTTTCCGTTCCACCTTCATTAAAGGTTTAATTTACTTTCTTAAGTGTTACATTTGATGAACTTTATGTTCTTTATCTTCCCTTACACTTCCCCGCAGCAATTGAGAAATTAAAAGCTCATTACTGTGCCTTACCCTGCACTGGCACTGCGATATCGGCTCCCTCCTTCTCCTTCACGCAGCGGCACCACTCTGCAGTGGCTACCTCCCCGGTCTGGCGCTGCGGCGCCACCTTACAAAGCATGGGTGGCGCTGCGGCGCCAAGCCCTAACTCTTGAAAAACATTCTCTAAGTGTTCAATCATTTTTCGACGTTTACTTTGAAATCTCATATCTTCTTCGTTATAGCTCGGAACGAGGTCGTTCCAAAGCTATTCTCTTCCTTATCTTACGTACTTCAATCCCCCTAGACAGAACTTCATTCTGAATCCGTTAACATGCCATTAGATCGGCTTAATCTTTGTCCTATGTTCATTTTATGTTTTTAATGTTCTTTGTTCGTTCGTCCGTAATTCGATCATCCGAACTCGAAACTTGCTTGTTCTTGAGTCCATGACTCACGCTTTCTACATTCTCTTACATTCATATGAAACCATACACCTTCGGGTTCATTTACACACTTTCTAGTTCTTGTTTGTCTTTTCCAAAATTTTTGCCAAAACTTCGTTATAGCTAAGTTTAATCCGTTCTTCATGAACATTTCTACCGTTCCTAACCAAGAAATAAGCATCTAACTTATACGCGATGGTTTTAAACTTGTCCATCAATAACAATTACACTACGATGGTTTTAAATTTGTCCATCAACAACATTCTTCGTGTTCTTCGCGTTCTTCGTTCTTTCTTCATTTTTAATCGATATTTTGATTACGATTTCACTTTTTCTTGGAATTTGATGTTATAAAACACCATTCCTTACTTATTTCACCGTATCATTCGTATGATTCACTCGGATCGTTCTAATTCATTACGAAACTTATACTTCTTTAAGAAATTTATAACTTAAACTTCTAATTTCTTATTTCTTCATTTCTCATGATTTCAACCATATGAAATCATTCCTAACATATTATACTTCCTATCTTCACTAAGCTGTGTTTTAAACATATAAAACTTAAAGAAAATTGTATAGAAGTTAGGTTTCAAATTAACTTCCTTCTTTAATCTCCTTCCGTCGGATAAAGTTTCCTCACGAGCCAACTTTTCCTCCTCCTTTTCCTCTTTTTCCTCATCCAAAATCTCTCTCTCTCTCTTTCTCAAATGTTGGACAAATTTTAAAATTCTAAACAAATGAAATCTAGCTTCCTTTTTATAGATTTTCAAAGCTAGGGGCAAAATATTCTTTTTGGCCCTCCGGTTAGTATTTATACCTCCTTACTATTCATGAAACTTCCCTTGGAAGTTTTGTGGTTCTGTCTTTCGGGTTTCGTCTGACAGTTTTAAAAATTACGATTCTCGAAATCTAAATATTTTTGGATATTTCGTCTTTCCTTTACCGATTAACATTTACGTATTCTTCTAATCTCCGAAAAACTGAAAAACACTTTTTGGTGTCAAGCGTTTTCCTTCACGTTTTCCCCTAACGTAGTTAAACGAATGAAAAGTACATAACAATACTTTTCATCATTTTTATTTCGTCCGATTTCTGCACGTTTTTCGAGAAAACTTTTATCGGTTTACTTAACTTTTCACGATATATTATCGTCAAATCTTTCGATTGAATGTCATTTCTACATACCGAACTCTCAGAAAGACTTAGGTTATTCAAACCCTAACCCTTAGGGTTTCGTCGGGTGAATAGTGCCTATTTTGTCTTTTTCCCGAAAATATTTTTGTTCCCGAAATTTTTTTATTTTCGTCTTGAAAATTCTTACTCGTTCAATCTAGCTCATAGCCAGAATCCTCCCGTATTATAATCATCCTAGATTCTAGAACGTTTAATAAACACATAGCACATAATATTATTAATAAAAATTTATTTTATTAATAACTAATTCTTTAAACTTAAATTCTGGACAATCCGATCTTCTGGGTCGTCACAATTGCATTGCAGGAGAAACACTCCTCCAAATGAATGCACGTGAAGACTAATTCAAAATCAAAATTATAACCTTCACACCACTTTTATTCCCATGTTGAAAATTATATATTATAATAAAAATATTACCATTATAAAAAAAATTATATTATTATATTATCACATTATTATAATGTAATATTATAATAATATATTTGAATGAATATTTTATCGGAGAAGATAATTTTCAAACTTTCAACAAATATTTCATGCAAAATTCCTTCATTTATGCCAAAATTGAACAAATATCCACCACATAATAATTATTCACAATTAATATTATAAGCTCACAATATTAACAACCAGATCATTCTTAGGAAAGAGGGGGTTTTCCGATAAGGATTTATCCTTATTGGCGTGCAATTATATAACCTAACCTCTTTTCTCGACAGAATTTTTTAGACATTACCAATAATGCTAACTAATAATATGAATACTTATGTCATGTCAATTATTAATTTAATAATATAAAATATTATGCAGATGATACTATGACAATAATTGAATCAACTGTGCAACAAATATTGTGTCAATTATTGAATGAAACTAAGTGACTTCTTACGTAAGAATCAATAATCAGAGATACTGTGCAATACTGTGTACTACTGTGCAATCACGCGTATTACTGTACATTTATCACCGGGTATTTTAACAGTTAACGGTAAAAGTTTTACCGTTATTTTTATAAAAAGGTAATTTTTGCCGCTTTCTATATCCGACAGTTATTCTGTTTGTGATCCACCAATGATTGCGCCGTCGTACGAATATTTCCCGATAAAAAGAATATTCCCCAACCAAACGAATATTTTATGACAAATTGCTTACTTTACAAAATTTGCACATCACACATAACTAAAGCATTATATCAAATTAACACCTTATTATTCAAAATAATAATTAGAGAAATTAAAAATTTATTCATAAAAAGTTGGGGTCTTACAGTTGTTCACCTCAGACTTATTAAAAGATTCCGCACCAAAATAATTTGGTTAGGGATAAATTCTCAAAGAATACTTTGATTTTCATAAACATTTGTCTAGCTGAATTAATTAACTTAGACTCATACCAATAATTCAAATTTTAATCGAAACATTTCTGGCCAAATTCAGTTGGCAATAATTTATCTTTAAAATTATGAAAATCATTTTATGATGTCATGATATCGCACTATATTTACAATCCGTTTGAGGATTCTGTCATTTTGTGACTTTGTTATACTACATCATACCATAGTGGACTGACGATCTTTAGATCACATCCAACACTAAGTAATTCTGCATTGATAACTCCATCATTTTTATCATCTTTGCACCAGGTTACATGATGCATTAATGATATATAAAATATATTTTGATATTTTAAATCATTTTTGTCTAGCCAAACTAATTAGCGTAGACTTTTCTTTTAAACGGTTCAAAAACCATTGCAAATCATTTTTGGTGTTATCATACCTCAACTGGCAACGATGTGTTAGTGGCCCAAAGTCCATATATGCACACTTGTCACCATGTGTTGAGGATAACAAAATTCATTTTTTAAAGGCACATCAGTGCGTATTTAGCTTGATGTCAAAAATTTTAAAGTCTAGCATAGCTAGAAGATTTGGAATACCTATGCTTCCACCATCAACTCCACTTTCTATAATGATCCATTGCTTAATAATTCTATCTTCCTTAATTTTCCATTCATAACTTTTCTATACCCCGATATAGTTCATCAAACTTACCACACGTTATGAGTTCAAGAACTTTCCACAATAATATGAGTTTAGGAACTTATCCTAGCAATACGTAGTTCAAGAACCAATCAGGAACTGTCCATACGCTTAGGGGTTTAAAAACATACCATACGATTATGAGTCACAAACATAACATAAGTATGAGTTTTAAGAACTCGCACCTAATCGTATATTCTCTACATATCCGTTATACACATAAGAAAAGAATCACATTCTCAACATGCATGTAGCGAATAGCGCAACACCATGTTCCAATGATTATTAATACAGGAAGCTAAGTGGTTGTCAAACCAAACACAATCCCTTTCCCATACAAGGAATTGGTCAACTCGACCACTTATCAATATAGGAAGCTAAACGGTTGTTAAACCAAGGACAAATTCCCCTCCCATATAAGGAATTGTTCAACTCAACCACTATATCAATATAGGAAGCTAAGTGGTTCTCAAACCAAGTACAAATTCCCCACCCATACAAGAAATTATACAACTTAGCTGCTGACATGAGTCCTCAATTGAAATCCCATATAATCATAGCTTTCCCTTACTTAATACGAAATTTATTTAATCCGTATCTCATCATCTACAACTCTTTTCTGAGTTTGCATAGTACAACTTACATACAACAATTCTGCTATAAATTTTTCAATCATTAGATTGATTCTCTTTCTTACTATGACCTTATCATACCACGTTGTGATTTCTTATTATAATCGTATTATATTACGATTCTTTTCTATTTTATGATCGTTTTATTTTATGATTTTCTTTCCCTTTATACTTTTAGTCTTATAGATTCTATCTATTCATTATTACTTTTCATCTTTATCATCAGAGTTAGGTAACTTTGTATCTTTATAAATTTTCAAGATTCTTCTTTGAATCTTATTTACTTAACAATACATTTCCCAAATTCATCACTTAAATCTTAAACTTATTTGAGTTTATTCCTTATTCTCATCCCTACAGTTATAGCCTAAGGTATTCCTACCTAAGGTTTATAACCTACGGCTTTGATACCAAATGTGATTCGGGTACCTTTTACCTCGAATCTAGTACATTACGATACATCATTTCTATAATTGTTGCGGAAGATATAAACATAAATTGTTTATACAATAAACTCTTACACATAACTCCCAAGGTCTGTAACCTTAACTTAATACTTGCATTCAATATCCTACATGACATACAATGTCAATTGCATCCAATATTATTACAATTTTAATTGCATCATAATCCAATTCTGAAATTTGTCTTTACCTTTGCCTGTATCCGTAGTATCGTCTTGATCTAAATTTTTTATCATGATATAGCAAGGGTGAGAAACTATTTTTCCTAGCAAGTTTAAGTTCAAATGAAGATATATCATGATTGAAAAGGAATAATAAGCTGACAAACTTTTAACAATATGATAACTGTGAAAGAATATGAATCAATTTCCATAACTAAATGACTGAATCAATAATGCTGAGTAGCTAACAATGAACATGAACAAATTTAACTGAACCATATGGTAATGAAGGTGATCAGCCTTTCATACCTGATGAATATATATAACATGCACCATGTGCGAATCAATAATTCGTAGATGTGGTATAATCAACAATGATTAACCACGAACATGCCTTGAAATAACAACTCAAGTTTTAGTTAGGAAACTTGTCTGTACCGTCGATTACTGCTACACAATCTAATTTAGTTTCATTTAAAAGACCTAATATTGATCTCTCAATTAGAATAATATCATAATGTCTACCACTACTATTCACAGTCATAATACAACTTAAACACATTACCACATATCTCTAACAGTCGTTAGAACATATAAGAACTATTATCAAGTTAAACTATTTCAGTCTAGTTTGATTTCAGTATTATTTCGACGTCCCGATTGCCTTATCAAATAATTATCAAGTTTATTTTCAATAAAACTCTACTTAACTGCTTCAATATTAATTTAGATAATTTAATTATCATTCATAACATTTTTCAAAAGCTCATACTGATTTTCATATAATTATGATCATTTATAATGATTTTTCAATCATTAATATCATTTTTAAATGATTTAAATACCAAATAATTCATCATCATTATATTTAATTAATTTTAAATATTAATGAAATTCATGTCACAATATTAAAAATTATTTATTATAACTCAGAATATTTTTAATACCTTAATATCACCTTTAAATGATTTTTAAAATATTTAAAATCATTCTCAAATAACTGCCATTAATATTAAAATATTAATGTATTTCATGTCAAAATATTAAAAGTTATATATTATAACTTAAAATATTTTTAAAACCTTTATATCATTATAAAATAATTTTTAAAACATTAAAATCATTTTGACATAATTTATTTAATATAATTATTAAACAAATTTATTATCATTAATATTAAATTATTAATGATATCCATACCAAAATATTAAAAGTTATTCATTATAACTTAAAATATTTTTTAACACTTTAATATCATTTTAAATGATTTTTAAAATATTAAAATCATTTTTAACTAATTTATTTAATACAATTATTAAATAAATTTAATATCATTAATATTTAAATAAATTAAAATATGAATGAAATTTATCTCAAATTATTAAAAGTTAATTTTTATAACTTAAAATAATTTTTAAAACTTATTTATGAATTTTTCATAATTATTTTCTATTTATTTCAATTCAATAAATTAATTTTCATTTAAATTGTCGCTAAATGCCTATCGCAACAAAAACTGTTGCGATATGTGTTCTTGAGTCTTGAAGAACAGTTTAGGTCAATGCTTATATGCCTACTTTGACCATCTTTAATTCCCAGCTGATGATATTTCTGGGCATGAGGGTGTATCAGTGATGTAGTACTAGTGCAATATTACAAGTACTAACGAATTTAGGGTCAAACTACATCATATCATGAAGATATAAGGGTTCAAAATTGATGTCAGAGCTGTTCTTGAGTTTCTGGGTTATCCAGAAACTCAGACAGTGATGAGTAGCCATATTGAGGCCTTAATAACTTGGATCCTGGGCTTACTTTAAGTGTTATAGTGTAACACTTTTGTAGTATATATGTCAAGGTACAAAAGTATTACACTTATGTAGCTTAACAACATCACAATAGCAAGATCTAGGCTAGTCAAAAGTCTGTCAAAGACTTGTTCTTAAGTTTTCTGGAAATTTCAAAAAACTAAATCTATGCTTGGTCTACCCAGTTTGACCATCAATAACTTTGATCCTGTTGATGATTTAGGTGTTCTAGTGTCATGGTTCTATAGTCCATATGTCAGGTTATATCAATGATACACTTAGACAAGTTGACAACATAACAGATGCAAGATCTAAGCCCCTAAACATGTTGTCAGACATTTCTGGACAGTTTTTGGGTTTTCCAGAAATTCATTTTCATGACTGGTCAACCATGTTTGACCATTAATAACTAGAGATCTGGACATGATTCCACTTCCAGATTACTCTCCCCATGACAAACTTTAACAATGATACACTTAGCAAGTCTAACACTTAACAAATTTAGATCTATGGCCTTTGACATTTGACTGTCAGGCCATATTTCTAGGGTTCTTGACAGTTTACTAAATCTTCATTTTCATGCACTTAGATGTTATGGATCCATGATATATCATCATAGATCACTAAATAACATCACATAACACATATTTAAACAACAAAACATAACATCTACTGAGATCTTAAAGATCTAGCATGAATTAGGGTTTATACATTCTTAATCCAACTTTTGACTTCTTCTCCTTGATCCGAATGTGATATGGTTATGGGATGATTCTTACTTAACTTAGGACTGAGTTTCATAAGAAACATAGTGGTCTAAGAGAGGGAGAGAGAGAGAGAGTGTGTGAGAGAGTCTTGGCTTATGAAAATAAAAGTAAATATATTTTCTTAACTTTAATTTTCTATGTTTGATTCAATGGTTGTAGTTGTTGCTAGGTGTCATTGGATGGCTGATTCAATTTGATTTGAAGCACATGGGCAATCTCAAGTGATGACTCACTAAGATTTGCCATATCCTTTACTTAAAAGTTAAGTAAAAGGATATTTTGGTAATTTCGCGCCCACTAAGGGTGTTTTGATAATTTCCACAACAATTTGAAGGGTAATCTAGTCATTTCACATGTTTCACATTACTCTTAACCCTTAGCGTTTGATACTTAGCATTAAGGTTTCCAAATTAGGGTATTAAAATTCTTGATTAGGGTTTAGGGTTTCCAAAACTAGAATTAGGGTTTCTAACCGATCGTTAGGGTTTCCTAACCGAACATTTGGGTTCTCAACATAAAATTAGGGTTTACCAATATTATAATTTATATGCTCCACACTTAACCCTTAATCACATATTGTACATACGCATAATCACAATACCCAAAACCATATACCTCGTATGAAGATAATCACTTTCAGTTTATAAACCATACAAATCCTTCACAAAATTCTTTAATCAATACTATATTTCTAGTCTAGGTTTTATTATTTAACTTTTTTTTAATCAATCAAGATTTTATTAATCTTATAAATTTTTGGGTTGTCACACTTATGGACTTGGTGCCGGGTTGCCCTTTTTAAAGAAAGAAAGAATGAAATGGTCATGGTCTTTGACCAAACTCAAGGTTTAATTGATGATGTTCATCGTTAAACATTTTAAAGAAAAGAGAAATACTATTTTGATTTATTCATAGTACTTCATAACTATCAGTTCAGTTATAGAAGATATACTCATATGATTCATGCATGTTGTTCAACTATAATTGTTATAGTTGTTGAGCTAGTGATGCTCACCCTTGTTTAAACCATTTGATTGCAGCTAAAAATGAACGGATCGAAGGATCTGGTAAGGACAAAGGGAAGGCCGTGACAGACAAATAGTTATCCTTGTAATAGAATAGTATTACTTTTGAATTAATTTGATACTATGACAAAGAACATATGTAATGATTACAAAGAACCTGGGAAGGGATTTGTTATTATGTTATAAAAAGGTAGATATATTCACTCTATTGATGTATTCCATCTAAATGTATGTATGAATAGTAGCACCGTGTAGCACCATCTATCGGGTTGGAAGATACTCGGATTTAGGGGCGTCACAGGTTGGCATCAGAGCTGTAGATTATAAAACTTAAGGGGGGGGGGAAGAACCTTAGGCCATAACCTTAAGAAAAGTCGAGGAATCTAGTAGTAATTAAACTCACATTGAGTTTTTAAGTGGTAAATTGAGGAAATTCATTACAAGGAGAATTAAAAGATGAAGTTAACCCTAAAATGCATTAAGTGTGATATGTGTTTATAATATTCTGATGATGTGTACTAATCAAGATATTATGTTTTATTATAGATGTTAGGAGATAATGTGATGTATAGAAATATATATGTGGTTAGCGAGGAGTCAGTGAACCATATAGAGATTTTATCGACACCCATAGCCGAGGTTCCAGTAGTGATGGTGGATGAATCAGAGGATTCTGAGAACGTAGGGTTTACATCCTTATTTGACGGAATGTCCGAGGAGGAGGTGGAGGTAGTATCGTTTAATACGGTAATACCTACAGAGGAGATGACACTGGAGGAGTCAATGAAGGCGTTGTTCATGATTGTGTTGGATAAGAATATTCAGTTAGGTAAGGAAGTGACGGAGCTGAAGGAGGAGGTCCATGACATCTTGGAGGACAAGAGGGACATGGAGACATTTTGGGAGGTTGAACATGACGAGAAAGTTTTGGCTAAGGACAAGGTCCGAGAGCTAAAACATGAGGCCTTCAAGCTTAAGGAGGAGCTAAAGGCCAAGAGGCTGAAGATTAGGAAGATGTCCTATATTCATAGGAGTTCACATGAGAATTATCAGTGACAAGTTGCTGAGTATCAAGTGGAGGCAGGGCAGACTCGGCATATGATCAGTCGGGATGTGGTGGTCAGTTTTGTCGATGCAGATTTTGTAAATGCCATTAGGCAGATGTTATCTAGTTAATAACTAGGATAGGTATAGATATGTAAATATTGTATATATCTAAGTAGTGACGTAAAACCCTCTTTTGTATAATCAAAGGGTAGTCTTTTGTAAATCCTAATTTTTGAAAAGTAATTATGGGAAAGTAATGTAATTAGCCAAGGCTATGTAATGGTGAACGGTGTAGTATTATACTACAAAGAAGAAAGCATATCAATATAAGCACTTTATTGATCATGTTTTTACAATGAGTTTTAGTTATTGTTAAATATGAATAATGACTAATTAATAAGAAGAAAGAAGTAACAAACTGTTATTCATGTTAACAAAAATATGCCGCCAAGAAGAAGACAAAAAAATCAGGAAACTAATGTGAATCAACCAAAAGGGGGACCGATTAACCCGATACAGGAGTTTGTTAACTTATTAAAAATTGGCTTTAATAGAAATGGTGCAAATATACCTGTTCGTCATGCGGTAGTACGTGCTACTATGTTTAAGGATTTCAAAAGTGTAGGTCCGCCAGAGTTCAAAGGAACAATGAACCATATGTAAGCCCAAACTTGGGTGAAAGAGATTGAGAAGGCATTTGTTATTGCAAATGTCGAAGAGGGGTATAAGACTTCTTTTTCCACCTATATGACAAAGGGAGAGGCCAACTTTTGGTGGGAGGCAAACCAGGCTAGGGCTGGAGTGGAGGTTGTAACGTGGACACGGTTCAAGGAGATATTCTTTGAGAACTATTTCCCCACGAGTATGCAGGATAGGATGGAGAAGAAGTTCTTGGAATTGAAACAAGGGGATATGACTGTTCCCCAATATGCTGCCAAGTTCAATAAACTGGCGAGATTTGCTCCACATCAGGTGGATACAGAGTTGAGAAAGGTGCGAAGATTCGAGCATGGCTTGAAATCCTGGCTCTATAGCCAGATATCAGTGTTTCAAAGAAATTCCTTTGGAACTATTATGGAAAAGGCAATAATTACAGAGGGTGGTAGTGAGGCTTTAAGATAATACCACAAAGAGAAGAAGAATAAGAGTAAAATAGATGGGGGAGTGAAAATTGAGGGAGCCAGCGGGAGTGTCAATGGACAGAAGAGGAATATTTTTAACTCTAGGAATATCGGAGTGAAACAAGGAGACACTAAGAAAAGGATGGAGGTATGTAATAATTATGGGAAGACTCATTTAGGAGTTTGTCTCAAGGGTTAAGCTGTGTGCTATAAATGTGGACAAGAAGGGCACATTTCGCCTAATTGTCCAAGTCCGAAGAAGAACCATGGATGCTTCGTATGTGGATCAACTGATCACAAGACGAAGAACTGCCCGAAGAAGGGGATGGATGGTAATAAGGGCGCTAATAGTGGAAAGTTAGCTATTCGTGGTCTAGCTCAGTCGAGTAAACTGACGGCTCACATTTTTAATATGACGGTCCAAGATGCAGTTGCATCGGGATATGTAGTTGCGGGTATTATCCCAATCAACGATATAAATGCTTATGTGTTGTTTGATTTGGGTGCTACTTGTTCTTTATAACATGTGAATTTGCTAGACGGTTAGGATTACTACTTGAAAGATTGCCTATACCTTTAAATATTAAGGTAGCAAATGAAGAAATAATTCCTTTTGAACATATTCACAGGCGTTGCTGTGTAGAAATAAGAAGTTATAAATTATCGGTAGATTTAATACCGATGAAGTTGGGAGAATTTGATGTAATTCTCGGGATGGATTTGTTGTTTAACCATGGTGCAATTATAGATTGTCAAAAAAAATGTATAAACCTTCGAACTTTGAAGCAGCCTAAGGTAGTGTTTTACGGTAGTAAATCGCCGGGACATTCGTGTTGCCTTACCATGACACAAACTAGGAAATTGCTGAAGAAGGGATGTGTAGGTTATTTGTGTCATGTTGTTGATGTAATACCCGAGAATTTCTGAATATTATTAATAAATATATTAATAAAAGTCAAGTATTTATTTAAGTGTAAATAAATATTGTTGTGGCATGGGATACAGTAATTCCTATTAAACTAAGCTAAGTGTGTGACCATTATGTGATAAGGTGAAATGGATGAAGATCCTAATGTAAAGATTATCAGAATTGCCTAGTGTGGCATAATGAAGGATTGAAAGATTCATTAAGTGAATTAAGAAAGGAACGGTCTAATAAGAGAAAGATTAATGTTTAATATGTGTAGCTGTATATAATTGAAGGATTAAGTAACTCCATGCATGAAATGAATAGGATGTTTAATTAATAGTATTATCAATTTGGGGAATCAATTCATGCTATATGAAACTGGATTGATGATAGAAGATGGGACTTGCATGTAGCTAAACCAGTTTGGCACTGCCAGGAACCGGCTCAGCTGTGCCTTTCCTGCAGTACAAACTGGCGCAGCTGCGCCAATGGCTAGATTAGGGGAAAGTTGGTTATCACTTTGGATAGTGTCTGGAACATTCTGGTATTGTGTGACATTATTAAAATCATATGATAAGGGTAAAATTAATGGTATGAAGTATCAAGTAGCACAATAAAATTATGTGTGACATTTTAATATAGAAATAGTTAATTAACTGTGCATCTCAGAAATTCGAAAAGAAATTGAATGTTAAGAAAATAGACATTTAATATTAAATATTATTATAATATTGATGTGTGAGTACTAATTATATTTATGGAGGATACCCGGTTAGTGATACCTAACTGCATTATTTTTATCTGTATTAAATATTAAAATATATGAACCCAATTTACATGGATTATATGATATGAGTACATAAATTATCCCTAACTCTTCATTTTGTAATAACATTAGTACATTAAAGTCACATGAGGGAACCAAAAAGGGAATTAAATTAACTACAATTGAACTAAATGCTGAGAATTAGAAGGCTTGTCCCAAATTCAGTTGCCCAAACAATGTTTCATTTCCTTTACGTGCACTGCCGAGCTTGGAACAATGGCTAGCTAGGAGAGGTGATGATGGCTATGAAATGGTGGTTAAGCAACTCCTCAATAACCATTGTCTACTTCTTTTAACCCATGGATTCAAAACTTGGTGTAAAGAAATTAACTGGCCCTGTGTTCTTCTATAAATAGTTGCAACATTTTCTTCTTTTCCCGTTGCTCTAAATTGTTTGTTAAATTCCAAGTTAGAGAAGGTGAGTTGCTTGTTAATTAAGAAGGAGTATAGGATTGGCAGAAGGAAGTAATTAAGCTTACTCAACTTCATAGAAGGTAAAATTCTTATTTTAAATTCTTAATTCCAACTTTGATAAATCATAGAAATTCTCCTAAGTTCTTGTGAAATTGATTGAAAATTTACTACCAACGTGTTTATAAAGCTTAGATACATGTATGGAATCTTTTAGAATGAGTTTGAGTGTAAGACCCCAACTTATTAATGAATAAAATCAAATTTTCTCTAAATATTATTGTGAATAATAAGGGGCTAATTTGATATAATACTTTGGTTATGGGTGAAATGTGCAAATTTTGCAAAATAAGCAAGTGGTTATAAAATATTCATTTTGTCGGGGAATATTCGTTTGGTCGTGGAATATTCTTGCTGTCGGGGAATATTCGTACGACGGCGCAGCCTTGTGTGGGCCCCATAACAGAAAGCGATTGGATGAAGAAAATGACAAGTATAAGTTATTTATAAATAACGGCGTAGTTGTTACCGTTAATACTGTTGGAATACCCGGTGATTAAAATACAGTAGCACACGGTATTGCACCAATTATTAATTCTTACGTAAGAAGGAACTACTCAATAATTGTTACAGTAGTTATTGTTCAATATTTTATTTTATTGATTCAATAATTGTTGCATTGATATTTTATATTATTGTTGTTTCAATAATTGTTGCTGCACAGTATTTTCCATTATCAGATCAATAATTCATATTATTTGAATAATATTATTATATAACATTATTGGCAATGTCTAGAAAGTTCTGTCTAAAGAGAGGTTTGGTCATCTAATTGCGCGCCAGTAAGGAGAAATCCTTATTGGAAAGCCCCCTCTTTCCTGGGAACGGCCTGGTTGTCATAAATGTGATTCTGTAATATTATTTGTGAATAATTAATTATTGATTCATATGATAAGGAAATATTTATTTTATGTGGATATAAATGAGGGATATATTTTTGTGGTTAAAAATGAAGGAGTTAATGTTGAGGTGTTTTATCAGTATTTTTATCGGAATGGAGGTATTAAAAATCAAATCAGGGTTTTTGAGAAATATTGCGGGTGTTATAATTTTTAATCCGACCGTTGGATCGTGGTAATTTTTTTGATATGTTATACATATATAAGTTGAGTATATGTCCACAAATTTTGAACCGTTAAAAATGAACGTATGATTTATTATGAATTTTACGAGATGTCTGGTTCAGAAATTGTTGAATTTTCGGAGTTTATCATTTTGATGGAAAATTCTAAAATTGGTGGGCCCCACTTGTGGTTGGTGAAGAAATGTGCTGAATTATATTTCAAATATGGTGGGTGGGAATAGTAGCAGGTAAAGCCATCAGGTTGCAGGTCAAACCTACTAAAATTTTCCTATAAATAGAGGGCTAAGTTAGAATTGAAAATCACACCAGAAACAAGTTTTCTCTCTTTCTCTCTCTAGATTATTGAGTGTATTTTGTGAGTATTTAGATACTTTGAGAGTTTCTATTCATCAGAGCAAGTTTCTTTCAGCCTTATACCGGTATTCCGACCAGAAGTACTGATATCTTGAGGTAAGGGATATTATTTTCTTCTTAAATGATATTATTTTCTTCAATATCATTATGCTGAAATATTGATATGAGTTTTTATCAAATTTAGAACTTTTTGTGTCGGGGTTACTATTCATGTATACGGCACTATTCACGTATACGGCACTATTCACGAATACGGCACTATTCACCAAAAAATAAAATTTTTCCTTTTTGTCCAAGGTGTCTATTATGGTTACTATCTTTGATTGTATCCATGTTTTGATTTTTATTTTTGAATTCTGCTTCACAATTGATTATTATGAAGTATTATTGATCTTGGATAAACTGTTATACGAATCCCTACTATTTGTCCTTCTGTCTCATTGGATTCGTTCTCTTTAAGATATTTTTCATCATCCTCAGTCCTAAATGATGATATTAATGAATATCTTTGGCCTGTAGTGCAAAGATGTATGATTACTTGATGAATATCTTTGGCCTGTAGTGCAAAGATGAACATGTGTTGAGATGAACATGACTGACAGGTGATACAAATGAATATCTTTGGCCTGTAGTGCAAAGATGAATATTTGGATAAAGATGATTATTAATTGATGTTACAGGGATAAAATATTGATGATGGACTTTTAAATCTTAGAAGATAGTAGAATTCTTTCTCTACTTGACTCTTCTAATGGTTTGCTGTTTCCGCTGCAGTTGTTGATCTAAAACTTGTTGTCGATTATATTCTATCAGATTTTTCCCTGTTGAAGACTAACGATAATTTGTTGTATATTATCTTAGTCATAATATTCTTTACTGGGCTAGTTGAGCTCACCCTTTTCTTTTTTGTTCCATTTTTCTTCTCAGGAGGTGAGAACATAGCAGGATCTAGTCGGGGTATGGAGTGATGGTTCTAGAAAGATGTATTAGCAGTCCTCACTATTTCTGTAAAATAGTGTTTGAATAATTGTAATGAGGATTTATTTGAGTGTGGATATTGTCTAGAAGACAATATTTGTATTTAAACTCACAGTATGTGTTGTCGTATTTTGCACGACAATTGTATTATTGAAGTTGTAGTTTGCTTTCTGTACCATGTATTTGGCGACTCAGAATGGGTGTTGTATACCTATTCTGGGGGCGTCACAGTTGGTATCAGAGCTTAGGGATATGATCCCTGGCTGAGATGTGAGACAAGAACTAGGAGGGGAGAGACGGGGAATTCCTTCGCTAGTATGACCTGACTAAGTTTATTTGGTGTTTATTTGGTCGGTCAGAGTATAGGGATAATATATGACATGACTATTAACCCTTGTTTTATGGCAGTATTTAAGAATGGCAGCTGAGAACGTTAATAATGGAGTAAATCAGACCGTGGAGACACCTTTGATCACTACCCAGGGGAACGTGCAACAGGAAGGCAATATTCCTCCTGTAAACAACGTTACCGAGCAAACGATGAATGATGGAATGTTTAGGAGCTTTTTGCAGTTCATGCAAAATCAGACGAGGGAGACTCGTGTGCAGAATACGGGTGGAAATGATAACAATGCGCGGTTTGTCACAGCTAAGCAGTTCAAAGAATTGGGACCACCAGAATTTAAGGGAAAGCCGGATCCGATCATGGCGGAAACGTGGGTCAAGCAAATTACCAAGATATTTGATGTCTTGGGATGCACGGAGGAACAGAAGGTTCCATTCGCCACATTTATGTTCCGCGGTGAGGCAGACTACTGGTGGGAGTCTGTGAAGCGTACCCAGCCTGACGCACTCAACATGTCCTGGGAAACATTTCAAAAACTGTTCAATGACAAGTACTTTCCTGAAAGTATTCGTCATATGAAGGAGGTTGAGTTTATTAGACTGGAACAAAACAACATGACGGTGTCCCAGTACGAGGCGAAGTTTGCAGAGTTATCCAGGTTTGCACCTCATTTGGTCGAAAATGAGGAACGAATGACAAGGATGTTTCTGAGAGGTCTAAAACCCGAGATTCGGCAATATCTTATCTCTCATAAATTTTCTTTATATTCAGATGTTGTAAACAGGGCTCAATTATTAGAGCGAGATAATGAGTATGTGCAACCGAGGGACCACAACCAGGGTCATACCGGTGGCGGCAGTCATCGAAGCAATGAAAACCAGCAGGGAGGAAAATATTCGGACAAAAGCGGTAACCACTCTGGTGGTAATCGTGGTCGTGATAATAGAAGGAGCGAGTCGGGAGGAGATTTCAAGAAGAGAAGGTACAACAATGATAATGTGAAGACGTCAGCACAAACATCAACTGTTTCTAGGGGAGGAGAACGACCACCGATCGTATGTTACAAATGTGGGAAAGAGGGACATATCAGCCCAAACCGCCCACAACAATCCAAGGTATGTTATAACTATGGAAAGGAGGGTCATATAGCTCGAGAGTGTTCTGTAGCAAAACCAAGTTCAGCGGGGATGGTGACTCCAAAAGCTGTCCCGGATAAGTCGAAATCAGCGGTTCCTGGAAGGGCATTTGTCGTTACTGGCCAAAACGCGAGAAACCCGAACGAGGTGATCACAGGTAAGCTAATCTTGAATTCTTGCGAAGTTTATACTTTACTAGATACCGGTTCTACCCATTCTTTTATCTCTCCTGCTTGTGCTCAACGTTTAAACTTGACTCCAGAGAAATTGGACTTTAACTTATCTGTTGAAACTCCGTTGGGTGAAACCTTCGTTACATCTACAGTTTATAAATCTTGCATGATCCAAGTTGGTACTATCACATTACCTGTTGATCTTATCTCTTTAAAGATACTTGCTTTTGATGTGATTTTAGGAATTGATTGGTTAACCACTCATCATGCTAAAATTGATTGTTTTCGTAAGGTTGTTAGTTTTCATATTCCTAACCAACCTGTCATACGAATTCAAACTACTAAACGACTAAAATCAGTCACTGTCATATCGAGCCACAAAGCTATTCGTTTATTGAAAAACGGGTGTCAAGCTTTCTTAGTCCATGTAATGGATTTGAACAAAGACAAGTCAGATTTGAATAATATTTCTATTGTTAGAGAATTTCCGATGTATTTCCTGAAGAACTTCCCGGTCTACCCCCGGAACGAGAAATTGAATTCTTTATTGACCTTGAACCCGGTACAAAGCCCATTTCTAAAATCCCATATCGAATGGCTCCTATTGAACTTCAGGAGTTAAAAGTCCAACTACAAGAGTTGTTGGACATCGGTTTTATTCGTCCTAGTACGTCTCCTTGGGGTGCTCCTGTTTTATTCGTAAAGAAGAAAGACGGGAGTATGCGACTTTGTATTGACTATCGAGAATTGAACCATGTCACCATCAAGAATAGGTATCCGCTACCTCGCATTGATGACCTGTTTGACCAGTTGCAAGGAGCACAATTCTTTTCAAAGATCGATCTTCGTTCTGGATATCATCAGCTGAAGATTAAAACTGAGGATATTCCAAAGACTGCCTTCAGAACTTGGTACGGGCATTATGAATTCTTAGTAATGTCTTTTGGATTGACTAATGCTCCTGCTGCCTTCATGGATATGATGAACCGTGTATTCAAAGAATATTTGGATCAGTTCGTTGTTGTCTTTATTGATGACATCCTCATCTATTCCAAAAGCCATGAAGATCATGAGCGCTATTTGAAGCTGGTACTGCAAAGGCTTCGTGAAAACAAGCTATATGCCAAACTGAAGAAATGCGAGTTCTGGCTTGAGGAAGTAGCATTCCTTGGGCACGTGGTGTCAAAACATGGAGTATCTGTCGACCCGGCGAAGATTGAAGCCATACAAAGTTGGGAACAACCGAAGTCGGTAACCGAAGTACGTAGCTTTCTGGGCTTAGCTGGTTATTATCGGAGATTTGTGGAAGGATTTTCTCGAATCGCTACTCCGTTAACTCAGCTGACTCGGAAAGATACAAAATTCATATGGAGTGAGGAATGCGAGAAGAGTTTCCAAGAACTCAAGAGGAGACTCATTTCAGCACCTGTTTTGACAATACCATCTGGTTCGGATGGATTTGTTATCTACAGCGATGCTTCAGGCAAAGGGTTAGGATGTGTTCTCATGCAACATGGGAAAGTCATAGCCTATGCCTCACGACAACTCAAAGAATATGAGAGGAATTATCCTACTCATGATTTGGAGTTGGCAGCAGTCGTTTTTGCGTTGAAGATCTGGAGACACTACCTGTATGGGGAGAAAGTGGAGATCTATATAGATCATAAAAGCCTCAAATATTTCTTCACCCAAAAGGAACTCAACATGCGGCAACGACGTTGGCTTGAGCTGTTGAAAGATTACGATCATACCATCCAATACCATCCTGGAAAAGCAAACGTAGTAGCTGACGCATTGAGTAGAAGATCATATGTGGGTACGAGTGCAATGTTTTTAACACAAAGGCCCATTTTGTATGGCTTGCAAAGGATGGAGATAGAGATGAAGGCTCCAAGTACCCACATGATGATATCAAATATACGAGTAGAACCGACTTTAATCGATAAAGTTAAAGCTGCTCAAGCTACGGATATAGAGCTGATGCGTATGAAGAAGAAAGTGCAAGAAGGTGCTATTCCAGAAGCAAGAATCGATGAAGAAGGAATACTTCGAGTCAACTCCAGACTTTGTGTTCCTAACGATTTTGACTTGAAGCATAGAATAATGATGGAGGCACACAACACACCGTTTGCAATCCATCCTGGGAGTACCAAAATGTATCACGATCTTCGACATACATTTTGGTGGAGCAATATGAAAAGAGAGATCGCGGAGTTTATCTCGAGGTGTTTAACTTGTCAACGTGTAAAGGCGGAGCATCAAGTGCCAAAGGGTCCATTGCAACCACTTGAGATCCCGAAATAGAAGTGGGAACACATTACTATGGATTTTGTTACGGGTCTTCCCAAGGTTTCTCAAGGCATAGATGCGATTTGGGTTATTGTTGATAGATTAACCAAATCCGCTCATTTCTTGCCGATACGTGAGACTTATTCCCTTGAACGTCTTGCTAGTATGTACGTGAATGAGATTGTGAGATTGCATGGCATGCCAGTATCCATAGTTTCGGATCGTGATCCAAGATTCACTTCACGATTTTGGGTTAGCTTGCAGAAAGCTATAGGCACGGATTTACGATTCCGTTCGGCATACCATCCTCAAACGGACGGACAATCAGAGAGGACTATTCAAACTCTTAAAGATCTATTAAGACTTTGTGTCCTAGATCTCAAAGGGAGTTGGGATAAGTACTTACCATTGGTGGAATTCTCCTACAACAACAGTTATCAGGCGAGCATAGGTGTGGCTCCATTCGAGGCGTTGTATGGAAGAAAATGTCGTTCTCCAGTATGCTGGGACGAGATGGGTGAAGCAACATTGTTGGGACCAGAGTTGGTACGCATTACTACAGAGAAGATCCAAACGATTCGACAACGTATACAAACGGCACAGGATCGACAAAAGAGTTATGCGGATCTTCATCGGAAGGACGTGGAATTTAATATTGGGGATCATGTATTATTACATGTTGCACCATGGAAGGGAGTTACAAGATTTGGGAAGAGAGGAAAGCTCAATCCAAGATTTGTTGGTCCATTTGAGATTCTTGAGCGAATAGGAAATGTGGCATATAGACTCTCATTACCTCCAAGCATGTCTCGTGTTCATAATGTTTTTCACATATCTATGCTTCGTAAATATGTTAAAGACCCGAACCACATTATTGAGTTAGAACCAGACGAGATAGCTGAAGATTTAACGTACGAGGAGGTACCTGTTAAGATCTTGGATAGGAAAGAGCATGTCCTACGCACGAAGGTTATACCACAAGTTAAGGTTTTGTGGAGAAACCATGCTATTGAAGAAATGACCTGGGAGTTGGAATCAGAAATGAAAGCGAGGTATCCTCACCTTTTTGAAACATCAGGTACGTACGTCAATTTCGAGGACGAAATTTCATAAGGAGGGGAGGTTGTAAGACCCCAACTTATTAATGAATAAAATCAAATTTTCTCTAAATATTATTGTGAATAATAAGGGGCTAATTTGATATAATACTTTGGTTATGGGTGAAATGTGCAAATTTTGCAAAATAAGCAAGTGGTTATAAAATATTCATTTTGTCGGGGAATATTCGTTTGGTCGTGGAATATTCTTGCTGTCGGGGAATATTCGTACGACGGCGCAGCCTTGTGTGGGCCCCATAACAGAAAGCGATTGGATGAAGAAAATGACAAGTATAAGTTATTTATAAATAACGGCGTAGTTGTTACCGTTAATACTGTTGGAATACCCGGTGATTAAAATACAGTAGCACACGGTATTGCACCAATTATTAATTCTTACGTAAGAAGGAACTACTCAATAATTGTTACAGTAGTTATTGTTCAATATTTTATTTTATTGATTCAATAATTGTTGCATTGATATTTTATATTATTGTTGTTTCAATAATTGTTGCTGCACAGTATTTTCCATTATCAGATCAATAATTCATATTATTTGAATAATATTATTATATAACATTATTGGCAATGTCTAGAAAGTTCTGTCTAAGGAGAGGTTTGGTCATCTAATTGCGCGCCAGTAAGGAGAAATCCTTATTGGAAAGCCCCCTCTTTCCTGGGAACGGCCTGGTTGTCATAAATGTGATTCTGTAATATTATTTGTGAATAATTAATTATTGATTCATATGATAAGGAAATATTTATTTTATGTGGATATAAATGAGGGATATATTTTTGTGGTTAAAAATGAAGGAGTTAATGTTGAGGTGTTTTATCAGTATTTTTATCGGAATGGAGGTATTAAAAATTAAATCAGGGTTTTTGAGAAATATTGCGGGTGTTATAATTTTTAATCCGACCGTTGGATCGTGGTAATTTTTTTGATATGTTATACATATATAAGTTGAGTATATGTCCACAAATTTTGAACCGTTAAAAATGAACGTATGATTTATTATGAATTTTACGAGATGTCTGGTTCAGAAATTGTTGAATTTTTGGAGTTTATCATTTTGATGGAAAATTCTAAAATTGGTGGGCCCCACTTGTGGTTGGTGAAGAAATGTGCTGAATTATATTTCAAATATGGTGGGTGGGAATAGTAGCAGGTAAAGCCACCAGGTTGCAGGTCAAACCTACTAAAATTTTCCTATAAATAGAGGGCTAAGTTAGAATTGAAAATCACACCAGAAACAAGTTTTCTCTCTTTCTCTCTCTAGATTATTGAGTGTATTTTGTGAGTATTTAGATACTTTGAGAGTTTCTATTCATCAGAGCAAGTTTCTTTCAGCCTTATACCGGTATTCCGACCAGAAGTACTGATATCTTGAGGTAAGGGATATTATTTTCTTCTTAAATGATATTATTTTCTTCAATATCATTATGCTGAAATATTGATATGAGTTTTTATCAAATTTAGAACTTTTTATGTCGGGGTTACTATTCATGTATACGGCACTATTCACGTATACGGCACTATTCACGAATACGGCACTATTCACCAAAAAATAAAATTTTTCCTTTTTGTCCAAGGTGTCTATTATGGTTACTATCTTTGATTGTATCCATGTTTTGATCTTTATTTTTGAATTCTGCTTCACAATTGATTATTATGAAGTATTATTGATCTTGGATAAACTGTTATACGAATCCCTACTATTTGTCCTTCTGTCTCATTGGATTCGTTCTCTTTAAGATATTTTTCATCATCCTCAGTCCTAAATGATGATATTAATGAATATCTTTGGCCTGTAGTGCAAAGATGTATGATTACTTGATGAATATCTTTGGCCTGTAGTGCAAAGATGAACATGTGTCGAGATGAACATGACTGACAGGTGATACAAATGAATATCTTTGGCCTGTAGTGCAAAGATGAATATTTGGATAAAGATGATTATTAATTGGTGTTACAGGGATAAAATATTGATGATGGACTTTTAAATCTTAGAAGATAGTAGAATTCTTTCTCTACTTGACTCTTCTAATGGTTTGTTGTTTCCGCTGCAGTTGTTGATCTAAAACTTGTTGTCGATTATATTCTATCAGATTTTTCCCTGTTGAAGACTAACGATAATTTGTTGTATATTATCTTAGTCATAATATTCTTTACTGGGCTAGTTGAGCTCACCCTTTTCCTTTTTGTTCCATTTTTCTTCTCAGGAGGTGAGAACATAGCAGGATCTAGTCGGGGTATGGAGTGATGGTTCTAGAAAGATGTATTAGCAGTCCTCACTATTTCTGTAAAATAGTGTTTGAATAATTGTAATGAGGATTTATTTGAGTGTGGATATTGTCTAGAAGACAATATTTGTATTTAAACTCACAGTATGTGTTGTCGTATTTTGCACGACAATTGTATTATTGAAGTTGTAGTTTGCTTTCTGTACCATGTATTTGGGGACTCAGAATGGGTGTTGTATACCTATTCTGGGGGCGTCACATTGAGCATGTTTAAACTGAAGATATCGAAATTGGTTTTGATACTCTGCAGAACAGAGCTCTTTCTGGTTCTGTTCAGGAAGGGCGCAGCTGCGCCCAATTTGTACTAGGGTGCAGCGTAGCTGCGCCGGTTCCCAAAACCATATTCTGGTTTCTGTTACATTATGATGTTTCCAGCAATGCAAGTTTGGTAGATACACATGATAAGAAGTATTATATGTATTAGAAAGGTCTCTTATGAGATATGAATTGTCTAAACATGATCTAGTAGGAATTCTATAACAAAAGCTTAGAGTTTTGAAAAAAAACTTTAATGGAACTTGTATTATGCAAATTCTGAGCATGATAATATACATATATGATTGATTTATGAACATACATGACCATGAGTTGTGATGTATGATCTCTTTGTTCATGTTCAAATTGCGTGGCTTTGAACTAAATGTTTTTTTTTTCAAGGGAAATTTGACATATTTGGAATTAATATCCATGAACACTACATGGGATATGTTCTGATTCTGTGAGCACGAGTATGCGGTCTAACTATGCATGAAATATGATTATAAGATGCTTCGTATGCACTAAATGTGATGCCCCCAAATCTAGGATCTCTAACCTCGGATTCAGTGCTCACGATCTATCATCATCATAAGCATTCTATAAACTATTGCGGAATAATAAACATACATTGTTCATTATAATAAAGTTTTATAACATAATCCCAAGGTCTTTGTCATCCTTAACTTAAACACACTATTCATATTACAAAAGGTTTACATAGATAACTCCACTAGATAATAATAATTAACATTCATTCTAAACTATTCTTGGATCTTGCCCTTGCTTTTGTCTTTTGTATTGGATCCTTCAAGTTTAACTGAAATAAATGTCATGATATAACAAGGGTAAGCAACTAATTTACTTAGAAAGTTTATATACAAGGGAGATACATCATGATTAGAAAGAAGTTTCGCTTTCAATGTTCAAAACAATATAAAGTTGTGAAGGAACATGAATTAATCGTCAACAATTGAATATTCGAATAATTGAATAATATGTATTGAGTGGTTTAAAATAACCATGAACATTTGCCAAGGTTCTCAGTCATTTAAGATGGACCTCTTAATAAGTTTTGGTACTCAAGAGGATCAGCCTTTCATACCCCATGATTTATGCATAAACACTTAATAATCCAGCATCGATATCATGCCTTAATCAAATTTGTCCGTTTTCTTAGTCAAGAGTTCTTATCATATCAATTTAATAAGAACAACTTTTTAAAACACATTTGATTTAACAAATTTAAACATGCTTGATCTAGCTGATACAATTAGCATAGATCTATCTCATAAACAGTTCATGAATGAAGAACTTTTAATCTAATTCACTGTTCATCAATAATAGAATAGGAATTCAATTACACAAAGTGCGAATCTCAGTAATCAATATAGATGTGAATAATCAACAATAATTATTTACTAACATGCTTTGAAAATAATAACTCAAGTTTGAGTTAGGGAACTTGTCTGTTTGTCGAACTACGACTAATTAGCTTTAATTATAACTCTTTGAATGACCTAGCATTGACAATGTTGGTCTATTAATTAGTACTGCGTATAATCGTACGTCTATACGCTTACTTATACTATTATCTAGCAAATAATTCAATCACAATATACACGTTATATAATGTACCATAATTAGCCTTTTAAGTTATTTAATAAACCTTATGTTAATGATTAAATAATTTTATAAGGTTTTTCTTAAGTAATAAACACTTACTAGACCTTTAAACAATTTATTATAATTGTTTAATTAATGAGTCATTTAAATTATCTCCATATATTAACTCTATCTTTCTTTAATTACCATTTAATATTAGTTAAATAGTAATTAATTATTTACCTTTAGTTATTATTAAATAAAAAATAACTAGTTACATCTACTTATTATTTAATGTTAATTAAATATTTAATAATTAATTAACATTATTTGTCTTTAATTATTATTTAATATTAATTAAGTAATAATTAATTAATCATTTATCCTTGAATAATAAATAATTGATTTATTAGTCCTTAATTATTCATTACTATTAATAAATGAACAATTAATTAACCTTTCTCCAGATTTTAATATTAATTAATTTATTATTTATCCTTGAATAATAAATAATTAATTTACTTCATAAATCTTTAATTATTCTTTCTTATTAACTTATGAATAATTAATTATCATTTATTCTTATTTATTATTTATTTATTTATTTATTTATCCTTGAATAATAAATAATTAATTTACTTCATAAATCTTTAATTATTCTTTTTTTATTAACTTAAGAATAATTAATTATCATTTATTCTTATTTATTATTTAATATTAACCAAATAATAAATAATTACTTTATAAATTTTATTTCAATGTAAGTAAGTAATTACATTATTACATAATCTTACTTAAGCATTCTTTAATCATTATTTAATATTAATTAATGGTTTAACACTATTTATTAATTAATCATAATTAAATAATTAATAATTACTTTATTAATACTAACTCTACTTAATTATCACCCAATACTACTTAGATAATAATTAAATAGTTAATTACATTCAAATTTCATGTAATTAGTTTAATAATCCATTAATTGGATTAAAAGTTATATTTTAGTAAGTTTAAAATGATTTTAAACCACTAATTACTTAATAATTAGCTAACTGCCCAGAAAATTTTTGGATTAAATATCTTAATATTCTTCAGAATTTTAGAAAATTTTAGGTCCAAGTACGACCACCAGAACCGGTCGGAAAGTGGCCGATCCGGCTGCCAGAATATTCCAGCCGGTTCGGTTACCGCTGAACCGGCAGTAGCTTTTTAGATTTCTTTGATTTTTTTTTCCAGATTTGGGGTCCTTTACTAAAACTTGAATAAAATGAAATTCACAACTCCGATTTGGGTCCAATAAGACTCGTTGGATTCATATCTTCCCGGAATACAATTTTCATTTATCAAACATCAAATTTGGATCTGTTTTGGTCACGAAAATTGGCCCCGAAGTGACTGCTCATGCACATGAGTTCTTTAGTTGAGGTGTTTTAGTAATAAATTCATACCTTGCTCATTTTTTAACATTTTTACATGATTCCAAAGGGGTTTTGCTCTTAAATCATAGTTCTAGCATACCAAGAAACAAAATCACAAAAATCATTTGTAGATTTAAAAATGAAAAGCAATAATCACCCCTTTAAATTAGTGTTTTCCCCCAAAACTACTTTAACTTCCTTTTTTTTTCAAATTTCCCAACATAGATGAGCAAGATAAATATACTATACACAAGATTTATCATTCATATGAGACTCTAGCCTATTATAACATGTCCTTCCATGAATCTCTCACAAGATCACAGAGCATACATGACATAGAAACTAGGGTTTGGTTTTTACCGTGTCTTGTGGGATGTCCTTCTCTTCTTTCCATGGTAAGTTAGGAACTTGGGATGCATGAACAATATACTCCTCCTTCTTACTTAGAATCCAAACCTCTCCTCTCTCTCTCTTGCTCTCTTTGTGTTCTTGCTAGTTGAGAGAAAAAAAATAGAAGAAGTAGAAGAATGGTGGAGGAGGAAAATGAAATGAAGATAGATATATGTTGGTGAATTGAAGTGGAATGCTAATATCACCCATGTTTCTTTTGGCCCTTGGACAAAAGGGTTAGCCTTATCCCTTCCTAATCATGCCTAATCATGCCATTAAAGTTGTTAATTAGGCTTTCCACCAATGGGAGCATGACACACTTGTCCTTGTGTGTAAGAGTTTCTACTTTTGGGACTTGATTAGCTTAATCCCTTTACCTTAAAAGGCTTAATGTGGCCAGCTATTACATGCCCAATATCCCCTCCATTTTTATTTTATTTTAATCCACAAATTAGATTTATCAAAGGTCTAAAATACCCTTAATCAAGTGGGCTAAGTATGGGCTTGCATTTTATTTCTTTTGGGCTTCTCTTTTAATTGTTTTGGGCTATGTAATAAATATAGTCTAACAATTTTAATATATGTTACTCTAATTGTTTATTTAGGGTTTTCATTCCCAATCTTATAGAATTTAATTACTAAACACGTGACTTTAGCTCATAACCTAATTAGGTTTACTAGAAATAGATTTAAAATTATTAGTCACTTGAAATAACAAAATTATCCACTTAAGTTAGTATACATACTAAATACTAACCATTCCTTATTACCATAACCCTTGAGTTATTTAATCATCTCACCTAATGTATAATTAGGATATAGAGCTTTCGTTTTTAATGAAATCTATAAATGTAAATATTCATAACTATAGTATATATGTTTATTGATCCATGCACCACTTCACATATGTTGTCACATAATAAATCACTATATACCACAAAGTTTTAAATATCAATAATATGCATACATAAATAGTGACTTGAAATTCACGGTTATTACATTAAATGGCCTCAACTTGTTTTAAAATGATTTCAAAAGTAAACTCGGATATTTTTCAAACTAAGTTACATTTGTATGAGTAGTTAAGTTCTGAAGATTTAAGATGGCATTTTTATGTTCAATGTGTCTCTAAACATAATTCATATGTGTTAGACTGAATGAAAGTTAACTAAGCGTGAGTTTAAACATGTGTTATAGTGATAAACAATGCTAGCCATGCATAAATGATGTGAACACGTGTAAGCATGCGCACTATAGATTATGTGATCTCTTTATGTAGATATATGATTAACATGGTAAGCCTTGTGATTTCATGACCCTATTTGGCCCTACTTCCTTATAAATCCCAAACTAAGACCATGATGTGTAAACGTGAAGTTAGAATGGTCGTACATGTATGTAAAGTCCTTTAGCATGTATGTATGATAATTGTTAATGTCTTGGTATGCTAAAAAGTGGACTGACACTAGGAGAGAAAAAGCTGAACTCTAATCTGGTCAGGGGATAGCACAGCTGCACCGTCCCTAAGCCTAATCAAGGCGCAACTGCGCCCTCCTGCAGTCTAGTATGGTGACTTATTTGTAAACTGTAAATTGCAACTTGCATATTATATTACTTTCAGTATTATTACATGATGTTAAAAGAGTCATAGTGTATGATAATTATATGAAACCAAGAATATAAGGTTTTACAAACTTTCGTACTTCTTTTATACAAGATGGTTATCTAGGTACGTGGTGCAATATCATGTTAATGTGATATTCCATTTACGTTGCTAAGATAGAAATAGATGTGTGTCATTGAATTATATGATCTAACATGTATAAGGTAACTTACGTTTTGAGTTTGTGTAACTAATAAATATATCTATATGCGTAACTATGTTACAATAGGATTTTCAAAGTATTGACAAGCTATAAGTTGGAAAACTACTCTTGAGGCAAGTTCCCTAACTTACACAACTTTGGATTTTGTGCTAGTTCTCTAACTTCATTCTATTTTCATATTAAATGCAAGTTCCTAATGTCTTTACATTTTATATGTTGTATAATTCTGAATTATTGCCATATCAATCATACTTACATCGAGCTAATATCTATTACTATTCAGAAATCATACGTCTATCTTGATGTTGTTGAAAGTATTGAACTTATTGTTTTTAAATATTTAATAAAAGTTATGTAAGCCATTAATTCGGCTAGAGTATTGTTATATGTTAGAAAGTTATCCAAACCAATTGATTTGGTGCGGACTCTTGTAAATCTACTGAGATGAACAACCCTCATTGAAGGGAAAGTTATATAACTGTCGGGGAACTGACGTGCGCACATACTAGCATGTTTAAATTTTATGCATAACATTGGGTACTTAGGTTGATGAATTGTTGTACTCATTTTATTAGATTTTCAGTATAATACTGTTAATTCTAGTAGAAGTTCTTAGTCCTTAGTGACTGCTCAGTGTTCATTATTCTTGAACTTTGACATGATTAAATCTTTAAGTCTTGTTGATATCTTTCAGTCCATAGAGACCTTTATTGAGAATTGTTAATAATTCCTGAACTATTATTCATGGTCATACCCTTGCGATTTAACTTTATAACTGTTCACCCTTATTGCGATATTACTTGCTGGGCAAATTTGTTAATCATCCTTGTTTTCCTTAAAACTTTCAGTTAAGGCAGAACGTGGTGAACCTTTAGGCAAAGACAAGGGTAAAGAGATGGCTTTGGAGTAGCTTTGTTTCTTAGTACTAGGAATGTACTAATATTATGTTGTAGGAAGACTTATTTACTATGATGTACTAAGCTATGTTTAAATTAAGTTGTAATGTAATAGTAATGATTACGAAGCCTTGGGATGAGAATAATTATGTTATGACAATATAATTTATTCTATTTTCTGTTGTGCGAGATTTTGATTTATTATTAGAGTTAGCACGTGACGAACCAAATTCAAGATATGAGTGTCTGAATTTGGGGGCGCCACATGTTGTTATCAAAGCATTAGGTTATAAACCTTAGGAGTGAGAATTCTTAGACTAACCTTATAAGAACTTAGAAGCTAGAAGGAGATAAAACTCATATAGAGTTTTCTTTGAGATATAGTGGCATTATGAATTATATTTTCATTCTATTCAATGAATTTATGTTTTGACATTCTAACGGAGTCTGTTGTTTGTTGTCTTGTGTTTGTGATTGTAGGATGTCAGACTTGGGAGGACCCAGTAGAGTGGTAGAGGAGGAGCCACGTGACATACATGTAGTGTATGAGGCACCTCTGATAGCCTAGCCCATTTCGGTAGTAGCCCCTATAGATAGCGAGGATGAGGAGGAGGAGATGGAGTTGATCGTTGTAGAGTCAGAGTCCGAGGAAGATCCCGTGGAGGATGAGCCCGTGGAAGATTCTGACAAGGCAACATTCGAGATTCGAATTTGGTGGGATTACGAGGAGCAGATTTTGGAGTTCGAGTGTCGGGTTGAGGAACTAGAGACCCAGGCTCAAAAGAGAGAGACCGAGATGCAGAAGCTGATGGAGGAAGACTATAAGAGAAAGCTGGAGATACATGAATTAGACGTAGAACTTGCATATCGCAAGGAGGCAGGCGTGCAGAAGGGAACTCTTTTCCATCGATCGATAGCCAGGAATGTTGAGTTGGCAGGCAAACTAGAATAGTCCGAATAGAGGGAGATAAGCGAGAAAGCTGAGAAGGAGGCTCTTCGTGCACAACTAGAAATGGAGGTTATGGATAGAATCTATTTCGAGGAAAAGTGGGAAGAGGTCAATGATAGGGTAAGAGACCTGGAGGATGAAGTGAGATGTAAGAGGAGAAAGATGAACCAAATGAGCTATACTTTTCGCACGACTATGGAGAGGCTGATTGATGGAATGTACCATTATCTGGCAGAGCAAGGGCAGACTCATCACACCTTGAGCAGGGAGATGATGGCTCACATGACCCAGGTTGATTACAAGAGCACCGTGGAGTGCGGGATGTTGGGATAGCTTGTTTTTAGTATCCAGTAGTGTAGGTTGTTGTCAATGTTATGTAATCCCAAAATTTTGTGTGAGATTTGGGATAGTTATGTAAACCCCAAGTAAGTTCATGTTAAAGGGGTAGTGTATTAATGTTTTCCCATATTTTGTGATATTAGGGATAGTTGTTAACATTTATAGAAGTATGCTAGGAATGATCATATCGGTGTAATGATTTAGCATAAGAATATAAATGATCTTATTTCAGAGAATGTGTCATAAAATTTTGTTTCCTTTTTCATTAAAGAAATGCTTAAGTAAAAATAATAAAGATTAAAAAAATGAAATTTTGTGATGCAAAAAATGCAGCCCAGATGTAGACTAACAACACAAGAAGAGTCGGTCAATAACTAGAGAGAGCAAGTAGACCCTATCCAAAGGCTGGTAGATTTCCTAGGAGAGACCCTGCGAGGAAGAAACAATGAACCAATACCACCTAACCCTTTAGCTATTCCAGTTACGAACTTTAAGGATTTTAGGAGTGTAGGACCTCCAGAATTCGTGGGTACTACCGATCCTATCGTAGCACAGACATGGATCAAAGAGATGGAGAAAGCCTTCGCCATTGCTCGTGTGGTTGAAGATCAGAAGACCGTGTTCGCTACGTACATGATGAGGGGTGAAGCAAACTACTGGTGGGAAGCCAATTAACAGAGAGAAGGAGAGAGGACTATAACTTGGGAACGATTTAAGGTCTTGTTCTTCAAGAATTACTTCCCGAAGAGTATGAGAGATAGGATGGAGGTGAAGTTTCTAGAACTCAAGCAAGGGGAGATGACGGTGGCGTAATATGCGGCCATGTTCAACGAGCTCGTGCGATTTACGACGTACTAAGTATTTATGGAGGAGAGGAAAGCTAGACGCTTTGAACTAGGATTGAAGCCTTGGTTGTTTAACAAGGTGTCAGTCCTTCAAATCGACTCATTCGCCACGTTGTTAGAGAAGACGATTATTGCTGAGGGAGGTAGTGAGGCGTTAAGGTAAAATAACAAGGAGAAGAAGAATAAAAATGCTGGGGGAGAAACTCGTGGAGGAAGTAGTAGTAGTGGAGGTAGTAACTTAGGGAAAAGGAAATGAGATAACAACAATAGAAACAACAATCAAGAAGGGAGTTTTCATGGAGGGTTTAAGAAGAGAGCAGAGGGATGCTTAAAATATGGAAAGAACCACGAAGGAGAGTGCTGGAAGGGGTGCAGTGTTTGTTACAACTGCGGCCAAGTGGGGCATATTTCGCCAAACTGCCCAAAGCCTAAAAAGATCAAGGGATGTTTCCCTTGTGGCTCCACTTAGCACCAGATTAAGGACTATCCCAAGAAGTGGAGCAGTAGAGGAAGTGACCATCAAGGAGGAAGCAACAAGCTTATGATCGGTGGACCGGCACCATCCAACCGTCCAACTGCCAGAACGTTTAACATGACAGTCCATAACGAAGCTGCGAAGGACATGGTGTCAGGTATTATCCTAATCAATAATATAAATGCCTGTGTATTATTTGATTTGGGTGCTACCTGTTCATTCGTGTATGAAGAATTTTCTAGTCGATTAAACCTACCCCAAGAACGCTTAGAGAATTCGTTGAACATAGAAGTTGCGAATAAGGAAGTAATACCCATAGAATTTATTTACCGAAATTGTTGTACAAACGTTAGAGGTCACAAAGTAATCGTAGACTTAATTTTGATTAGATTGGTAGAATTCGATGTGATATTAGGAATGGATTGGTTATCTAGCCAAGCTGTGATAATCGATTATCGAAAAAAAAGTGTGAACCTTTAGACTCCAAATCGGTCCAAGGTAGTGTTTTATGGTAGCTCATCGCTTAAGCAATCATGTTGCCTTACGATGATGCATGCCAATAAATTGTTAAAGAAAGGATGTGTAGGATTCCTAGCCTATATAGTGGATACTCAAAAAAAGGGAGTAGAAATGAAAAATATATCGGTAGTCAGAGATTTCCAAGACGTATTTCCAGATGATCTACCTGGTCTTCCACCAGACAGAGAAATCAAATTCGTAATAGACTTAGCACCAGGAACTGCACCGAATTCGAAAGCCCCATATCGTATGGCAGCAGTAGAAATGAAGGAATTGATGATACAATTGCAAGAGTTGCTAGATAAGGGTTACATTCGGCCAAGTATGTCTCCTTGGGGTGCATTAGTGTTGTTTGTAAAGAAGAAGGATGGATCAATGAGGCTCTATATCGACTATCGAGAGTTGAATTGAGTAACGATTAAGAATAGATATCCATTGCCCAGAATAGATGACCTTTTTGATCAACTGAAGGGATCAAAGTGTTTTTCTAAGATAAACGTACGAACGGGTTATCATCAGTTGAAGGTATGAGAAGAGGACACACCAAAGATGGCGTTCTAAACTCGTTACAGACATTATGAATTTCTAGTGATGTCATTCGGGTTGACAAATACTCTAAAAACATTCATTGTGACATCCCCAAATTCGGGTATCTTCCAACTCGACCGATGGTGCTACACGGTACTAGTAACTGTACATTCATTCCATTGAAACAACAGAAAAAATGAGTGTATTAACTACATTCTTACTACAATAATAATAATTCCATTCCCAGGTTCTAAAACCGAATACATTCTTTGTTGTTCATAAGTATAATACATACAAATATACTAGTCTATTACAGGATAACTAATGATTCATTTTAGCCTTGCCTTTATCTTTCTTAGAACTCTCAATTCGTTCGACCTTAGCTGCAATCATATAATTCAAGCAAGAAGTGAGCATAACTAGCTCAACAAGTCTAGGAATGTATAATATAAATACCACGTCGAGAATCATAAGATTATTCTTCAATAACTGAATAAATAGCTATGAAGTACTATGAAACATTGTATAACAGTTTTCTTTCTCATAAAACAATTTCGAAGTACTTATAGGAATTTAGGAATTCTGAGTAGGTCAAATACCATGAACATTCTCTTTTGTTTTCATTCATGAAAAAGGACAACCCGACACTAAGACCGTAAGTCTGATATATCTTACATGCACATCTAGGTGATCAACCTATAGTACTCTATGTTGATCAATATTCTTCCGTTAAACGTATTCACATTTAAGTTTTGGCAACCTCGCATGCCCATCGAATAATCGATGTAAAAATATATTTGTTTATTCATACTCATGCTTACCTTGAATCCGTACCAACAATTAGTGTAGGATAGCGTTATCAATTCTAGATTGAAAGACTTGTAAATAAATCAATCAACTCTTCAAGATTAGTCTAGCCAAGGTAAAACTGGCATCGACTCTTTCTTTAAAACAATTCATGCATTTTATAACATGAATCACATAGAACTTGGCTAACACGAAGGTTAGACAAACGTTAAGAAAACTTGCCTGCAAGCGTCTTAAAATTAATATTCAACAATTCTCAGTCTTTACAGTATCTACATGATATATTCACATAGCACACTATAATTAGCTACTCAACAATCTAATCACATTGTTTCTACCAACTTCTTTCTCTTCTATAACTTCACCGAATTTATTTCATTAATAAAACTCGTTTTAAGTACTTATCCATCCTTACGACTTATTAAAGTTCATCGTTTCATTACCAATAACTCACGTTCAATTCCTAAGGTTATTGCTGTTGGGTAAAATCTAATTACGCACATCACACAAGTATACGTGGTCAACAAGTAACATACTAGTAAGTAGAGTATTGTTCTCATAGAGACTAGTAAGAAATTAACTCTCGCAATTACCAATTTCCTATTAATCCAAATTTTATTAAACTATCCAATTTCAAGTTTGTAACTAAAAGTATTAAAAATATTAAAATTACCAAACAATCAACAAACCCTAAAAACTGAATTTTCAAACAAATATTGGAGAATTAGGCTTACGACTTCACTTTAAGCATCACTCTGATTATTACACCTTATTCTAGTTTAATTCACTATCACAGTTTATTAATCAAGAACACATAAGTAGAACTAGCCACCTCTCGATGCACTAATACCGTATTAACTAAAATCCATAAATTAGATAGAATCAAGTTAAACACCTTAATCAACTAACTCACTATATCTCTATGTGAATTACAATTAAAGAAGGTTTAAGTTCAAGTTCTTTATCTGATTACATGCGATGTCAAGCATATCTCTACCCTAATATTCATCAGGATTCTGTTCATTCACAAAATTCAAGAACACAACTATATTAACTAAGTCTAGACTCGTACTTCCTCTCTCGAATCCATACAAGTCCATAAAGAATTGTTGATCAGGTAATTCATAAATTCAAGCTCAAATTAATATAGATAAACTGAGTAGTAGCTTATTAAACTGAAAATCAAAGATTACATAACCATTGTTCCACTTAAAGATTCGTTATAAGCCTAAAAAGTACTTAGTTCATCATCAATCAAATAAAAACTGAATTAATCAAACATAACATCCTTCCAATTACAAATATAAAACTAGAGATGAAGAATAAATTCAGAACACCCTTCACTTTAGCCTTAATCTGCAATTGATATGAAAATCCTTCAATTATCTTCACTCCAATGCTTGCTCCAAAAATCTATCTTCTAACTTTGTTAATTGCCTTACGTGTTATTGATCTTGTTGTTTGATGTCCAATATATCTCTAAGACATGTATTCTGATTTCAATCCCACGCCATTTAGAGTCCCAAGGCATTGTAATTACTTAAACTCACATTTTTGCAGCATTTGAAATGAACAAGGACTGCACTGCCCTGTACCCCCCCACCCCGACAGGGGTATTAGCTTGGAAAGTGCCTGCCCCGACGGGCTTAGCTCCTGTTATCTGAGTTCAAGACCCCCCGCCCCGGCGGGGATGTAAGGCTTAAAAATGCCAGCCCTGACGGGCTAGGCTTCTGTCAGTTGATCTTGTTTAAGCTCCAAACTTGCTAAATATTCACCAAAATTGCATCCTTTTTGATCACTTGCCACACCACCAACCCTACACACAAAATAACAATAAATAAGTAAAAATAAACATAAAAATAAGGAATTAACACCGATTAAGCTTGAATTAGGAATCGATTCGCGGGGTATAAAACCCATTTATCAAAATCCCCCAAACTTAAAACATGCTAATCCTCGAGCACAAAACAAACTAATATGTTAAGCAATGCAATGCAATGATATGTAATGTATCTAATCTATATGTCTACAAATCCAACAGTATCATAGAATCAAAATTATTCTTCCGGCCTCAGAGAAATCAAACAAACGTTACAACACTTAATATCAAAATCAGTCAATCACTTCTTATCAATCCTCAAATCTTAAACCGTTATTACTGGTATAGTGTGTGTGTGCTCAACATTCATGCTAACTGATGCAATTACAAATTTAATACATAGCAACTCTCTTAGAAGGCATCATACAATGTAAACTCAAGAAATCTAAAAAAAAGCTATATCCAACTAAATTCAAACAATTACCAATATTGAGGGTCAACAAGGGATACTTATGCTTCATTTTTCATTTACGGGGGCTTTTTGCTCTTATTTCTAGTTTTTTTCATTTTTTCATTTATTTTTTATATACACATAGCTATGCAATGTCTTATTCCCTTAGGCTTTTCAATGCTACCTTAACGAGCTTTCGACCAACGACTCCCAAACCATTAAGACCTTACGGCGCTAGGTGTAAAGACAATCCCCTTGGGCTTACTTACTCAAGTAACAAAGGCCACACAATTAGACAAGCACGCCACGATGTTTATTCATACTTTTTTTTAGATAGCTTATATACCCCAAATTTTCCTCCAAACTTAGGTTCTTATCTAACTTTAGCCATCACTACTTATTCTTGTTATTATTTCAGTTAAACTAGCATATTTTTTTAGAACATCCTTATGTATCAATTTGAACTAATCAGTCCACATAAGTGTTATTGATGTGCAAACCTTTTTATACCAGTGTCAAGCATACAAAAGATTCAATTCATAACTCAAAATTACATCATAGTTCTAATGTTGGGTACTGCATTTGTTTACTTAATCCCAATCTCATCATTGGCCAAGAAAAAATGAACTACAACAACTGCTGGACATATACAATATAACACAATGCTTAACTAAATGATTTTTTTTATATATGGTAAACATAACATGATTGCAAAAATAAATAAAAACTATTTATGCTCCTAAGCTACTATGCAACTACATGACTGCATGAATACAAATATTTAATAATCCTAAAATTAAACATGAACTAACATATGCAAACCTAACTAATGACATTAAACATGCAAACATAAAAATTAAACTACATCCCCCAAACTTCAAAATTACAATGTCCTCATTGTACAGATAAAGCAATGAATGTGTGAGGACTTCCCTGTAATCTTCTAAGCGGGAGGTGGTGGCGGTGGTTGTTCTTCATATGAATCACTGGGTGGAAACCTTGGCATAGGAGCTGGATGCTGATATGAGAATTATGCATTGGGATTGAAGCTCTGGAGCGTCGTGTTCAAGGAGGCGAATGACATATTCATAGCCTCGAATATGTGGTCTTGCCTCGCTGTGAGTCGCCACATCTCTCTTCGTGCTTGCTTGTTATGCTCATCCACTTGTCGTTGTAAGTTGAGGAATTGAGGGCTAGATATGGCCTCAGACTGTGGTACTACCTCTGTTCCTTGTTCTCCCATTGCCGCATCCTCCTGAAACTCATCATCATCTGAGGTGTCTTCAGCATCAGCCTCATCCTCCGAAGCTGAGGGAAATACAAAGCCTACTCCTCTAGGATGTGACTCGCCCCCTGCCAACACTGCATACCGTGTAATCATTCTTGAATCTAGTGTCTAAAGCGACAATTGGGTGGTCTCATCATCGGATCATCGAACTCCCGCTTGCCTACATAACCCACAAATGAGTGATGGGTGTGGCAAGCCGCACGAGAAATTTCCTCGTAAGCATCGTCGAATTGAAAAACTAATTATAACCCCTCGTCGATGATGAAATCTTACACAATTGCATATAAGAGTAATGCCTTTTCTTTGGTCACATCAGATGTGTGTATGGATGGAAACATCTTGGCACATAAGAATGCGTACCATATCTACCCATACCTGCTGAGATCCTTACTGTGGAAAACAGTGCCTCCTTTTTGACCTTTGATCCATGTGGTTCCCGACTTTGTCATTTCCTTCAGAATAGCCTCAAAACTAGGATCGTTGTCACATAAGTGTGCGTACTGGCAATGTCTCGGTACTCTTAACTGGTAGTATGTGTTGATAGCATTGACACTGAAAGGAACTAGCCTACCCTACATAAAAGCATTGAAAGGGGCCTTATCTTTGGCGTTAGCATAGAATTCTTTGACCACACTCACAACTGCGGCCTCGGGCTCTTCTGTAAACTTATTCCAACCCTTTTAATATTTTTATTGCATCATTTCACCATCGACATGGTCCGGTGCTAACCCCCGCTCCGGTGTAAATGCTTTTGTCACCATGTAGTCGTAACGGTCGGTGACGACGACACTTTTGAATTTTTGCCGATCAAATGTCCGTGTTGGCAATGTGGTTCTGGAACTCTCTCCACATTGCCTCTTTGATGTGGGTCTAGATGCCATTGAATTAAAATTGGTGAATTTCCACACGAATGCCCCCAAACTTCACTCAAGCAAATTATCGAACACTTGGTGTGCACGATGTTCAATCCCCCCAAACTTGATAACTTTATGTCAACTATGGTGATAGAAGATGAAGAATTGAAAAAAAAACTTGCTCACTCTTAGTGTATCTCCAAATTGGTTGAAAATTTTTCGCTCAACTCTAACCTTGAACTTCTGAGTAGTATAAATTAATGTTGTTAGTGTGTGGGGTGAATGATTGGTTTAGTGAAGGGGGTATTTTATAAAGATGGGATGATGTATAGGGTTGTGAAGTGGAGTAGTGGATTGAAGTAGTGGGTAGTTTAACTGAGTGGGGTTATGGAGAGTCAATTCCCAAAACGTGGGTAGAGATTGGAGAATATGGATGGGAGTGGGAGTTTTATTTGAGGAAAAAGTAGTAGTGGCAACTTGATGTAACTGCCAAAAAGTGCTGGTTCAACTTTTGGACCCCCGCCCCGGCAAGGGGTACTATGCCTTATAAGCCCTCCCCGATGGGCATGCTTCCTATAAATGGACTTAGGACCCCCACCCCAGCGGGGGTGTTGTGCTTTAGGGACTCCACCCCGGCGGGCATGCTTACTGTAAATGGCCTCTGTTTTGCTTTTTGTTTCTTCCTTAATGCAACTATAAGCTCCTTAATTACCTGCTTATTATGAAAACACAAGTATGATTAGATCTTGGGTAATCAAAGCATGAGAGATTAGATTATCTAGAACACCATACCTAAATAACTATATAATGAAATTATTATATCCTAATTATTATTCTAAACTATAATCTAACTAACATGGATAACAATATGAAGAATAAAAGTACGATTGGGTTGCCTCCCAATTAGCGCTTGATTTTAAGTTGTTCAGCCAGACTACTCCCTATTTATGGCGCGTCAGCGAGTGTAATTGCGATGACATCCCAATTGGACTCGCCACCCTAATAATGCTTTAACCGTTGACCGTTGACCTTGAAAGTCTCCAATAGGTTTCTACTGTAGAGTTCAATGGCGCCATGTGAGAAAACTCTTTTGATGGTAAATGGACCCAACCACCTTGATTTTAGCTTCCTTGGGAACAACCGCAATCTTGAGTTGAACAATAGTACTGATTGTCCCGGTTCTAATGTTCTCTGCATGATTTTCTTGTCGTGCCATTTCTTTTCCTTTTCTTTGTATAACTTGGAGTTCTCGTAAGCTTGAAGTCAGAATTCATCGAGTCAATTTAACTGAAGTAACCTTTTTTTACCTATAGCTGCTTGATCGAAATTGAGTTTCTGAATTTCCTAATAAGCCTTATGTTGTAGCTCGACAGGTAGGTGATAAGCTTTCCCGTATAGCAACTGATATGGTGACATCCCAATTGGTGTCTTGTAAGCAGTTATGTAGGCCTATAGTGCATCACCCAATCTAAGAGACCAGTCTTTTCGATTCGGATTCACTACCTTCTCCAAAATTCTCTTTACCTCCCTATTCGAAACCTCAGCTTGCCCACTTGTTTGGAGATGATATGCTGTAGCTACCTTATGGTTGACCCCATATTTTACCAAAAGAGCTGTGAACGATTTGTTGGAGAAGTGACTTCCCTCATCACTTACTATAGCTCTAAGCGTGCCAAATCTTGTAAAAATATTCTTTTGCAAGAACTTAAGAACCACTTGGCATCATTTGTTGGTAGTGCTACGGCTTCAACCCATTTCAATACATAGTTAACCGCAAGCAATATGTATTGATTGTTGAATGAGGAAGAGAATGGCCCCATAAAATTAATGCCCCATACATCAAAAATTTCAACTTCCAAGATAGTGTGTAGTGGCATCTCATTCCTTTTCGATATGTTGCCCACCCGTTGACATCTATCACAACTTTTAACAAACTGGTGGGCGTCCTTAAATAATGTAGGCCAATAAAACTCGACTTGAAGCACTTTTGTCGCTGTTCTCTCACTACCGTAATGTCCCCCATATGCAGATGAGTGACATTCGTGCAATATGTTCTTCACTTCTCTGTAGGGTACATGCCGTCTAATCATCTTGTCGGCGCACTGTTTGAATAGGTATGGCTCATCCCACATGTACTAATTAACGGCATGTAGAAATTTCTTTTTTTGCTGTCGTGTAAGATCTGGTGGAAGGATACTGCTCACTAGATAGTTAGAAAAATCCGCGTACCATGGAAATTTCGTATTGATCCCAAATAGCTGCTCATCCGAAAATGACTCATTAATTATACTATCTTCTTCATTTTACCCTGATTTTCTAGCCTTGACAAATGGTCTGCAACTTGATTCTCCGTACCCTTTCTATTTTTTATTTCCAAATCAAATTCTTGTAGAAGGAGAATCCATCTGATAAGGCATGGATTTGCATCTTTTTTCAAAATTAAGTACCGAATAGCCGAGTGATCTGTATAAACTACTACCTTTGTCCCGATCAAATATGCCCAAAATTTATCGAATGCATATACTACTACAAGTAATTCCTTTTTCATTGTTGTGTAATTCATTTGGGTCTCCGTAAGTGTCTTACTTGCATAGTATATGGCATGGAATACCTTCTCTCGGCGTTGACCCAAGATAGCCCAAACCGCATAGTCGTTCGCATCACACATTAACTCGAAGGGCATATTCCAATTCGGTACTGCGATAACTGGAGCTGTAGTTAATTTCGTCTTCAATAGCTCGAATGCCAACTTACAATCCTCATCAAACTTAAAAACTAAATCCTTCTCTAAAAGACTGCACAATAGTTTTGCAGTTTTAGAGAAGTCTTTTATAAATCTCCTGTAGAACTCGGCATGTCCCAAAAAGCTTCGAATTCCCTTAACTGAACTTGGTGGAGGAAGCTTTTCAATCGTTTCCAGCTTTGCTTTATCAACCTTTAATCCTTTAGCCGAGACCTTGTGCCTCAAGATTATTCCTTCTTTAACAATGAAATGACACTTTTCCCAGTTAAGTACCAAATTTGTGTCTGTACATCTCTGTAAAACCATCACCAAATTCTCTAGACAAGCATCAAAATCATCCCCACAGACAGAAAAGTCATCCATGAAGACTTCCACATTTTTCTCTACCATATCTGAGAAGATGGCCATCATACACCGTTGGAAGGTAACGGGTGCATTACACAAACTGAATGACATTTTTCTGAATGCGAATGTGCCGTATGGGCACGTGAAAGTAGTCTTCTCTTGTTCTTTAGGCGCAATGACTATCTAATTATATCCCAAATACCCATCCAATAAGTAGTAGTACTCGTGTCCCACTAATCTGTCCAACATCTGATCGATAAAAGGCAAAGGAAAGTGATCTTTGCGGGTTGCCTTATTCAACTTCCTGTGTAAACCCTCCAACCAATCACTGTCCTCGTTGGAATTAGCTCATTGTCATCATTTTGTACCACGGTCATTCCTCCCTTTTTCGGCACACATTGAACCGGACTGACCCACTTACTGTCGAAAATTGGGTAGATGATACCCACGTCTAACCATTTTAGGGTTTCTTTCTTCACTACTTCCTTCATGATTGGGTTGAGCCGTCTCTGTTGCTCCACTATCAGTTTTACATCTTCTTCCATCAAAATTTTGTGCATGCAAAAAGATGGGCTGATTCCTTTGATATCTATAATTGTCTATCCTATGGCTGATTTGTGGTCTTTAAGCACTCTCAGTAACTTTTCTTCCTGTAATTAGTTAAGTGCAGCAGAAATAATAGTAGGTAAAGAATTAGAATTGCCTAAATATGCATACCTGAGGTATTTAGGGAGTGCCTTAAGTTCAAGAGTAGGTGGCTCCTCCAATGAATGTTTCATCCTTATTGTGGCTCTTTCCTTCGTGTGAAATGGTTCAAACGGTGCTTTGAATCTACTAACTCGTGGCAAAGAGTCTAGCATCTGCATGTAATCCACAAACTCAGGATAATCTAAATCTTCATCTCCCAATAATGTTGTTTCCAATGGATCATTAGCCAAACTTTTACTCATTTCTTCGCTGATTATTTGATCAATGGCATCCATCCTGAAATACTCCTCTTCATTTGTGGGGAATTTCATGGCTTTTGAACTTTACTTCTTGATCTATGACCCTCATAGTTAGTTCACCTTTTGTACGTCGATGAGCGTCCTACCCGTAGCCAAGAAAGGTCTCCCTAGGATAATTGGGATGTTTTTATCTTCCTCAAAATCCAAAATTATGAAATTCGCAGGAAATATAAATTTGTCAATCTTGACCAAAATGTCCTCCACAATGCCTCTCGTGTACGTGACTGACCTATCTGCTAACTACAATGAGATGTTCGTGGGCTTGTAGACCTAATTCTGTATAAACTGATAATGGCATAAGGTTTACACTTGCTCCCAAATCACATAAACATTTGTTGAACACCGTGTTCCCAATTGTGCACGGAATAGTAAAACTACCCGAATCTTTCAACTTTGGTGGCAACTTCCGCTATAAAACTGCACTACACTCCTCTGTTAATGCCACTATTTTGAAATCTTCCAACTTGGCATCTGCTCAAGGGCTTCAGCGAACAGAATATTAATCTGAAGTTTCTTAAACACTTCTAAAAATTTAGCGAATTGCTAATCCAATTTTTGTTTTTGAACTCTTTTCTAAAAAGGCGGGGGAGGATAAACAATCGGTTCGTTAACTGTCTTGCTCTTTTCCACTTGCTTTTCTTCCCCTTGTTTATCCTCAACCACCTTATTTTCATTTTCTTTATCATTCTCTTTGGTAGCCAAATTTTCTATTTTCTGACCCTCAAGCTGTTTTCCATTTCTCAACATAATTGCCTGACATTGCTCGTGATTACCTTTTGGATTTTTCTCTGTATCACTTGGTAATGTTCCTTGAGACCTGTTATTAAATTCAAGAGCTATATGTCCCATCTGATTTTCTAAATTCTTGATGGCTATTTCTTGCGATTTCATGACGGTTGCTTGGTTTTTCATGGCTACCTCGTTGCTTGTTATATACTTTGACAACAACTCCTCTAAATCTGATTTCCTCTCTTGATGTTGAGCTGGTTGTTGTTGTTGATTCTGAAATCCTGGGGGATAAGATGGTAATGGAACTTGCTGATGCTGATTATTACTCCACGAAAAGTTAGGATGATTCCTATTCCCCGAATTGTATGCATTCTGGTACGTATTCTGTGGAATTCTGTTGTAGCTACCCAAAAATTGCACTGATGCTGGGTTGATTGCACATTGATATGTAGGATGTTCACCGCACACAATTTATAAATAACTACAACTTGTTGTGTCTGTACCCCTTACCAAACATCAAACTTCTTAGAGAGCGCTGAAATATGCGCTGTTATTGCCGTCACACCATCTACCTCTAACACTCTAGCTACCATAGGTTGTGTCATTCTTTTCGTGGGCCACTAGTAATTGTTAGTTGTCATTGTCTCTATCAATTGATATGCCTCCTCATAATTTTTTGCCATAAAAGCTCCACCTGAAGCTGCATCAATACTGGTCCTGAGTTTCCCATGTAATCCATTATAAAATGTGTTCATCTGCAACCACATAGGCAATCCATGATGTGGGTATTTTCTGAGCAACTCTTTGTATCTCTCCCATGCCTCGTACAATGATTCCCCATGTTGCTGATCAAACATAGTAATCTCGTTTCTCATCTTTACAGTCTTCGCTGGCGGGAAAAATTTAGCTATAAACTTTTGAGCCAGGTCATCCCATGTAGTTATTGAACCCGATGGTAGAGAGTGTAACTAAATCTTCGCCTTGTCCCGCAGAGTGAATGGGAACAAGCTAAGTCTGACTGCTTCATCCGACACCCTATTGTATTTGAAAGTGTCATAAATCTCTAGAAAGCTGTCCAAATGTTCGTTCAGATCATCATTCGATAATCCCTCAAACTGAACCGAGTTTTGGATCATCTGAATAGTCCCAGGCTTAATCTTTAATGTGTTCACAGCTATAGCAGGCTTGGTGATACTCGACTGCAGCTCAGTCACCTTGGGTGCAGCAAAGTCCCTCAACGCTTTTTGGTCTTCGACAGCCATTGCTTCTTCTTGTTCAGAGCTTTCGAAGTCTTCCCTTGTTTCCTTGATCCACTTACTTAGCCTTTGAAAGCGTCTCTTAATGTTGTCCTCAAAAGGAAGCAAGTCTGGATTTATAGATTGAGTTTGCATAAACCAACTTCAAAAACCTGAAATAAGACGATCAAAACAAAAATAAAAAATATTTAAGAAAAGCTGGACAAATTAAACTGATATCGCAAAATATTAAAATTTATATTAAAGTCCCCGACAACGGTGCCAAAAACTTGTTGGATAAAATCAAATTACGCACAGCACGCAAGTATACGTGGTCAACAAGTAATATACTAGTAAGTAGAGTATCATTCCCACAGAGACTAGCAAGAAATTAACTCTCGTAATTACCAATTTGCTATTAATCCAAATTTTATTAAACTAACCAATTTCAAGTTTGTAACTAAAAGTATTAAAAATATTAAAATTACCAAACAATCAATAAACCCTAAAAACTAAATTTTCAAACAAATATTAGAGAATTAGGCTTACGACTTCACTCTAAGCATCACTCTGATTATTACACCTTATTCTAGTTTAATTCACTATCCCAGTTTATTAATCAAGAACACATAAGTAAAACTAGCCACCTCTCGATGCACTAATACCGTATTAACTCAAATTCACAAATTAGATAGAATCAAGTTAAACACATTAATCAACTAACTCACTATATCTCTATGTGAATTACAATTAAAGAAGGTTTAAGTTCAAGTTCTTTATCTGATTACATGCGATGTCAAGCATATCTCTACCCTAACAATCATCAAGATTGTGACGTCCCCAAATCCAGGTACTTGAAACCTGAACTCGGTGCTTCACGATACTATTTCTTTGAGTAGAATAATAACAATAATATAGATATCAAACTTAATTTACATATATCAAAGTATAATTCCCAGGTACGCGACCTTTAAATATTCATTACATGATAATTAATAAGTATCATTGCCTTGATAAAGCTTAACTATTACACAGAATATCATAAAACTTAATCGATCAGCTTTCCTTTCCCCTTGTTCTTGCCTGAACCTTCAGGTTGATCACGCTTAGCTGAAAACATTTAAATTTAAAGCAAGAATGAGCATTTGATTGCCCAACAAGTAATAACAACAATAAACATTAGCTGAAAGGATTAAATGTTTTCTTTGAATAACACTTCTACTACGAATCAATAGTTGTGAAGTAAACTGAACCAATAATAACAACATATAAAATCTATCTCAAAATTTTGAAACTACGTACTGACTATAAATGGAGAGCAGTCGACAGACTATGAACTTTGTTTTCAATTTTCGATAAGGTTTAGCAGAACTTCATTCGCAAACCGTCATAACTCACAAGCATAAGGGTGATCATCCCAATGTGCTCTGTATTGATCAATACTACATACAAGAATGATATTTTTGTTTATTTTATCCGCCTTAAGCGCACAAAAGTTTTCCTATGTTCGGGATGTTCATACTTAGTCAGGAATCCGAACCAAAATAATTTAATTGGATACAATAAAGTTCTATCATGTTCAACGATACTTCTAAATCTGTGTCTAGCTGGATTAAATAACTTAGATGAGGTTTGATTAAGAGTTCATACTAGTAACCAACAAGTATGTATCAACATGTGATTAATTACATTGATTATCCAAGTGAGGTCACTTGTATAACTCAGTTTAGAAATTAACGAACAGAATATATATTTTGATCTATAATACAGAATTAAAGAACTTGTACAACGAATTATAATTTAATAACGTACTTATACAGAATCATTGCATAAGTGTATACAAGGTTAAGATATTTGAAGAATGAAAAATAATAGTTCAGATACTAGCTTACACATGTCCATTGCATAAAGTAAATGCAAAGGTAACATAATTACCTGAGCTACTGCTTACAATTATGCAACTTAGTTTTATCTTTTATACTGAGACCTATCATTAATAAGATCATTCTATCGATTAGAATAACATATCATAACATATAATACTGCTATCTGCAGTTAGCACATAACCTAATCACATTGTCACATAGGTTTCACAGTTATGGGATCACAAATAAACACATCTAGTCAAACTATCTAAGTTCAGATCAATTTTTGAAATATTTCGATGTACCGACGGCTTTATCGGGTAATTATCGAGTCTAAAACTCTATTCTATAATTCAATATTCATTTACATAATTTAAATACCAGTTGTTGGGCCATGATATTCCCCCTATTGGGTCGAATGGAGTGGGATTATTTGTTTAATTAGTCCATTGGATCTTCACTATTGGGTCCTAAAGTTATTGGGCCTAATCCTTACATTTTCTTTATTATATCTCCATAATATTAAACTGGGTCAATGGGTTGACCCATTAGATCTTTTAATATCTAAGTCTTTGACTTGTAATGCTGAAAGAAAATGGCTGTTGACCATAAGTCTGCAGATCATTAATGTGGATGGAATTATAGTCGGCCGGTGGCATGCACAGTGGAGAAAAAAGGTGACAACCTGCATGCAGTCGGTAGAAATCACTGAGGAGTGGGGGGTTGTGTCAGATGGTAGTGGGTGACACGGTAAACCGGGTAAGAGAGCATAACCTAGCAAGGAAGTCTTCAAGAAAAGGTACGCAGACACACAACTGAGTTTTTTGATCTCTCTCAATACACTTGATATTTTTATCTTCCATTGTTAACCGTGTGAACACCGATACTGACTCTCACGCCTGAGCTATCCCCCGACGGTCGAAGCTGTCAAGCTTATGGTGTTGATCGTGTTTACTGTGCAGGATCAGGACGTCTTACGTGATTGGGACGTGGCAAAGGATCTTGACGTTAACATTGGCGCTTGAAGGAGGGCTGAGTTCTAGTGTCTTGTAATTTTCAATCACAACTTTCTTTTGCTCTACGTCGGATAAGATGGTGAGGAGTAGAGCAGACACACCTGAAGGACAGCCGAGGGCTGTAAGCTTATCTGTCCAACACATTTCCGTCAAAGATCGTCTGGGTCCTTCGAAGAGTGCTCATGAGAGTGAGAGCACTACTTCCAAGCATGTTTCCAGGGGTTCTCATTCGAGAGCTCACGGTGGTGCCAGACGGAGGTTGATGTTTGCTGATGATAAAGGTAGAGACCCAAATCGGGGGCGAGTGGGGGATTCTCTGCCTAGAACCCATCACCGAAGTGGTCAGGATGATAAAGCTACCAAGTTGGCAAAGATGGCAGAGGAGGCGGATAAAGCTTTGGAGGTCCTTCTAAAGCAAAGGGAAGATATAGCTGTGCAGATGCTTCGGATGGCCGATCTAAAGGACGAGGCGTCCACTTATATCCAGTCGGATAGGCGTAGCAGGCATAAGGATGTACAACGACGAGAAGGGAAAGAGCTAGAACATTCTATACATGTATCTCGGGACCGTTCTCGTGATAGAAGGAGATCGAGGAGCAGAACTCCTGTGGCATCAAAAGGAGCACTTATTGTCATTGGTTCTCAAGGCCAAGATGGTGGTCGACAGAGGGGTAGGTCGAGGGAGGTCGTGCTAAAAACTAGAAGGAGAAAGCGGCATCATGAGCATTCTCAACGTGATGGCAGGGCCACACACCGAAGTAAGTCCAGAAGCCCATCAAGAGCATTGGTTCCCGTTAGAGAAGGCCAATCCATTCCGAGGAGGAAAGAGTCACCAGAGAAAGAAGCCTCATCTCAACGAGAAGGAGTGGAGTATCTGGTTAAGGAACTGAAAGAGCTCCAAAAGCAATTAGCTGAGGTTCAACAGGTGAAATATACTCCTGGAAAGAAGGCGTCCCCATTTTCTTCAGATATTCTTAAGGAGAAGGCAGACACCACCAAGAAGCTGCCTCACATGGAGAGTTACGATGGGTATGGGGACCCTTATGACCATAGCCAGGCGTTTGACCGACTGATGGATTATTACGACTTTACCGATGATGCCAAGTTCCATACGTTCGTCACAACGTTAAGAAAGGATGCGAGGCAGTGGATGGGGACTTTGCTAGAAAATTCAGTGTCTTCATGGTCTGAACTGTGCGAAAAATTCCATGCTCGTTTAGGGAGCAACTGAAGAAGGGGGAAGCCCACAGGCTCTTTAGCACAGGTCAGACAGTTCACCAATGAGTCTTTGGGTCAGTATGTGAAGAGGTTTAGGGAGGCAGTTGGCCAGGTGTTCGACCTTAATGATCTTCAAGCTGTAGGATTGTTTCAGAATGGGCTAGATCTGTGAAGTTCAAAAAGTTGGTGGAGAAGCTGATGTTTCACCATCCGAAGAGCTTGGTAGAATCTTTTGATAAGGCGGAAGGCTATATTATGGTAGAGGAGGCCATGAACAGCCTGAAACGTCTTTCTTCGGATCGAATAAAGGAGGCAGATACTCCTAAAGCTGAAGGCGATCAGAAAAAGGTGGGAGGGTATAATGATCGGCCAGAGGGCAACTCGAAGAAGTACAATAACACATGGCGACAAGGAAATAATCGCCCACCTGCTCCCGCCCAGAAAGTGAATAAGGTTTACACCAAACTGAATACGAGTAGGTCGGTGATTCTGGATCAGATCAGGGGCCATCCGTTCTTTGAACCACCTCGTGATAACTTTAAGCCAGGACAGGGCAACGCTCAGAAATATTATGGCTATCATCAAGCTGCAGGTCACGACACTAATGAGTGTTGTAATTTGAAAGATTTTGTGGAGAGGAAGGTTCAAAGTGGTTTGCTAGTTCAATATGTGGCCGGGAGGGACCAACAAGAACATCAAAATGTTGACCGTACCGTTCAGATAGTTCAAACAGCTCCCCCCGTGCAGCCTGCTCCAAATCAACCCCCAAGGCACGTCGTTAATGTAATAACCGGTGGGACAGTAGGGAAGTTGGTAGGAAAGAAGAGGAGGGGATATCTGGATTCTGTCATGTCCGTGGCAGGGGCTCCCCCGAAGATCGACCGACCTTTTCCAGGGACTGTTATATCCTTCACTGATGTAGATTACCCTTCAGAACCCATCGAACCCCATGAAGGAGCGTTGGTGATCACTGCACAAGTGGGTTCGGTAGATGTGAAACGCATGATGATAGACAACGGATCTTCGATGGATATTCTGTATGCCCATACTTATCAAAGGATGCATCTTGATGGGTGAAAGATGGAGGTTGGATAGGAGGCTCCCCTATATGGCTTCAGCAATGATCCGGTCAAAGTGGCTGGAACAATCGAGCTATCAGTCATATTTGGTACCGCTCCGCAACAGGTAGAAATAACATGTAAATTTTATGTTGTGCATGTAGATTCGGCCTACAACGCCATATTGGGACGACCTACCTTGACTGCTCTCCAAGCAGTGACATCCATCGCTCACTTTAAGATCAAGTTTGCAACAACACACAGAGTTAGAGAGGTGGCAGGGGACCTGGATCTGGCCCGACGCTGTTATCGGAATGCTGTTATTTCCTCGGGAGTAGGGGTCAGCAAGCAGAAGCAAACCATGGCGATTGAGATTGAGCCCTTCACTGAAAGCAGTTTGGAGCCATTGGTTATTCCTGCAGGAGAGACAGAGGAGATCGAGCTGGTTCTGGGAAAGAAAGATAAGACAGTAAAGATAGGTTCAGGTTTGCCGGAACCTCTCCGGACAAATGTTATGGAACTTCTTCGCTGCTATACGGACATCTTTGCATGGGAGCCACAAGACATGCCTGTAATCAGCCAAAAGATTGCCGAACATCGACTGGATGTGGATCCGTCGAGGAAACCAGTTCGACAGAAAAGGCGGATCTTCGCACCTGAGCGTCAGAGAATCATCGATGAGAAGATAGCGAAACTGATAGCTGCTGATTTCATCTTCGAAATTGATTATCCGGAGTGGATGGCGAATGTAGTGATGGTGCAGAAGCAGAATGGAAAATGACGAGTTTGCATCGACTACACCGACCTGAATAAAGCATGCCCGAAGGACTTCTATCCTCTACCTCACATTGATCAACTTATTGATGCAATTTTGGGGTATGCACTACTAAGCTTTATGGATGCTTTTTTAGGTTATCATCAGATATCTATGTGCAAAGAGGACATCCCAAAGACAATATTCATCACACACCGTTCGGCGTACGCCTATAAGAAGATGACCTTCGACCTGATAAATGCTGGAGCTACTTACCAGAGAATGATGAACTTTGTCTTCCAGAAGTAGCTGGGAAGGAATATGGAGGTGTATGTGGATGACATGTTCATGAAAAGTATGTTTATTTAGAAGCATTTGGATGATCTAGAGGAGTACTTTCAGACAGTCCGTCATCACAAGTTGAGGCTCAATCCTACAAAGTGTACCTTCGGACTCGGTGCAGGGAAGTTTCTCGGTTATCTGGTCAGTCAAAGGGGCATCGAAGCCAATTCGGAAAAGATCCAGGCCATTCTAGACATGAAGACTCCTCAGTCGTTCAAAGACATTCAACGTCTGACTGGTAGGATTGCTGCTTTGAGGAGGTTCATATCCAAATCTGTAGAGAGATGTTTGTCGTTCTTTGACACACTGAAGGGACCGAAGAATGCGAAGACATTCCAGTGGACTTCAGAGTGTGAAGATGCCTTCCAAGGCATAAAGACATATCTGTCTTTGGCTCCTTTATTAGTGAAACCTGCTCTGGTGGAGATTTTATATTTATATCTGGCAGCTAGTTCCTTGGCAGTTGGAGCAGTACTGGTTCGGGAGGTCAGTGGGAAATAGCATCCGGTTTATTATGTGAGTTACGTCCTACGAGATGTTGAAACCAGGTACCCAAATATCGAAAAATTTGCCTCTGCTTTGATAATTGCTAGTCAAAAGCTTCGACAATATTTTCAAGGTCGGTTCCTAGTTGTCTACACGGATCAACCACTGAAGAAGGTGATGAGCAAACCAGAGGTTTCAGGGAGATTAGCAGCATAGGCTATGGAATTATCCCAATTTTTTATTGAATATCATCCCCGAACTGCTATCAAAGGTCAAGCCTTGGCCAATTTCACGGTGGAGTGTTCGTTCTCTGAAGCAGATGCTGGGCTGCCAGAAGCTGAGATGTCCGATCAAGCAGTTGCAGTTCTTCAGCACGGTTAGAATTCATGGACGCTGTACGCAGATGAGTCTTCTATCACGGATGTCAGTGGGACAGAGATTATTTTGACAAGTCCGGAGGGATTCAAGGTGCAGCAGGCCATCGGATTTGGGTTCCGAGCAACGAATAACGAAGCTAAATATGAAGCAGTGCTGGCAGGAGTCCGATTAGCAAAGAGTCTAAAAGTTCAAAAGCTGATCATCAACAGTGACTCTCAACTAGTCGTTAAGCAACTATCGGGAGATTATGAAGCTCGGGGGACGAGGATGATCAAGTATTTGGCTGAGTTGAAGGATCAGCTTCAATATTTCGTCTCTTATGAGTTTCAGGGCATAGAACGTAACAACAATTCTATTGCCGATGCATTGTCAAAGCTGGCCACTACGGATGCTATTGTTTTTAATGGGTCGATCAGTTTATTTTGTGGTCTTGCAGCAGCCGAGTATCCAGCACGAAGTGGTAATGTGTATCGAGCGATCTAACTATTGGATGACTCCGTACATTGAATATCTGGCAGATGGCATCCTTCCTTCAGATCAGATGCTGGCAAAGAAGATCAAGTGCAAAAGTGCCAACTTAGTTCTTATTGATGGGGATCTTTTTTAAAGGGCATTTTCATCACCATTTGTTGAAGTGTCTGGTTCCATCTGAGGCTAAGTATGCTCTTCGGGTGGTTCACGAAGGTATTTGCGGCAACCATATAGCGGCTAAGTCTTTGGCTTATAAAGTACTTCGATAGGGGTACTACTGGCCTACGATCTTCAAGGATGCTACATAGTATGTAAAGAGGTGTGAGAAGTGTTAACTCAACAGTCCGATCCCACATCAGCCCCAGAAGAGTTATACTCTATTTTATCTCCTATATCCTTTGCTGTCTAGGAGGTAGATATATTGGGTCCGTTACCAAAAGCTAAAGGTCAGGTCAGTTTTGTCATAGTTGCTATTGACTACATGACCAAATGGGTAGAAGTGAAGCCACTTTGGTTGATAATGGAACAAGAGTGTTTGAAGTTCATGAAGGAATCCGTAGTGTTTCGCTTCGGAATTCCTAAAGTGGTGATATCGGACAATGGGCGCCAGTTCGTGGGATCAAAATTTGAAGGATTTCTGAAAGAGTTGGGAGTTCAGCACAGAAAGACTTCGGTGGCTCATCCACAGTCAAATGGGCAGGTTGAGGTGACCAACAGAACGCTTTTGAATGGGATCAAGAGTAGACTGGACGAAGCTAAAGGAAGATGGCCAGAGGAGCTGCTCAGTGTATTGTGGGCCTACCGAACTACACCAAGGACTACAACAGGAGATTCACCTTTTAGATTGACCTATGGTTCTGATGCCTTAGTCCCAGTTGAGATTGGATCTCTAAGTCTTCGGGTTAGTCAGTTCAGAGAGATCTATAATGAAGAAGGACTGAGGGTCAACTTGGATCTTTTAGAAGAAGCCAGAGAGGTGGCTTTGATCAAGTTAGCAGCCTACCAGCGGAGAGTCGCCAAGCATTACAACAAGGGGTTTAAACTTTGTAGATTTGAAGTGGAAGACTTCGTCCTCAAAGAAGTCAAAGCGTCTGTACCTCAGAACATGGGAAAACTGATGCCAAACTGGGAAGGACCCTATGAGGTGATCGAAGTACCAAAGCCAGGAACTTACCGACTGAAGGCATTGGACGGATCCGAGATCAAGAACACTTGGCATGCTGGCAGGCTTCGAAAATACTTTCAGTAGAGATCGAGTCAGTTTATCGAAAGTCTGTAAATGGTGGTTCATCATTAATAAAAAATTCACTTTTCCATATTTGATCTTCTTCATATTGCTCCTAAATTCACAATGGAGTAAGGAGGACGGGGGGGACTCACTGACCATTTGATGGTAGCCTTTTTGGTAGATGGTCCTTATGCATTTGTCAGGCCCTTCAGGGTAGGCAAACTTCATTGGTGTAAGGAGGAGGAGGTGGACTCGCTGACCATTCGATGGTAGCCTTTTCGGTAGGAGTGTCCTTATAAATTTGTTCTACCACGAGTGGTAAACAAATTTCATGGTCCCTTTAATATTACTTTTACCGCGAGTGGTAAATCAATATGCACTAAAGTAAGGAGGTATGGTCGGACTCCCTGACCATTCGATGGTAGTCTTTTTTTCAGGGGTGTCCTTATGAAATTGTTCTACCCCGAGTGGTAAACAAATGTCCTTAAATACTTATTTTACCCCTAGTGGCAAACAAGATCTTGATAGATAGAGGAGATTCAGACGAATTCACCTTATACACGATCTACTTCACACTTCAGAAACGATAAGTATACACTACTTTATTTTGTTCAAGTGTTGAGTTCGGATCATCCAGTTCAGTTCATTAAATTCAGTTCATTTCATTCCTTAAACTTAACTGTTATATGCCTTATATGATTCACAGTCTAAATTAAATTCATGTAAGTCTATTAATGTTGAATTATTGACAAGAAACGAAACAAAACAGAAGCCATGATAAATAAATTTGAAGATCCATTCATCCATCCAACCATAATAATTATACGATTACATAAAGACTGAAATTTTTACACAAAATCTTAAAAATAAAAAGTAGTAAGATCCTATTCAAGCATTATCTTTATTTTCGGAGTCCAGCAGAGCCGAATCTAGTTGGGTTGCTATTAATTTTTCCTTGCCTCGACTTTGACAAAATTTGTATCCATATGAATACATCAGAAGTATTTTTGCACTTAACTCCTCGGACGCCCGATATTCAGTTTGAATTTGCTTGCGCAACTCTTCAGTTAAGGGAGGACTTCGTCCCCTTAAGGCTTTCAGTTTGTGACGAAGCTTTCGACGTTTAGATGAGTGCTTTTCTTTTTCTTCACGGACTTTCACCTGAAGACTGTCGACTTGTATTTTCAAGCTATGATTGGCTGCAGCAAGCCCCTCATTGGTAGTCTTCAAAGCTTCGGTCTCTGCAACAAAATTGATATTCATGTCAGCCAATTTTTGTTCGCTGGCTTTTATCATCTTCAGCTCCTCTTTGACCGAGCTTAGCCCATCATTGGATTCCCTCATATCCTCTTTGGTTTGGGCTAATTCCCTCTGAAGGCCTTCATTGGCATGAAGAACGCTTTCATGTTCACTTCTCTCCCGAGCCAACGATGCCTTCAACATATTATTCTCTCTTCTTATAGCCTCCTCATCGGATTCAGCATTTATATGTCTGGGACGTAAGCGCCCGAAGATTGTATTTGCCTGTATATATTCCCACAATATCCAATCAATTTCAGACACTTGAGCAAGAAAAGAAATGCATAACCAAGAAAACTGTCACTTACCTTTGCCAAATAGCTCATGCCTTCATCAAGAAAATTTCCGTTCGAATGGTTATCAAAATGGTGATCGTCTGTTTCCTGAACGAAGGCATCAAAGAGCCGAAAGGGAAAATTGGCATTGAACCGAGGCCATAAGCTCGGTGCTCCAATTGCCTCATTATGGAATTTTTGTGATGAAGGTCTTGGAGGGGAAGGCATAGGTTGGTCATGAGTTGGAGAAGGATCCATGTATATATTTTTAGGGGAGGGAGATCGAGCTGGAGTAGGGCCACGAACTGGTGATAGTACAGGTGTTAAGCTTGGGTGGCTGTCAGATGGTTGTTTTCTCTTTCGAGATGGTGCTGCAGCGGTTTCAATTTATTCTTCTTCATTAACAGTTCGAGTCTCCACTGGGGCTATTGGGGGATGAACACTCGAAGAAGGTACTCTAAGCTCATCGAAAGTCAAGGGAATGATCTTGGCACTTAACTTCTACACTCGAAGAAGTTGATTTCGTGCATCTACGGGTAGATCTAATAAACTCCCTTGAGCTGGTGTTGGATCGACAGTTGGTGGTATTGGTTTGACAGTTGGTTCAGATTCAGAAGGGGGTTCAGAATCTGATGGGATGGAAATTTGTTTGGGTCTTCGAATGGCTCTCCTTTTTCGGCGAGGTCGAAGGATTTCTTCCGGGAGAATGGGTTCATCATCTTCGGGTACATGGATCGGAGGTTCAGCAATGGATGTTTTAACAGTTTGTGTTTCAGGGGGTGGGTTGTCTTCGGATGGGGCTTCCTGTTGTGTAGGTTTGGCATCAGTTTCTACAGACTTTCCAGCCAAAAAGTCTTCCAATTCCTTTACCTCTGAAGACGATGGTTTAATCAAAGTTACTACAGAAGATTAACAATTTTACATCAGAATCCATATCACATCAATTTTTAAATATTCATAAAATAAATCCATACTTAAATTTGTGGTCGTATAACCACGCCTGGTTGGAAAGAAGTCCGTAGTTCCATTCCTCCTTTGAGGAATTGTCAAGAAGTTCTATCATTTTGGCCTCACGTTCCTTAGGAATGTCTCCAAAGTCAGTGGAAGTCTTCTCATCTGTGGCCTAGTACGGTAAAGAGGTTATTTCAGGTCCTTTAACGAAAAACCACCTCTCATGCCATCCTCTGTTGCTCGAAGGAGTGTTTACCAACGAACGTCTCTCGAACTTCTCTCCCGTCTTCGAAGAATACTTGCTTATGGCCTTAAATCCTTTCTCTATGGACTAGCTGATCTTGTACACGGTGAAGAAGAAGTCAAGTGTAGGTTCGACACCTAGCTCGTGGCCAAAGGCAATGAATGTGAGGATATGAATGTAAGAGTTTGGTACTAATTGACTGAACCCAACACCCAGAAATCCTAATATAGTCACTATAAACGTATGGAGAGGGAATCGAACCCCCTTCTCCAAAATGGTCACCGGAATAGCCGTCCATCCTTCAGGACGTTGATACATCTGTTCTTTAGTTCTGGGAGCTCTCACCAAATGGGTATCCAGAATGTGACATCGAGTTTGAACCCTCTTTAAGTCAATCTCTGTAACTATTGATGGAGTGTTGGCATGGAAATAGCGTTCCTTACTCCTATAGAAGGCAGAAGTGTTGGGAGGGGGTTTCGTTATTGGATCCTTAGTAAGAGTGGCAGTTGTCAGGTTAGAGCTTAAAACTTCCTTGTTAAGACTTGGGTTTGGTGGAACGACACTGATCAGTGTCACTAGAGTAGGCGAGCCTTGTTCAGAACCTTAGGAAGCCATTGATGAGATTTTGCAGAGAAGAAAAGAAAAATTATGGAGAGAAGAAGAGAGCCTAAAGGTCCAAAATTCAAATTGGCAGATAAAACTGTCAAATTTGGTAAAGTCTACCTTTTATACTGATGGTTACACAGTCCTCGAGGGCGATACATTTAATTGATAGCCATAATCACGAATTCGAAAGGGTTGCGTCCGGACTGAGTTTCAAACATTCAGCAGATTGGACCCTTCAATTGGACTTCCGGTTTTAATCCATTTTTTCAGTTTTATTTTTATTTTTTATCCTTCACTGGTTGGGCCTTGATAAATTTCGGTTTGGGCTTATTTCGATCCTATCAAATCCTATAAAATCTTGGACCATTTATAGTTTTTTATTAAATATCCTATTTAATAAAAAACTAGGGGGCAATGTTGGGCCATGATATTTCCCTTATTGGGCCGAATGGAGTGGGCTTATTTGTTTAATTAGTCCATTGGATCTTCACTATTGGGTCCTAAAGTTATTGGGCCTAATCCTTACATTATCTTTATTATATCTCTATAGTATTGGACCGGGTCAATGGGTTGACCAATTAGATCTGTTAATATCTAAATCTTTGACTTGTAGTGATGAAAGAAAAAGGTTGTTGACCATAAGTCTGCAGATCATTAATGTGGATGAGATTATAGCCGGCCGGCGGCATGAACAGTGGAGAAAAAAGGTGACAACCTGCATGCAGTCGGCAGAAATCACTGAGGAGTGGGGGGCTATGTCAGATGGTAGTGGGTGGCACGGTAAACCGGGCAAGAGAACATAACCTAGCAAGGAAGTCTTCAAGAAAAGGTACGCAGACACACAACTGAGTTTTTTGATCTCTCTCAATACACTAAATATTTTTATCCTCCATTATTAACCTTGTGAACACCGATACTGACTCTCACGCCTGAGCTATCCCCCGACGGTCGAAGCCGTCAAGCTTGTGGTGTTGATCGTGTTTACTGTGCAGGATCATGACGTCTTACGTGATTGGGACGTGGCAAAGGATCTTGGCGTTAACACCAGTCATATTATTTTTAAATGACTTATAATAATTTTTAAATAATTATTATAATTTATCATGATTTTTCAAACAAAGGAATCATTTTTAAATGATTTAAATATTAAATAATTCTATTATCATTAATATTTAAATAATATTAAACTATTAGTGAAATCATTTCTAAAATTTTAAAGATATTTATAATAACTCAAAATATTTTTAAAATATTTTTATTACCCTTAAATAATTTTTAAAACATTTAAAATCATTTTAAATAATTACTATTAATATTTAAATATTAATTTATTATTTATTAAAATATTAAAAGTCATTAATTATAACTTAAAATATTTTTAAAATATTTATATCCTTTGTAAATGATTTATAAATTAATAAAATTATTTTTAAACTATTTATTTAATATTATTATTAAATAATTCTAATATCATATAATATTAAATTATTAATAAAATTTACCTTTAAATATTAAAAGTTATATTTTATAACTTAAAATATTTTTAAACTATTTATTTTTATTTAAAATAATTTTTATAATATTAAAATTAATTTTAATTAATTTATTTAATATAATTGTTAAATAAATATAATATCATTAATATTAAATAATTAATGAAATTTGTCTTAAAATATTAAAAGTTATATTTTATAACTTAAAATATTATTAAATACCGTTTTATCATTTAAAATGATTTTTAATATAATAAAATTATTTTTAATTAATTTATTTAATGCATTTATTAAATAAATTAAATATCAATAATATTCAAATAAATATTAATATTTATGAAAAATATTTAAAATTATTAAAAGTTAATTTTTATAACTTCAAATAATTTTTAAAACTATTTTTGGAATTTTTAATAATTAATTTCTATTTTTAAATGATTTTTGGAAAATAAATTAAATAAAATTATTAAATCTGTCGCTATAGCCTTTAGCGATAGAAACCGTCGCCTATTGTGTTCTTGAGAAACCCAGATCTTTATAGTTAGTAACCGAGGGTACTACTTTGACCAAGTGTAATGATCAGATCATGATGTTTCTGGGCTATCTATTGATCACAACTTGTAGAACTAATGTAACACTACATGATCAAATAACAAACATGGCCAAATAGCACAACACAAAGGAGATCTAAGCATGCAAAGTGGCTGTCAGAGCTGTTCTTTATTTCTGGGTTACCCAGAAATGAAGGACAGTTGGACTGCCATACTTTGGGCTTCCACAACTTGTGATTCTAGTGATGTTTTAGTGATGTAAGAGTTGCAGTGCGTAGCCAACATGTAAGTGAAGAGATCTATCTCATAAAATACATTTAACAACATCACAATAGCTAGATCCATGCTGGTCAAACCTTGTCAAGAATAAGGTTAAAACGTTTTCTGGGTTACCCAAAAAACAGTTTTTCATTATTGTTTTAGTTACTTTGACCGGCTACTGGATCCAACATATTTGATGTTTAGGTGTTCTATTATCATGAATCTACAGTCTATCTACCAACCTACCGATTGGATACAACAATGAGAACATAGAAACAAACAACTGACAGATCTGGACGCATGAATATCTTGTCAGACAGTTCTGGACAAGTTCCGGGTTACCCATAATTGTCTAGTCATGGCCGGTCAACGGCCTTTGACCACTAATAACTTTTAATATATACACGATCTAAGCATGCTTCCAGTTCCAGATCAAAAGATCTCATAGCGTACTACAAGTCTAAAGTATAAAAGGCATAAAATCATAAACAGACAAAGATTTACAGGGTCTGACATTCGGTTGTCAGACATCATTTTCTAGATTTCTAGATTTTGAAAAACTTCAAATTCGAGCCTATAGATGTTATGGATCTAACATCTATCAACCCAGATCATCAATATACACTACATACAACATGTTTAAACAATAAAACATAAGATTTAACATGGAATCAAAGATCAGATTTTGTTTAGGGTTTATACCTCACTAAGAACAAATTCTGATTCTTGGCTACTGATTTTGTTATGGGTGTTATAGGGGCTTGTTTTGTGACTGATCTAGCAATGAAATTTCGTAGGTTTGGAGTGGAGAGTGTTTTGGTTGAGTGTGATGAACAAATGGGCTTGAAAAATGATTTTTCTCTCTCCAATTCTATACATATATATTGTATGCATTGAGGTGAGCTGATGATTTGTGACTGATATATGTTATATTTAGTCATAAGGAAATTCAAGAGTGGTTAAACCACAAAAGTTTTAGCTAGATCTACAAGCAACAATTAAAGAATGTGCAAAAGGGCATTTTGGTCCATAGCCTTGTAATTTTAATGGCAATCTTGCCATTTGCCTAACCCTTAGGGTTTGACCCTTAGGGTCTAAACCTAAGATTTTGTACATTGATTTTTTTTTTAACATTTTGCAATTAGGGCTAAAATGGAAAAATTAAAGTTTCTAAAAATAGAAATTAGAGTTCACTAACTAGATTATGTTTTCTAATTATATAAAACATGAAAATTAGGTTTAAGGCTCACTAATTAGCATTAAGATTACTAGATTAGCGATTAAGGTTTCTAATTTGACAATTAGGGTTCTTAATTTAGAAATTAGGATTTTCGATAATTAGGGTTTCCTAATTTAGATTATAATTCTAATACTTGTTATTAATCACATTAACATAATTTTTGATCGATCTTAAACTCTGGTTTGAGTTTCAAATTAGGATTTATCCCAGTAATCCTAGGGTTTATCATGATACACCATAATTGACTAACTATTATCAGTCTACACATATACAGTACATATTTATAGCACTGAAATTATTAATATAATATTATTATTCTCATTCCTTGCTCAAATTTCAGGATTAGGGTTTGGATTCCATATCTGATTTATCTTGCATAGATAGCATTATTAATTAAGTAAAAAAATAATTAACTTTACTAATATGAAATAAATTCATATAATAAAATAGTTATTATAATAATTCTAATAATTATTTTATATATTATTTAAATAATATATAACAATATTTTTATGGAAATTAATTAATAAAAATATTATTACTACCAAATTAATTTGTTATTAGAATATAATGAACAATAATTCAAAATAAATTTATTTTTAATTATTCATGTAATAAATAAATTTTCATTTATCACATATATACATACACTTTTAACTTGTACATATTCCCCACCTTTATTTTTTTTAAAAGAATTTATACGTAAAATTTCTTATTTAATTGTATAAAAAATATCGGGTTATTACATTCACCCTCCCTTATAAAGATTCCGTCCTCGAAATCACCGTTTTAAAACTTATACACACTAGGGTAAATAGCATACGCATTCCTTTTAAGTAGATCTCGATCGGACTGATATTTAACTATTCAACATAAAGCTTGCCTATCTGATTAAACGAAAATTTGATTTCTAAAAGAATTCAAATTCCTCCTTCAAAATTTTTTTATAAAATAATTTACTATATATAGAAAAATCATGTATAAAAAAAATAAAAGTTATACGAATAATACCTGGAGTTCCATCCCCAGCTGTACCGATATCTTGAACGGTCATGTTGAAGGCTCTTGCAGTTGAATTTGTTGGTTTGTTGGTTGAAGTTGGTCCAGTGATCGCCAGAGTCCCGCTGCCTTTCCCTGTGGTTACACTCCTTGCCTCTAGTTTCCTTTTCGGACAATCCTTAACCTTATGTTCCGTTGACCCACACAAAAAACACCCACAGTTCATTCTTGGATTGGGGCAGTTGGGAGAGATATGACTCTCCTGCTCGCACTTATAACAAATAAATTTACCTTTTACGCAGTCACCAAAATGATTTTTCCTGTAAATCTTACACTGCACAACCTGTTTCTTCACACCTTCCTGTTTGACTTGAACATTCCCAAAATTGCTTCATTTTCTCTTTCCATTTCCACTCCTACTCCCACTATTAATTTTCACCTTCACAGCTCCCTCGACTTTGCCTTTGCTCCTTTTCTCCTTATTGTAGAGGCTCATGGCCTCACTTCCCTCCTCGGCTATGATAGCCTTTTCTAGAAATGTTGCGAATGTAGAGATCTGCAACACCACCACCTTGTTATAGAGCCAGGGTTTTAATCCCAGCTCGAACCTCTTTGCCTTCCTAGCCTCCGTGTCAACTTGATGCAGAGCGAACCTATCCAACTCATTAAACTTTACGGCGTACTCTAACACCATCATGTTGTCCTGCTTTAACTCCAAAAATTTTACCTCCATCCTCGCTTTCATACTAGCTGAGAGATATTTTTTTAAAAAATAAAGTCTTAAACCTAGCCCATGTAACTACACCTTCTCCTGCCCTAGCTTGATTTGCCTCCCACAAAAAATTTGCCTCCCCCTTCATCATATAGGTGGCAAAAGCTGTCTTTTGCCCCTCATCTATCCTAGCAATCACAAACGCCTTCTCTATTTCCTTAACCCAAGTTTTGGCTTCTATAGGGTCAGTTGTCCCTTTGAATTCTGGAGGTCCTATAGCCTTAAAATCTTTGAAGTTTGCCAAGTGATTATCTGGCTGGTTCTTTGCGACTGGCATTTCCTGTTGCATAGCCTGAGCTACCATGTTGTCAAAGTTCTGCATCGAGTCTGGTTGTTATCCTCCAGCATTGTTGACAGATTCTTCTGCCCTTTAGTTTCAAGTTTGACGTCTTAGCGGCATTATATGATTAAATAAAACATAATATATACTTTATTAACGTACATTTTAAACCTTATTGTGTAAGTTTAATATATTAAACTTATTTCATTACTCAAACATAGTTTCATATTCATTCAGCGATTTCAAAATACTTTACATAGCATAACACATACTGATATCCCTTTGTGACCACAAAAGTCGAGATTCACTACTACAACTTATACAAAAGTTTTAGAATATTACATTACACATGCACATTATCAAACATACATAATCAAATACTAATCCTACTTATTTCCTACACCTTTTTCGAATTCTGGACAACCTTTTGCCCGATGACCTTCCATTCCACAAATAAAACATGCACCTAGTTTAAAGTCGGGATAATGATGAGAGCTATGTCCCTCATGTCCGCAAATGTAACACATCTTTTTCCCTTTCCTTGCATACGCCTTCATGTTTCTTGTCACATTTTGTACACTTTTCTACTCTGTTAGAGTTCCCTTGGTTGTTATCAAGATTTCCTATATCGCGGTCTTTCATTTTTCTTTTCCCCTTCTTGCTTGGAGCTGCACCCGATTTGTTACTTTTGGCTCCCATTTGATCAATTTGGGTTTTAAGCTTATCTTGTTCTGCCATTGTTTCTATTAATGCCTTTTGCAATTGACTATTTAACAGCTTTTTCATTCCCACTGCTTTTCCAGAGAATAAATGTAAGACCCCAACTTATTAATGAATAAAATCAAATTTTCTCTAAATATTATTGTGAATAATAAGGGGTTAATTTGATATAATACTTTGGTTATGGGTGAAATGTGCAAATTTTGCAAAATAAGCAAGTGGTTATAAAATATTTATTTTTGGTCGGTGAATATTCGGTTGGTCGTGGAATATTCTTGCTGTCGGGGAATATTCGTACGACGACGCAGCCTTGTGTGGGCCCCATAACGGAAAGCGATTGGATGAAGAAAACGACAAGTATAAGTTGTTTATAAATAACGGCGTAGTTGTTACCGTTAATACTGTTGGAATACCCGGTGGTTAAAATACAGTAGCACACGGTATTGCACCAATTATTGATTCTTACGTAAGAAGGCACTACTCAATAATTGTTACAGTAGTTATTATTCAATATTTTATTTTATTGATTCAATAATTGCTGCGTTGATATTTTATATTATTGTTGTTTCAATAATTGTTGCTGCAGAGTATTTTCATTTATCAGATCAATAATTCATATTATTTGAATAATATTATTAGATAACATTATTGGCAATGTCTAGAAAGTTCTGTCTAAGGAGAGGTTTGGTCATCTAATTGCGCGCCAGTAAGGAGAAATCCTTATTGGAAAGCCCCCTCTTTCCTGGGAACGGCCTGGTTGTCATAAATATGATTCTGTAATATTATTTGTGAATAATTAATTATTGATTCATATGATAAGGAAATATTTATTTTATGTGGATATAAATGAGGGATATATTTTTGTGGTTAAAAATGAAGGAGTTAATGTTGAGGTTTTTGTCAGTATTTTTGTCGGAATAGAGGTATTAAAAATCAGGGTTTTTGAGATAGTTTGCGGGGGTTATAATTTTTAATCCGATCGTTGGATCGTGGTAATTTTTGGATATGTTGTACATATATAAGTTGAGTATATGTCCACAAATTTTGAACCGTTAAAAATGAACGTATGATTTATTACGAATTTTACAAGATGACTGGTTCAGAAATTGTTGAATTTTCGGAGTTTATCATTTTGGTGGAAAATTCTAGAATTGGTGGGCCCCACTTGTGGTTGGTGAAGAAATGTGCTGAATTATATTTCAAATGTGGTGGGTGGGAATAGTAGCAGGTAAAGCCATCAGGTTGCAGGTCAAACCTACCAAAATTTTCCTATAAATAGAAGGCTAAGTTAGAATTGAAAATCACACCAGAAACAAGTTTTCTCTCTTTCTCTCTCTAGATTATTGAGTGTATTTTGTGAGTATTTAGATACTTTGAGAGTTTCTATTCATCAGAGCAAGTTTCTTTCAGCCTTATACCGGTATTCCGACCAGAAGTACTGATATTTTGAGGTAAGGGATATTATTTTCTTCTTAAATGATATTATTTTCTTCAATATCATTATGCTGAAATATTGATACGAGTTTTTATCAAATTTGGAACTTTTTGTGTCGGGGTTACTATTCACGTATACGGTACTATTCACGTATACGACACTATTCACGAATACGGCACTATTCACCGAAAAATAAAATTTTTCCTTTTTGTCCAAGATGTCTATTATGGTTACTATCTTTGATTGTATCCATGTTTTGATCTTTATTTTTGAATTCTGCTTCACAATTGATTATTATGAAGTATTATTGATCTTGGATAAACTGTTATACGAATCCCTACTATTTGTCCTTCTGTCTCATTGGATTCGTTCTCTTTAAGGTATTTTTCATCATCCTCAGTCCTAAATGATGATATTACTGAATATCTTTGGCCTGTAGTGCAAAGATGTATAATTACTTGATGAATATCTTTGGCCTGTAGTGCAAAGATGAACAGGTGTTGAGATGAACATGACCGACTGATGATACAAATGAATATCTTTGGCCTGTAGTGCAAAGATAAATATTTGGTTAAAGATGATTATTAATTGATGTTACAGGGATAAAATATTGATGATGGACTTTTAAATCTTAGAAGATAGTAGAATTCTTTCTCTACTTGACTCTTCTAATGGTTTGCTGTTTCCGCTGCAGTTGTTGATCTAAAACTTGTTGTCGATTATATTTTATCAGATTTTTCCCTGTTGAAGACTAACGATAATTTGTTGTATATTATCTTGGTCATAATATTCTTTACTGGGCTAGTTGAGCTCACCCTTTTCCTTTTTGTTCCATTTTTCTTCTCAGGAGGTGAGAACATAGCAGGATCTAGTCGGGGTATGGAGTAATGGTTCTAGAAAGATGTATTAGCAGTCCTCACTATTCCTGTAAAATAGTGTTTGAATAATTGTAATGAGGATTTATTTGAGTGTGGATATTGTCTAGAAGACAATATTTGTATTTAAACTCACAGTATGTGTTGTCGTATTTTGCACGACAATTGTATTATTGAAGTTGTAGTTTGCTTTCTGTACCATGTATTTGGCGACTCAGAATGGGTGTTGTATACCTATTCTGGGGGCGTCACAGTTGGTATCAGAGCTTAGGGATATGATCCCTGGCTGAGATGTGAGACAAGAACTAGGAGGGGAGAGACGGGGAATTCCTTCGCTAGTATGACCTGACTAAGTTTATTTGGTGTTTATTTGGTCGGTCAGAGTATAGGGATAATATATGACATGACTATTAACCCTTGTTTTATGGAAGTATTTAAGAATGGCAGCTGAGAACGTTAATAATGGAGTAAATCAGACCGTGGAGACACCTTTGATCACTACCCAGGGGAACGTGCAACAGGAAGGCAATATTCCTCCTGTAAACAACGTTACCGAGCAAACGATGAATGATGGAATGTTTAGGAGCTTTTTGCAGTTCATGCAAAATCAGACGAGGGAGACTCGTGTGCAGAATACGGGTGGAAATGATAACAACGCGCGGTTTGTCACAGCTAAGCAGTTCAAAGAATTGGGACCACCAGAATTTAAGGGAAAGCCGGATCCGATCATGGCGGAAACGTGGGTCAAGCAAATTACCAAGATATTTGATGTCTTGGGATGCACGGAGGAACAGAAGGTTCCATTCGCCACATTTATGTTCCGCGGTGAGGCAGACTACTGGTGGGAGTCTGTGAAGCGTACCCAGCCTGACGCACTCAACATGTCCTGGGAAACATTTCAAAAACTGTTCAATGACAAGTACTTTCCTGAAAGTATTCGTCATATGAAGGAGGTTGAGTTTATTAGACTGGAACAAAACAACATGACGGTGTCCCAGTACGAGGCGAAGTTTGCAGAGTTATCCAGGTTTGCACCTCATTTGGTCGAAAATGAGGAACGAATGACAAGGATGTTTCTGAGAGGTCTAAAACCCGAGATTCGGCAATATCTTATCTCTCAAAAATTTTCTTTATATTCAGATGTTGTAAATAGGGCTCAATTATTAGAGCGAGATAATGAGTATGTGCAACCGAGGGACCACAACCAGGGTCATACCGGTGGCGGCAGTCATCGAAGCAATGAAAACCAGCAAGGAGGAAAACATTCGGACAAAAGCGGTAACCACTCTGGTGGTAATCGTGGTCGTGATAATAGAAGGAGCGAGTCGGGAGGAGATTTCAAGAAGAGAAGGTACAACAATGATAACGTGAAGACGTCAGCACAAACATCAACTGTTTCTAGGGGAGGAGAACGACCACCGGTCGTATGTTACAAATGTGGGAAAGAGGGACATATCAGCCCAAACTGCCCACAACAATCCAAGGTATGTTATAACTGTGGAAAGGAAGGTCATATAGCTCGAGAGTGTTCTATAGCAAAACCAAGTTCAGCGGGGATGGTGACTCCAAAAGTTATCCCGGATAAGTCGAAATCAGCGGTTCCTGGAAGGGCGTTTGTCGTTACTGGCCAAAACGCGAGAAACCCGAACGAGGTGATCACGGGTAAGCTAATCTTGAATTCTTGCGAAGTTTATACTTTACTAGATACCGGTTCTACCCATTCTTTTATCTCTCCTGCTTGTGCTCAACGTTTAAATTTGACTCCGGAGAAATTGGACTTTAATTTATCTGTTGAAACTCCGTTGGGTGAAACCTTCGTTACATCTACAGTTTATAAATCTTGCATGATCCAAGTTGGCACTATCACATTACCTGTTGATCTTATCTCTTTAAAGATACTTGCTTTTGATGTGATTTTAGGAATTGATTGGTTAACCACTCATCATGCTAAAATTGATTGTTTTCGTAAGGTTGTTAGTTTTCATATTCCTAACCAACCTGTCATACGAATTCAAACTACTAAACCACTAAAATCAGTCACTGTCATATCAAGCCACAAAGCTATTCGTTTATTGAAAAACGGATGTCAAGCTTTCTTAGCCCATGTTATGGATTTGAACAAAGACAAGTCAGATTTAAATAATATTTCTATTGTTAGAGAATTTTCCGATGTATTTCCTGAAGAACTTCCCGGTCTACCCCCGAACGAGAAATTGAATTCTTTATTGACCTTGAACCCGGTACAAAACCCATTTCTAAAACCCCATATCGAATGGCTCCTATTGAACTTCAGGAGTTAAAAGTCCAACTACAGGAGTTGTTGGACATCGGTTTTATTCGTCCTAGTACGTCTCCTTGGGGTGCTCCTGTTTTATTCGTAAAGAAGAAAGACGGGAGTATGCGACTTTGTATTGACTATCGAGAATTGAACCATGTCACCATCAAGAATAGGTATCCGCTACCTCGCATTGATGACCTGTTTGACCAGTTGCAAGGAGCACAACTCTTTTCAAAGATCGATCTTCGTTCTGGATATCATCAGCTGAAGATTAAAACTGAGGATATTCCAAAGACTGCCTTCAGAACTCGGTACGGGCATTATGAATTCTTAGTAATGTCTTTTGGATTGACTAATGCTCCTGCTGCCTTCATGGATATGATGAACCGTGTATTCAAAGAATATTTGGATCAGTTCGTTGTTGTCTTTATTGATGACATCCTCATCTATTCCAAAAGCCGTGAAGATCATGAGCGCCATTTGAAGCTGGTACTGCAAAGGCTTCGTGAAAACAAGCTATATGCCAAACTGAAGAAATGCGAGTTCTGGCTTGAGGAAGTAGCATTCCTTGGGCACGTGGTGTCAAAACATGGAGTATCTGTCGACCCGGTGAAGATTGAAGCCATACAAAGTTGAGAGCAACCGAAGTCGGTAACCGAAGTACGTAGCTTTCTGGGCTTAGCTGGTTATTATCGGAGATTTGTGGAAGGATTTTCTCGAATCGCTACTCCGTTAACTCAGCTGACTCGGAAAGATAAAAAATTCGTATGGAGTGAGGAATGCGAGAAGAGTTTCCAAGAACTCAAGAGGAGACTCATTTCGGCACCTGTTTTAACAATACCATTTGGTTCGGATGGATTTGTTATCTACAGCGATGCTTCAGGCAAAGGGTTAGGATGTGTTCTCATGCAACATGGGAAAGTCATAGCCTATGCCTCACGACAACTCAAAGAATATGAGAGGAATTATCCTACTCATGATTTGGAGTTGGCAGCAGTCGTTTTTGCGTTGAAGATCTGGAGACACTACCTGTATGGGGAGAAAGTGGAGATCTATACAGATCATAAAAGCCTCAAATATTTCTTCACCCAAAAGGAACTCAACATGCGGCAACGACGTTGGCTTGAGCTGTTGAAAGATTACGATCATACCATCCAATACCATCCTGGAAAAGCAAACGTAGTAGCTGACGCATTGAGTAGAAGATCATATGCGGGTACGAGTGCAGTGCTTTTAACACAAAGGCCCATTTTGTATGACTTGCAAAGGATGGAGATAGAGATGAAGGCTCCAAGTACCCACATGATGATATCAAATATACGAGTAGAACCGACTTTAATCGATAAAGTTAAAGCTGCTCAAGCTACGGATATAGAGCTGATGCGTATGAAGAAGAAAGTGCAAGAAGGTGCTATTCCAGAAGCAAGAATCGATGAAGAAGGAATACTTCGAGTCAACTCTAGACTTTGTGTTCCTAACGATTTTGACTTGAAGCATAGAATAATGATGGAGGCACACAACACACCGTTTGCAATCCATCCTGGGAGTACCAAAATGTATCACGATCTTCGACATACATTTTGGTGGAGCAATATGAAAAGAGAGATCGCGGAGTTTATCTCGAGATGTTTAACTTGTCAACGTGTAAAAGCGGAACATCAAGTACCAAAGGGTCCATTGCAACCACTTGAGATTCCGAAATGGAAGTGGGAACACATTACTATGGATTTTGTTACAGGTCTTCCCAAGGTTTCTCAAGGCATAGATGCGATTTGGGTTATTGTTGATAGATTAACCAAGTCCGCTCATTTCTTGCCGATACGTGAGACTTATTCCCTTGAACGTCTTGCTAGTATGTACGTGAACGAGATTGTGAGATTGCATGGCATGCCAGTATCCATAGTTTCGGATCGTGACCCAAGATTCACTTCACGATTTTGGGTTAGCTTGCAGAAAGCTATGGGCACGGATTTACGATTCAGTTCAGCATACCATCCTCAAACGGACGGACAATCAGAGAGGACTATTCAAACTCTTGAAGATCTATTAAGACTTTGTGTCTTAGATCTCAAAGGGAGTTGGGATAAGTACCTACCATTGCTGGAATTCTCCTACAACAACAGTTATCAGGCGAGCATAGGTATGGCTCCATTTGAGGCGTTGTATGGAAGAAAATGTCGTTCTCCAGTATGCTGGGACGAGGTGGGTGAAGCAACATTGTTGGGACCAGAATTGGTACGCATTACTACAGAGAAGATCCAAACGATTCGATAACGTATACAAACGGCACAGGATCGACAAAAGAGTTATGCGGATCTTCATCGGAAGGACGTGGAATTTAATATTGGGGATCATGTATTGTTACGTGTTGCACCATGGAAGGGAGTTACAAGATTTGAGAAGAGAGGAAAGCTCAATCCAAGATTTGTTGGTCCATTTGAGATTCTTGAGCGAATAGGAAATGTGGCATATAGACTCGCATTACCTCCAAGCATGTCTCGTGTTCATAATATTTTTCACATATCTATGCTTCGTAAATATGTTAAAGACCCGAACCACATTATTGAGTTAGAACCAGACGAGATAGCTGAAGATTTAACGTACGAGGAGGTACCTATTAAGATCTTGGATAGGAAAGAGCATGTCCTACGCACGAAGGTTATACCACAAGTTAAGGTTTTGTGGAGAAACCATGCTATTGAAGAAATGACCTAGGAGTTGGAATCAGAAATGAAAGCGAGGTATCCTCACCTTTTTAAAACATCAGGTACGTACGTCAATTTCGAGGACGAAATTTCATAAGGAGGGGAGGTTGTAAGACCCCAACTTATTAATGAATAAAATCAAATTTTCTCTAAATATTATTGTGAATAATAAGGGGTTAATTTGATATAATACTTTGGTTATGGGTGAAATGTGCAAATTTTGCAAAATAAGCAAGTGGTTATAAAATATTTATTTTTGGTCGGTGAATATTTGGTTGGTCGTGGAATATTCTTGCTGTCGGGGAATATTCGTACGACGACGCAGCCTTGTGTGGGCCCCATAACGGAAAGCGATTGGATGAAGAAAACGACAAGTATAAGTTGTTTATAAATAACGGCGTAGTTGTTACCGTTAATACTGTTGGAATACCCGGTGGTTAAAATACAGTAGCACACGGTATTGCACCAATTATTGATTCTTACGTAAGAAGGCACTACTCAATAATTGTTACAGTAGTTATTATTCAATATTTTATTTTATTGATTCAATAATTGCTGCGTTGATATTTTATATTATTGTTGTTTCAATAATTGTTGCTGCAGAGTATTTTCATTTATCAGATCAATAATTCATATTATTTGAATAATATTATTAGATAACATTATTGGCAATGTCTAGAAAGTTCTGTCTAAGGAGAGGTTTGGTCATCTAATTGCGCGCCAGTAAGGAGAAATCCTTATTGGAAAGCCCCCTCTTTCCTGGGAACGGCCTGGTTGTCATAAATGTGATTCTGTAATATTATTTGTGAATAATTAATTATTGATTCATATGATAAGGAAATATTTATTTTATGTGGATATAAATGAGGGATATATTTTTGTGGTTAAAAATGAAGGAGTTAATGTTGAGGTTTTTGTCAGTATTTTTGTCGGAATAGAGGTATTAAAAATCAGGGTTTTTGAGATAGTTTGCGGGGGTTATAATTTTTAATCCGATCGTTGGATCGTGGTAATTTTTGGATATGTTGTACATATATAAGTTGAGTATATGTCCACAAATTTTGAACCGTTAAAAATGAACGTATGATTTATTACGAATTTTACAAGATGACTGGTTCAGAAATTGTTGAATTTTCGGAGTTTATCATTTTGGTGGAAATTCTAGAATTGGTGGGCCTCACTTGTGGTTGGTGAAGAAATGTGCTGAATTATATTTCAAATGTGGTGGGTGGGAATAGTAGCAGGTAAAGCCATCAGGTTGCAGGTCAAACCTACCAAAATTTTCCTATAAATAGAAGGCTAAGTTAGAATTGAAAATCACACCAGAAACAAGTTTTCTCTCTTTCTCTCTCTAGATTATTGAGTGTATTTTGTGAGTATTTAGATACTTTGAGAGTTTCTATTCATCAGAGCAAGTTTCTTTCAGCCTTATACCGGTATTCCGACCAGAAGTACTGATATTTTGAGGTAAGGGATATTATTTTCTTCTTAAATGATATTATTTTCTTCAATATCATTATGCTGAAATATTGATACGAGTTTTTATCAAATTTGGAACTTTTTGTGTCGGGGTTACTATTCACGTATACGGTACTATTCACGTATACGACACTATTCACGAATACGGCACTATTCACCGAAAAATAAAATTTTTCCTTTTTGTCCAAGATGTCTATTATGGTTACTATCTTTGATTGTATCCATGTTTTGATCTTTATTTTTGAATTCTGCTTCACAATTGATTATTATGAAGTATTATTGATCTTGGATAAACTGTTATACAAATCCCAACTATTTGTCCTTCTGTCTCATTGGATTCGTTCTCTTTAAGGTATTTTTCATCATCCTCAGTCCTAAATGATGATATTACTGAATATCTTTGGCCTGTAGTGCAAAGATGTATAATTACTTGATGAATATCTTTGGCCTGTAGTGCAAAGATGAACAGGTGTTGAGATGAACATGACCGACTGATGATACAAATGAATATCTTTGGCCTGTAGTGCAAAGATAAATATTTAGTTAAAGATGATTATTAATTGATGTTACAGGGATAAAATATTGATGATGGACTTTTAAATCTTAGAAGATAGTAGAATTCTTTCTCTACTTGACTCTTCTAATGGTTTGCTGTTTCCGCTGCAGTTGTTGATCTAAAACTTGTTGTCGATTATATTTTATCAGATTTTTCCCTGTTGAAGACTAACGATAATTTGTTGTATATTATCTTGGTCATAATATTCTTTACTGGGCTAGTTGAGCTCACCCTTTTCCTTTTTGTTCCATTTTTCTTCTCAGGAGGTGACAACATAGCAGGATCTAGTCGGGGTATGAAGTAATGGTTCTAGAAAGATGTATTAGCAGTCCTCACTATTTCTGTAAAATAGTGTTTGAATAATTGTAATGTGGATTTATTTGAGTGTGGATATTGTCTAGAAGACAATATTTGTATTTAAACTCACAGTATGTGTTGTCGTATTTTGCACGACAATTGTATTATTGAAGTTGTAGTTTGCTTTCTGTACCATGTATTTGGCGACTCAGAATGGGTGTTGTATACCTATTCTGGGGGCGTCACAATAAACCTTGTTCCTCAGATTCTGCACTTCAGTTGATGCTTGATCAGCTTCAACTTTGGTATCCGAATCACTATCTGTCAATACTTCCATTTTTGGATCTGGTACTATATTTTCCAAAATAATCACCTCATCCGGGTTGCTTTCACGGTGAGCCTCTAGTTCGCTATTGGCTTTGATATTAGCTCATTCTTTACGATCTGATGGTATCCTAATCCTTTTCCACCTGACATCTACACACATAAATTATCCTGATTAGCATATAGTATATATACACAGCAAATAATAGTTTTATATAGATTATCTTTTATTTTAGTTGACGATAAATTTATCCAATTCATCTCCTTTTAAACTCTATATGAGTTATTTGTATTTTCAACGTTTTCCTCTGTTCTAAGGTTATAGCCTAAGGTCTATCCCACCTAAGGTTTCTAACCCTAAAGCTCTGATACCAACCTGTGACGCCCCCAAATTCAGGTACTTGAAACCCGAACTCGGTGCTTCACGATACCATTTCTTTGAGCGGAATAATAACAATAATATAGATATCAAACTTAATTTACATATATCAGAGTCTAATTTCCAGGTACACGACCTTTAAACATTCATTACATGATAATTAATAAGTATCATTTTCTTGATAAAGCTTAACTATTACACAGAATATCGTAAAACTTAATCGATCAGCTTTCCTTTCCCCTTGTTCTTGCCTGAACCTTCAGGTTGATCACGTTTAGCTGAAAACATTTAAACTTAAAATAAGAATGAGCATTTGATTGCCCAGTAAGTAATAGCAACAATAAACATTAGCTGAAAGGATTAAATGTTTTCTTTGAATAACACTTCTACAACGAATCAACAGTTGTGAAGTAAACTGAACCAATAATAACAACATATAAAATCTATCCCCAAATTTTAAAACTACGTACTGACTATAAATGGAGAGCAGTCGACAGACAATGAACTTTATTTTTAATTTTTGATAAGATTTAGCAGAACTTCATTCGCAAACCGTCATAACTTACAGGCATGAGGGTGATCATCCCAATATGCCCTGTATTGATCAATACTACATACAAGAATGATATTTTCGTTCATCTTATCTGCCTTAGGTGCACAAAAGTTTTCTTATGTTCGGTATGTTCATACTTAGTCGGGAATCCGTACTAAAACAATTTGATTGGATACAATAAAGTTCTATCATGTTCAACGATACTTCTAAATCTGTGTCTAGCTGGGTCAAATAGCTTAGACGAGGTTTGATTAAGAGTTCATACTGGTAACCAACAAGTATGTATCAAATGTGATTAATTATAATGATTATCCAAGTGAGGTCATTTGTATAACCCAATTTAGGAATTAACGAACAGAATATATATTTTGATCTATAATACAAAATTAAAGAACTTGTACAACGAATTATAATTTAATAACTAACTTATACAGAATCATTGCATAAGTGTATACAAGGTTAAGATATTTGAACAATGAAAAATAATAGTTCAGATATTAGCTTACACATGTCCATTGCATAAAGTAAATGCAAAGGTAAGATACTTGCCTGAGCTGCTGCTTACAATTACGCAACTTAGTTTTATCTTTTATACTGAGACCTATTACTAATAAGATCATTCTATCGATTAGAATAACATATCATAACACATAATACTGCTATCTACAGTCAGCGCATAACCTAATCACATTGTCACATAGGTTTAACAGTTATTGGATCATAAATAAACACGTATCTAGTCAAACTATATAAGTCCAGATCAATTTTTAAAATATTTCGGTGTACCGACGACTTTATCGGATAATTATCGAGTCTAAAACTCTATTCTATAATTCAATATTCGTTTAGATAATTTAAATAGCAGTCATATTATTTTTAAATGACTTATAATAATTTTTAAATAATTATTATAATTTATCATGATTTTTCAAACACTAGAATCATTTTTAAATTATTTAAATATTAAATAATTCTATTATCATTAATATTTAAATAATATTAAACTATTAATGAAACCATTGCCAAAATATTAAAGTTATTTATAATAACTCAAAATATTTTTAAAACATTTTTATTACCCTTAAATGTTTTTTAAAACATTTTTATTGACCTTAAATGATTTTTAAAACATTTAAAATCATTTTTAAATAATTAATATTAATATTTAAATATTAATATATTATTTATCAAAAAATTAAAAGTCATTAATTATAACTTAAAATATTTTTAAAACATTTATATCCTTTGTAAATGATTTATAAATTAATAAAATCATTTTAAAACTAATTATTTAATATTAATATTAAATAATTCTAATATCATTTAATATTAAATTATTAACGAAATTTACTTTTAAATATTAAAAGTTTTATTTTATAACTTATAATATTTTTAAACTATTTATTTTCATTTAAAATAATTTTTATAATATTAAAATCATTTTTAATTAATTTATTTAATATAATTGTTAAATAAATGTAATATCATTAATATTAAATAATTAATGAAATTTGTCTTAAAATATTAAAAGTTATATTTTATAACTTAAAATATTATTAAATACCTTTTTATCATTTAAAATGATTTTTAATATAATGAAATCAGTTTTAATTAATTTATTTAATGTATTTATTAAATAAATTAAATACAAATTATATCCAAATAAATATTAATATTTATGAAAAATATGTAAAATTATTAAAAGTTAATTTTTATAACTTAAAATAATTTTTAAAACTATTTTTGGAATTTTTAATAATTAATTTCTATTTTTAAATAATTTTTAAAAAATAAATTAAATAAAATTATTAAATCTGTCGCTATAGCCTTTAGCGACAGAAACCGTCCCCTATTGTGTTCTTGAGAAACCCAGATCTTCATAGTCAGTAACCAAGGGTACTACTTTGACCAAGTGTAATGATCAGATCATGATGTTTCTGGGGCTATTTATTGATCATAACTTGTAGAACTAATGTAACACTACATGATCAAACAACAAACATGGCCAAATAGCACAACACAAAGGAGATCTAAGCATACAAAGTGGCTGTTAGAGTTGTTCTTCATTTCTGGGTTCCCCAGAAATGAAGAACCGTTCGACTGCCCTACTTTGGGCTTCCATAACTTGTGATTCTGGTGATGTTTTAGTGATGTAAGAGTTGCAGTGTGTAGCCAACATGTAAGTGAAGAGATCTATCACATAAAATACATTTAACAACATCACAATAGCTAGATCCATGCTGGTCAAACCTTGTCAGGAATAAGGTTCAAACGTTTTCTAGGTAACCTAAAAAACGATTTTTCATGATTGTTTTATTTACTTTGACTGGCTACTAGATCCACCATATTTGATGTTTAGGTGTTCTATTATCATGAATCTACAGTTTATCTTCCAACCTACAGCTTGGATACAACAACGAGAACATAGAAACAAACAACTGACAGATCTGGACGCATGAATATCTTGTCAGACAGTTCTGGGTTACCCAGAATTGTCCAGTCATGGCCGGTCAACGGCCTTTGACCACTAATAACTTGTAATATATACACGATCTAAGCATGCTTCCAGTTCCAGATCAAAGATCTCATATCATACTACAAGTCTAAAACGTAAAATACACAAAATCATAAATAGACAAAGATTTACAGGGTCTGAAATTCGGTTGTCAGACATCATTTTTCAGATTTCCAGATTTTAAAAAACTTCAAATTCGAGCCTATAGATGTTATTGATCTAACATCTATCAACCCAGATCATCAACATACATTACATACAACATGTTTAAACATTAAAACATAAGATCTAACATGGAATCAAAGATCAGATTTCGTTTAGGGTTTATACCTTACTAAGAATAAATTCTGATTTTTGGTTACTAATTTTGTTATGGGTGTTAGTGGGGCTTGTTTTGTGACTGATCTAGCAATGAAATTTCGTAGGTTTAGAGTGTAGAGTGTTTTGGTTGAGTGTGATGAACAAATGGGCTTCAAAAATGATTTTTCTCTCTCCAATTCTATATATATATATATATATATATATATATATATATATATATATATATATATGTATTGTATGCAATGAGGTGAGCTAATGATTTGTGGCTGATATATGTTATATTTAGTCATGAGGAAAGTCAAGAGTGGTTGAACCACTAAAGCTTTGGCTAGATCTACAAGCAACAATTAAAGAATGTGCAAAAGGGCATTTTGGTCCATAGTCTTGTAATTTTAATGGCAATCTTGCCATTTGTCTAACCCATAGGGTTAGACTATTAGGGTTTAACCCTAAGGTTTTGTACATTAATTTTTTTTAGTATTTTGCAATTAGGGCTAAAATGAAAAAAATTAAAGTTTCTAAAAATAGAAATTAGGGTTCACTAACTAGAATAAGTTTTCTAATTATATAAAACATGAAAATTAGGTTTAAGGTTCACTAATTAGCATTAAGATTACTAGATTAGCGATTAGGGTTTCTAATTTGACAATTAGGGTTTTTAATTTAGAAATTAGGGTTCCTAATTAATAATTATGGTTTCCTAATTTAGATTATAATTCTAATACTTGTTATTAATCACATTAACACAATTTTTGACCGATCTTAAACTCTGGTTTGAGTTTCAAATTAGGGTTTATCCTAGTAATCCTAGGGTTTGTCATGATACACCATAATTGACCAACCATTATCAATCTACACATATACAGTACATATTTATAACACTGAAATAATTAATTTAATATTATTATTCTCATTCCTTGCTCAAAATTCAGAATTAGGGTTTGGATTCCATATCTGATTTATCTTGCATAGATAGCATTATTAATTAAGTCAAAAAATAATTAACTTAACTAATCTGAAATAAATTCATATAATAAAATAGTTATTATAATAATTCTAATAATCATTTTATATATTATTTAAATAATATATAATCATATTTTTATAGAAATTAATTAATAAAAATATTATTACTACCAAATTAACTCCTGTTATCTGAGTTCAAGACTTCTCGCCCTAGCGGGGGTGTAAGGCTTAAAAATGTCCGCCCTGCGCGAGCTAGGCTTCTGTCAGTTGATCTTGTTTAAGCTCCAAACTTGCTAAATGTTCACCAAAATTGCATCCTTTTTGATTACTTGCCACACCACCAACCCTACACAAAAAATAACAATAAAAAAGTAAAAATAAACATAAAAACAAGGAATTAACACCGATTAAACTTGAATAAGGAACCGATTCGCGGGTATAAAACCTACTTATCAATTACCATAGACGTGCCAAAGGAATGGTCTTAGCATGTACATTAAGTATATACACTTGCCTCATAATAGTCTTGCAACATTTGGATTTAAAAACAACCAAGTCTAACATTTCCCCTGGCTCGGCGCTGCGGTGCCGGCCTCATGCCTACCGTTGGCGCTGCGGCGCCAACTAACAATGGCAACCCTCATGTCTCGTTGCTGCGGCTCGAGACTCCTATGCAAGAGTGGCGCTGCGACGCGACTCTGTAGTGCCTACACCCTCGACCTGGCGCTGCGGCGCGAGGATTAGAGCTTGGGGTGGCGCTGCGGCGCCGACCCTGAGCCTCAGATAGTTTTGACAGTTTTCTTATTCTGTGAAATTCCCGGGCTCATAACTTATTCGTTTTAAGTCCGAATTGGCTCATTCAAAAGCCATTAGCTCACAAATTACATGCACTATGTTGTCATTTGAAAATATTTCATTTTCTAATCTTTTAACATGGAATTCACAGATTAGCTCATTATTGAGCGTTCGTTTAACGTTCGTGAGCGTTCATAGCTCGTTTCTTCATTCTAAGTCGAAATTCAACGATTCTTGAGTCCACGACTCTCAAATACCCTATCTCATGTGATGCCATTGAAAACCAAGGTTTTAAAACTACACGATAACTTTTGACAACTAATCCGAGATTTCTACGTTTTTAACATTTAACGGCTAATTTTTGTAAAATTCGCCATAACTTCGTTACTCAAGTTTTCTACACCAAATCAAATGGAACAACTCCATTGATTCATCATCTACATTCTAACCAAACAAGATGCATATACCCTATGATGGTTTTCAATTTGTCCATCAATAACAAAATACACACTTTACGATTTTCTTTGATTTTAAAACTTACTTAAACCCTTATGATTACTAATCATACGTGACTTATAATGACTTTGTAGACACTCAAAATTTTCTACACATCTGTCACTGACATTGCAGGAGGGCAGATTCATTTTTCAGAGATAACCCTGGAAGACAGCTCATATCCAGTCCAGATACTACCAGAAGTTCAGTTTCAACCCAGAACACACACCGGGAGTATCAGTTCCAACCTCGAAGATAACCCCGAGGCATGCAGTTCCAATACTGGAAATTGCACTGGAGAAGGCCGATTCATCCCGGAGATAACCCCGAGATATTCAGTCTCAGTCCCGACACCGGGAATAGCAAGCACTAACCTTGGAGATAACCCCAAGGAATGCAGTTGTAGTTCCGGAGATAACACCAGAAATGCTTGTTTTAAATGCATTCGATTAGCTTTAACCTCGGTACTCACACTGAGGCACACAGTACAAGACCCAAAGAAAACCCCAAAAACACAGGCACACCTCAGAGATGACACTGAGGACCTTCAACACTTGCAGCAGTCCAATCTCAGAGATAATCCTGAGCAACGTCTGCTTTATCAGCCCAAGCCGGAGATAACCCCGGTGAGGGGCAAAGTCATCATCTTGCCACCTTGACGCCACATCACACCGTCTCAACATTTTAGACATACATTTCTACACATCAATGTCCCATAAGAACCAAGGAAGTCTAATCCTGAGTGACTATTGTGCAGGGCAACGGATAGAATTTGAAGCTTGAAGACCGGAGGGCATGGTCCCATCTTCTTGACTTCGTAAAACCTCTAATCCAATGTCATTACGTAACTCTCGACAACGGCGGTCTGAAATAGGTCTTATACACCTAAGTCGGATTCCCAAATTGAAATTTTGAAAGTTCGAGCGAGCATCATGTTGCATGCCTGCACGTACTTCGAGATGGCGAGACCTACAGAGCCCGGGGCCCCCCGAGTAGCCGCAGGTACATCTGCAGCTCCCCCTCTATAAATAAAGGGCTTAGGTTGGCCATTTTGGAAGAGAAAAAGGGGAGGAAGCCCTGTCTAATTTGCTCTGTATACACCCTAAACTGAGTGCTTTCTCATTTTAAATACTTGTAAGCTCATATATAGCTACTTTTTACCAGCGGGAGCCTAGTGTTTATCCACTTAAACCTATAGAAGTCTTCTTTGGCAGCCCACTGTAAGCTTTCTTACACACTTTAAAACCTTTCTCTTCATCTTTGCACACACAATTCTTCACATTAAGAGTCGTGTTGCGTGTGTATGCCCGATGTCGACGTCGGGATTTTTTAATTGTTCCTTTCTGTTACTTGTTCTTTGGTGTTCTCATTTTAGGTGAGATTTGTTTGAAAAAATAAGTGAAAAAGGTCCGACATGTATAATGTCGACGATGGACTGTTAAGAGTCGCCAGTTGGTTTTTTAAATGGTTGTACCAACACAACCGAGAAAAGGTTTGCACATTGACCCAGTGATGTGACACTGCTATACGGGTCGGTGAAACCGAGATTCATTTAGGGTCCGGGGACTTGGTTATGCGGGGGGAAGGTGTTAGGCACCCCCCGACATCTGTGTTACCACGGTGACCGCCTCTTTTTAAGAAACTATTATCTGAATGTGTGTGTGTGTATGTGAGTCAATGTACTGTTATTTGAAAGTGGTATGAGGCCTCGTTCGCACCTATATACGCAGGGTTTGAATTTATGTAAAAATTCAATTTTAGCAAGATATGGTAATGATGTTTTATAAAAGAGGTTTTTTCAAACCCTGTCGCTCAATAGTAATTGAGGCCTTTTGCACTCCCATTTTATTAAATGCGCGGCTTGGTTGATTTTATTTGATGGCTGCGAAGCATCCGTACGAAAATAATGTACAAAATAATGCCGACTTCCTCGTGGGTATGGAAATCATCTGAGGAAATTCAGACACCGCAGAATAATTTACAAGCTGCTTATAGCTGAAAATGTCCATCACGGGAACCGAATCTAGATCTAATGGGATGAATCTGTGATCACATGATTCCTAGGCTCACATGATACTGCAATTTGTATGAAAGCAGTAAGCAGGTATATATATAAAAGCCGTAAATATATATATATATATATATAGACATGATCACCAACCACGAAGAACCTCTATGGGGGATCAGAAATGTAAAGAAAGCTATTAAAAGCCATCAACCGCCACGGAGGAAACTCCAGGCGGGACAAAACGTAGATAAAACTGTAAAAACGGTCTACCACCACGAAGTAAATTTCAGGTGGGACGAAATGTAAATATATATATATATATATATATATATATATATATATATATATATATATATATATATATATAAGCATGTAAACGCACCGAATATAAAATCCAGGCTCAACGAACAGAGTTCGATAGCAGTTCATATATATATAAAAGCGAGTAAAACGCACCAGATGTAAAATCCAGGCTCATCTAACGGATTTCGACCACAGTTTATATATATATATATATATATATATATATATATATATATATATATATATATAAGAAAGCAATTGAACGCACCAAACCGAAGTTTAGGCTCATCGAACAAAGTTCGACACACAGTTAATATATATAAGTATATATATATTAAAGCAATAAAAGCTCCTGACCGAAGTCTAGGCTCAACCGAGGCATAACTCGGTAATGTTAGTCAATATATATATATATATATATATATATATATATATATATATATATATATATATATATATATATGAAACCACGAACCGAAGTCCGGGCAAAAGCAAGCAACACGACTCTCAACGTGTAGAAGAGTGTGTGCAAAGATGAAGAGAAAGACTCTAAAGTGTGTGAGAAAGCTTACAGCTGACTACTAGAAAAGGCTTCTATATCTTTAAAGTGGGTAAACACCGACTTTTGTAGGTACAAAAGAGGGCTATATATGAGCTCACAGGTGTTTAAAGTGGGAAAATACACTGTATGGCAAGTGTAGAGCAAATTCTGCAGGGTTTCCCTGTCTTTTTTTTCTTAAAAATCAGCACCCCAAGCCTCTTATTTATAGGCAAACGATGCCGCAGGTGTACCTGCGGCTCAGCCGCAGGTGTACCTGCGGCTCAGCCGCAGGTGTACCAGAGGCGGGTCGGGTCGGGTCGTCTCGAATTATGTGCGTGCGGGCACTGTAATGTCCACTCAATTTTTCTGAAGTGCAATCCGGGCATCCGTTTGAGGTATACAGGACCTATTTCGGACCGCCGTTGTCGATAGTTTGTACGATGGCATGGGATTAGAGTTTGTACGAAGTCTTTGAAGATGGGACGGTGCCCTCCGGTCTTGAAGCTTCAACTTTCATCTGTTACCTCGCACAATAGAAACTCAGGATTTGTTAGCCTTGTGGGACTTTGTTACGTAGATGCGTGGAGACGACTTGGCGTGGCATCGTGTTGGTCAGATGACGATGTTTCCCCTTACCGGTGTTATTGCCGTGTTGGGTTGATATAGCAGACGTTGCTCAGCTTCGCTGGGATTGGACCGCTGCAATTAGTTGAAAGTCCTTATTGTCATCTTTGAGGTGTGTCTGTCTTCCCGATATCATCGTCGGGCTGGTACAGTGTATCTCGTTGTGAGCGCCGAGATTGAAGCTGGTTGCACTTGTAACAAGTATTTCCGGGGTTAATGCCGAAATTACTTTCCTTGGGGCTATCACCAAGGTTGGAGGCTATTCCCATGTTTAGGGCTTAGACTGGATACCTCGGGGTTATCTCCGAGATTAATCAGTCTTCTCCGGTGTGTGTTTCGGTATTGATCTGCATGCCTCGGGGTTCTCCAAGATTGGAACGATTACTCCCAGATTGCGATCTGGGGTTGATGCTGAACCTCCAGTAGTATCCGGTATGGTTGTGGATTATCTTTCAGGGTTCTCTCATAAAAGACGAATCTGCCTTCCTGCAATGTTAGTGTCAGTAGTACAAAAAATTTCGAGTGTCTACAGATGCCCCTCTTTATCATACTCAGGCATGGCGAGGCATGGGTAGGATAAAGAATCCTAAACACTTGAAATGTAATAAGACAAACAAGGTACTATGGATAGCAACATGATGTAGATGTATGATGCATGTGTACGAGGTTGTAGCCCAACACGCTGAGGATAATTGCTGGCTCCCTATTGCTTCAACCGGGGATTGGCAATGATGACCAGATTTGATGTATAATCTGTGTCTGTCAGGATGTTGATGTTGGAGTTATCATCAAATTCTTGGATAAGGACTGGATCCTACAGAGGTACCTTTTATGTGTAAGAGATCTGTGGGGATAAAGCTTGATCTGTTTGAGGATGTGTATAACATATTCCATCCTCCATCCTTCTTGATGACAATCTCCTAGTTTGTATCATTAGAACATGTCAGGGTTCTGTTGGAGTTACTGCCAATAGCAAATGCTGTCAGGGATTCCTGACCTTCGTTGACGTGTATTTCACCGATATGTGAATCAACGGCTGAAAAATCCTGTGGGATATACTGTCAAGGTTGCTTAACTTTCGCTGTCATGTAGATCAACAGAACATTGCGTTGTGACCCCCCCCGCCGGGGAGTATGGGTAATCGGGTGGTAAGAACCCCGAATGGCTCCAGAGCTCTGATAGGTCTAACCCTCTATCGGCTGGAATGATGTCAAGGCTGCTTGACCTTCGTTGATGTGTGTGTCAATGGCTTGAATGTACGTGGTAATCCCCTGCCGTGAATTCACGTTGCAAACCCCTCGGGAGATCTAGTGGGGATGTATGCATTGATCGAACAACTGTGTATGCTCTGATGGGTTTACTTGCCATCGGCTGAGATAATGTCAAGGCTGCTTGACCTTCGTTGATTTATGTGTCAACGGATGAACACGCGTTGTAACCCCTGTCGGGGATCTACGTTGTAACCCCTGTCGGGGACTCACGTTGTAACCCCCGTCGGGGACTCACATTGTAACCCCCGTCGGGGATCTAGGTTGATAAGGACGATGAGCATGAGAAAGCGGCATTGGACCTACGTACGGTATTACCGAGCTTGACAGAGATCATTTGAGATCACTGGTATAGTGTACCCTGTGTGTGGGCAAATACCAATGCGTGATGTACCGATTCAAAGTCTCATCAGAGAAGACCAGGATTGTATGCAGTTTTGCTCAATCGCATGGCGTTTTTATTCTCGATTTGACCTTTTTAATTCGTAAAACCTCCTTTGCAACTCGAACTGGACCGAGCCGGAGGGATGGGACCCACATGGGGGTGCCACAGGTGTACCTACTGCAGTCGTAAATAGGCCTGCGACTAGGCGTGGATCATATATCCATCAGCCAGCAGCATTCATAAGTCACTTTCAACTTGTTTCGCTTAGAGAAAATCGCGAGCCATCTTCAGATCTGCTGAGTTCGGGCTGCTTTCTGCAAATTCTATCACCGTGCAAGTGTTCCACACTATCCCGGTAACGTATGCCTGTATTTTCTCTAGTTTCTGTCCGTTAGATTGTGAGTTATCGCACGAAATGCATCTAAACACATAGTAGTGGTTATGTATGCACAAATGACTTGATAAAAAATATTCAACATAGTAAATGTTAGTATTAAATCATGCTGAACATAATGATGTGAAAAAATTTGACTTTTGAGACAGTCAAATTAGCACCTTTTTTGTTATTTTTTGTTCTATTTGAGGTCCAATGAGCAAAAGGTAGAAAGGCAAAGTACTCCTAGCATTGAGGTTGGCCTTTTGCATGATGCTTTTGATTTTTAATACATATATTGTGTATATAACTTTGGGGTAGGTGTGCTACTAAATGGCCACCTAAACATGCCTGAGTGCATGTGGATAGTCCTATTTTCAAAGGGGACTATGACAAAATTTTTTAAAAGGTAGGCATTGGGTAGTCATGCATTTTAACTCTATTGTTTGTTGAAGTAAATGCATGCATGCATATAATCATAAATGCATTAGAGAAAGCTCTAGGTAAGGAAATACCACACCCTTTCTGAGGTGATTTGGAGACTTGTTGTCCAGATATTATGGATCCGGATCAGCCGAGCAGTTCCTATAGGACCGCTTCTGGCGTACGGCGGAGGGCTTCTGAAGTGCCTGGTCCCCGTTCTGTCAGACAACCTCGTCGGTTGGTGGAGGCTGTGATCCGTCCTGTCTAGGCAGATGTTCCGGACATTGAGGACGAGGAGGTGGATATTGAGGACCCCGCTCCTACTGCATCTGTCCCTCGTAGGGAGCTTCCGATCATTCAGGTAGCAAACCCAGAGTTGCTGGGTGATTTGGGCAGACATCCATCGATGTACTTACATGCTAACGAGGTATGGCATTAGACTTTGCTTTTCCTTCTTTCCTATTGATGAGGATTAAAGGGTTCTGACGTAGATTTGCATTTCATGCAGGTTCCAGGTTTTACACAGCCTCGAGAGAACTGGTTTAGCATCCACTCCATGTACCAGGCGCTTCATCCTGATTATAGAGCAGTAGTGCATGAGTGGGGATTTGGGGCATTCTTTTCCATCCTTCCCCATCGTTGTCCCTGGGGGTACCTCAGGGCATTGTCTGAGCGGTAGTTTCACCAGACTCAGTCACTCCACCTGATGGATTGCGAGGTGGTGATGACGCCTATGGATTGGTGATTTATCACAGGCGTGGAGTTTGGAGGGGAGCCAGTGCCTTGCATGACGAATATTACCCCTACTGCCGTCAGATCCTTATTAGGAGTTCCGGCAGTGGCGCTCAAAGGCAGGACCGTCCGTTCAGGTCCTTTGAGCGTGGATGCTGTGAGCGGGCTATTGACCGAGCCCATGCCTGATGATGTCAGGATCAGGGATCGCATTCTATGGCAATTGTTCCTGATGATCATTCGAGGCTGCTTCGTAGTAGATAAATCTTCCAATGTATCTTTTGCTTTGGTCAGCGCTACGCGAGACGTGGACCGTATTGGAGAGTACGATTGGGGCTCCTATACCTTTTCCTATTTCCTCCGGGGCATGCGTATGCGCTCACAGGGTTTGACCGAGGCTTGGCTAGGATTTTACCCATTTCTGCTGGTGAGTATTTCTCTTATCTTTTCCCATTTATAGGTTACGAGTGTCTACTGATAGCTGATGTCTTGCCATTGTGTTGGCAGTTTTGGGCCTATGAGAGGCTTCCCTGTTTACGTCCCGTGAGTGTGTTAGGTTTAGATACCTATCCATGAGGACGAAGATGGCATCATTCGATTCTGCCCGAGGTCCCTGTAGCGGATGGATTCACTCATTGCCGTATGCAGCTGGAGTTGCTGACGGCCAACACCATCACCTGGCTTCCCTATTCTAGGGAACACTTGACAGTGGGTTTTGAGGATGGATACCCGACTGGGGTCGAGTATTTGATTTCCACCAGGAGAGTTCCACTCTTCACAGATGGCGGTTGGGAGCTCTATCTAGGAGAGCGTGCTATCAGGAGCACCATAGGGGAGATTCATATACTGATCTTACCTCCTGTCAGGCGTCATTGGCCTATATCGTAGTCACCCGCCATTGATATCCCATTGTTGGGGGTTGACGGTTTTGCATTATCAGAGGGTCAATGTACTCAGGAGATATTCCAGCGTTGGTGGCTTTCTCGTACTATTGGAGCCCAGTCTTGCGCCACACAGTTTATGGGGGACATGGTTCTTGGATCCTTGATGATGACGGATTGGATAGCTTGTGTCTGAGATCCTACTCATGTGACCCAGATTGATAGCTTGACCCGTCAGTTGGACCAGGTACATATATTTATTCGGCACTTGGGCAGAGATCCAGCAGAGGCGGAGTCATTTGTTCCTTCCAGCTCAGGCGCTGGCCCCTCGGACGACCCATTTGGTTTTGCTGGCGCAGATCCTCCTCTTTATAGGCCAGACATCCCTGTTGATAAAGATCCAGTGACTCAGGAGGATTTACATCAGGTGGACATGATTGATGATGTGGATATCGACACCATTGTCTTCTTCTGATGTATTCTCGTTATATCTTTTGATAGGCCTCTATTAGATATTGGGTGGCTGTTCCCCATTCTCGCTATATCTTTTGATAGGCCTCTGTTAGTAGTAGGGCGTCTGTGCCCCATTTCCCTGTATTTGTAGCTGTACAGAGTTGATGTATTAGACGATGATATACTTAGGAATGTATGCACAGTCTTTTCCATTCCCTATATCATATTGTCATCCATTATCTGTTATGCATGTATCATGTTATGCATATGTATGTAAGTCCAGAGATATTCGACATTGACCCTTGGATGGTCTTACGACATGTCCTCACAGATGTCTTCTTCGACAGTTAGCCGTATAGATCATATCCCACCGTCAGTGGTGGCATCGGGTATGCGATCGTGGTATGATAGTATGTCACCACCAGATAGGGTGACCGTAGATATGTTATTGCAGCATACCATGACTTTTTTGGCATTTCAGGTTCCTGCAGGATTCGTAGATGGGATGCTAGAGCATTGGCGACCTGACAGGCAGGTATTCCGCTTTGGCACCCATGAGTTGACTCCTACTCTGGAGGAGTATGCACGTTTGACGATGTTGCCCTTGGACAGACCTTGCGTGCATATGGCTCTGGGAGACATGAGTAGACGATTCATGACTCTCACAGGATTGAGGCGCAGAGTAGTGCAGGATGAGATGACATCTGGCCATGTGATCTCTCAGTGTTTTCTGTACGACAGATTTGGCTCAGAGGACAGTTACTCACGACATTCCGGGGATTTCACCGCACCAGAGGATCATTGGCATCTAGCCAGAGTTGACGTACTGATGTTATGTGTACTATCATATGTGTACATGCCGCGGTATATGGATGAGATAGATATAGGCGTTATCATGGCCGTGAGAGCTCTCAGGGAGGGTCATACCATTGTGCCTATGATCTTGGCAGAGACTCTGCAGTCAGCATCCTACTGCAGTACTTATCCATCAGGAGTGTTTACTGGGAGCTCAGTCCTTCTGTATGTGTGGTTCATGTCACACTTGAGACCGATTGGTACCCTTAGACGGCATGGATATTGGTTTACCCGCGATGTGGCCATGTCATATTCCTTTCAGCCATCGAAGTGTATAGATGCTCAGTCCTGGTCCGCATTTTTGGCAGACATCAGAGACCCATTTAGCATATTGCTGTGCTCGGGGCTTAGCTCACCATACAACTTTATTACTCATGCTCCGGGCATAGATTTCCTCCCTCTGGCCGGCTTGAGGGGTGTGACTACTTATCACCCATTGGCCGTGATGTCGCAGTTCGACCAGTTTCAGGATTTTCATCCTTTCACAGGGGCGACAGGTCAGCGTTCAGCTGCCCGATACCTCTCAGCCGAGGACCGATCTCATGTATACGCTTGTTGGGACCATCATAAGGGAGCTGCTTTTTTAGTGAGCAGTCCAGGTTATTCTGCAGAGTATTCCGCCTGGATAGAGACGAAGGATTTATCGGCTGTAGCATTATCTGCAGTACCGGATAGCGACACAGAGGGTGTGGAGCCTGTGGAGGACATTGATACCCACTTCGAGGAGGAGCCCGCTGCTGGGTTGCCAGCATTTCTTCTGGATTCTCCTAGTACCAGCACTGTTGCAATTCATCACTCGACACAGTACTTAGAGCAGAGTCTTCAGCTGATGACCTTTGAGAGAGATCAGGTTCAATCTATGATGTTGACTGCTCTGGATGTGAGGGAGGCCGCTCTGTTGGAGAGAGATAAGGCCTTAGCTCGCAGGGATGCCGCTATTGTTGAGCGAGATGAGGCCAGATTAGCCAGAGATGTAGTGATAGTTAAGCGGGATAGTGCCATATCTGCCCGGGATGTAGCCGTCACAGACAGTACAGCAGCGAGGTCCCTTACCACTGACATAATCGTAAAGATGAGCGCATATATTGATGAGCATATGGTCATCATGCAGACGGCTTCTGATCTATTGGGTCGTGTGGATACTCTCATATAGGAGACCACAGCTTTACCTCCTTCTTCTGAGAGGGATGCTATGTTGGGCTTGCTAGCTCACGTGTATCCTGACTCATAGATTAGCTTGTACTTACCTGCACATACTAGCTTAGCCATTTTGTCATGTACAGTTTACAACATGTATATCAAACAACATTATATATGACAGGGAAATATATTTTTGGATCACTTCCCTTTTAGATACACCTTGCTATTTGTTTGATATTTTGCCTGCTGCTTCAGGGCTTGTGATCTTGATGTATTTTGAATTCCTCCTAGGTGGATGGACACTGAGTTGTCTCTGGATAGTTCAGAATGGATCATCGATCTGTGTATCCCTACCATCTTTTGGTGTCTTGGGACTAGTTTCTATATGGAAATATGGAGAGGAGTGTGGCTTTCCTCTCTGAGATTGACCACACCACAGATGGTCGCCAATACTTCTATTCAGGAGAAGCCTAGTTAATTCCATCTTTTATGGATTGGCGTTACTCTTCAAGGTATGACCGCAGCTTAGATGGTCGCCGAATCTCCTATTTGGGAGGAGAGGTTGGGTAATTCCATCCCTTTGGTCTGAAGCAGAATTAAACGTAGTGGATTGATGTTTGATCCCAGTACCAACTGACAAGGGTTTGTGTTTTGGTAGGGGGTGAGACCGCACCATGAATGGCTGCCTACGTACTCCTATTGAAGAGGAGATCAGGTCTGCGTAGTTCGAACCTGGTGTAAGAGGTTCAACGCTGTATGAGGCAGAAATGGTGTAGGAATATTTTTGTTGTTTTTTGTGAGGAGAGAAGGGTAGAAATGTTTTTGTTATTTTTTGTTTTATTGCGACCGGGCCATATGAAATGGTTGCCTACGTAATCCCATGTGCATGTCAGAGTGCGGGGATGAGAAAGTTTAATCCTAAGTTGAGGATAAACTGTAGAGGAAAAGTTTGATCCCAGGTATGGGTAGCCAAACTGTAAACGTAAGAGGTTCGATCCACGGTGGGATGACCTAAGTTGTATGAGCGCAAAGGAAAGCCAGGCTGCTGGCTTGAAAAGTATGTTTCCTTGAGGGGCAAAGTGCAGAAAAGTTGTATGTGTTAAAGGGTTAAAAAACCGGAATGACTGGTGATCTGATGGTTTGACACCAGGGTGTTTGCGAGTTACTTCAGATATAGTACCGTTTCACGGCGTCTGAGTTGATGAGTTTTGGAAATTCATCACCGTCCATTTCTTGCAATCTGAGAGCGCCTCCAGTCAATACTTCTTTGACAATAAACGGGCCTTCCCAGTTAGGAGCGAATTTTCCCTTAGATTGATCTTGGTTGTCCAGGATTTTCTTCAAAACCAAGTCATATTGTTTAAATTGCCGTAGCCAGACTTTTTTGTTCTAGGATCAGGCGATTCTTTGCTGATATAACTGACCATGGAAGATAGCCGCGGTTCGCCTTTCGTCTATTAAAGACAATTGGTGATACCTGTTTTGTACCCATTGATCTTCGTCCAGCTGAGCGTCTATCAATACTCTGAGAGATTCCATCTCAACTTCTATGGGGAGCACTGCTTCCATCCCATAGGTTAGTGCGTAGGGGGTTGCCCCAGTTGAAGTACGCATGGATGTTCTGTAGGCTAACAGAGTAAGAGGCAATACATCAGGCCAATCTTTGTGGCTGGCTGACAACATTTGCATAATCTTCTTGATGTTTTTGTTAGCCGCTTTAACAACACCGTTCATCTTTGGACGATAGATGACTGAGTTGAGATGTTTGATGTGGAATTTACTGCACAATTCCTCCATCATCTTATTGTTGAGGTTTTTGGCATTGTCTGACACAATCACCTCTGGTTGCCCATAACGACAAACAACATTGTTTCTGATGAAAGCAATGATGACTTCTTTAGTGACCCTGGGGAAGGAGGCTGCCTCTACCCACTTGGTGAAGTAGTCGATTATGGTGAATATAAACCGATGTCCATTACTGGCTTTAGGTTCAATGAGCCCAATACCGTCCATTCCCCACATTGAGAAGGGCCAAGGTGAACTCATATTGTGGAGTTCCCGTGGAGGGGCGTGTATAGCATTCCCATGAATCTGGCACTGATAGCATCTTTTGACGTGGTCATGGCAATCAGCTTTGATAGATAGCCAATAATGTCCCATTCTGAGGATTTTCTTGACAAGGAGGGGGCCACTCATGTGGGGGCCACAGACTCCTCCATGGATTTCATCCATGAGCCTTTGGGCTTGATCTTTGTCTAAACACCAGAGGAGGCCTAATCCTGCATCTCTTTTGTAGAGCGCATCTCCACTCAGGTAGAATTTCATTGCAAGTCGATGGATCCGCCTTTTCTCGGTCGGGCTCGCCTCAGCGGGTGTAGATCCATCTCGCAGATATTCCTTGATATGCTGATACCAAGGCTGTGGGATGGGAGGTAGCTCATCCGATACTCCTCCAATATAATTCCCGTAGGCTGGGGCCTTGTTTAGAGAAATTGTGACGCTTGGCAATTGCTCCTTGTCTGATATATGAACCAAGGAGGCCAAAGTTGCTAATGCATATGTAAAGTCATTCCTATTACGAGGAACATGTAGAAAGGAGATTTCTTCAAACTCCAAAGCCATCTTTAAAACCTGCCGATGATAAGGCAGCAAATGTAGTTCCTTGGTTTGATAGATTCCGGTGGATTGTCGGATTACCAACTCTGAATCTCCAAGGAAAGTTAACCGTCTGATGCCCATTGAACGGGCAAGTTTTAGCCCCATGAGACAGCCTTCATACTCAGCCGTATTATTGGTACTGTCAAACTATAATTAGACGGCGGCGGGATACTGGTCCCCCGTATCAGATACTAGAACTGTTCCAGCTCTAGAACCTTCCATATTAACAGCTCCATCAAAATACATCTTCTATGATTGGCGCGTATTGTACTGATGGTGTTGTTGTACTGTCATTACTCCTTCATCAGGGAAATATGTTTCAAAGGGTTTGAAATCCCCTGAAGGTGCGGCGGCCAGTTGATCTGCAATTCCTTGACCTTTGATGGACTTTTGAGTCACATATACGATGTCAAATTATTGTAGGATCAACTGCCATTTGGACAGCCGACAATTTAACATGGGTTTGTTAAACACGTACTTGAGAGGATCCACGTGGGATATAAGATGGGTTGTGTGACCATGGAGGTAATGCTGTAACCTCATGGAAGCCCATGCTAAAGCACAACACGTCTTTTCGATCAGAGTGTACTTGTGTTCACTGCTACTGAACCTTTTACTGAGGTAATAGATAGCTCGTTCTTGGCCTCTATCGTCTTTCTGTCCCAGCATGCAGCCCATAGCATTGTCACTTACGGATAGGTACATAAACAGGGGAACATCATCCCTGGGTGGTACCAACACAGGAGCTTTGACTAGCTGTTTCTTGATTGTAAGGAAGGCATTCTGACACTCGTCATTCCATTTTATGGAGGAGTTCTTCCTTAATAGTTTGAAGATTGGTTCACAGGTTGCTGTGAGTTGGGAGATGAACCTGCTAATGAAGTTGATTCTTCCCAAAAATCCCCGAATTTCCTTTTCTGTCTGAGGAATGGCCATTTCCGTGATGGCTTGGATTTTGGCAGGATCCAGCTCAATCCCTTTGTGGCTGACTAGAAATCCTAGCAACTTGCCTGATTTAACGCCAAAGGCGCATTTGGCAGGATTCAACTTCATGTTATACTTACGCAACCTATTGAATAGCTTTCTGAGATGGTCTATATGGTGATCCTCCTTCCGGGACTTGACAATGATGTCATCCACGTAGATCTCAATCTCTTTATGCATTAAGTCGTGGAAAAGAGCCATCATAGCTCGTTGATAGGTAGCTCCAGCATTAATGAGGCTGAATGACAACCGTCTATAACAAAAAGTTCCCCAAGGAGTGATGAAGGCAGTCTTCTCACGATCTTCCTCGGCAGCCATGATTTGATGATACCCCGCAAAGCAATCAACAAAGGAGTACATATCGTATTGCGCAGTATTGTCAATGAGAATGTGGATAAATGGCACGGGAAAGCTGTCTTTTAGGCAAGCTTTATTCAAGACCCGGTAATCCACGCAAACTCGCACCTTCCCTCCAGGTTTAGGCACGGGCACGATATTGAATATCCACTCAGGATATGTAGACACCATGATGATGCCAGCCTAAAATTGTTTCACAATTTCCTCTTTCACCTTTAAATTCCACTCAGGTTTTAATCGCCTGAGTTTCTGTTTGACTGGCTTAAATCCCTCTTTAATGGGAAGGCGATGAAGGACAATGTCAGTGGACAAACCCACCATGTCTTCATGAGACCATGCAAACACATCCTGGAATTGGGTTAATAGTGTAACCATGTCATTCCGTTGGTTTGGGGTAAGGTCTGAACCAATCTGGATTAACTTAGGGCTTTCTAAGGTTCCAAGATTGAAAGAAGTGGTTTGATCAAGGTTGGATTTAGGTGTATCTTTGACCCATTCTTGAATTTCTGGAGGCACCTCAATGTCATCTTGTGTATCCATCAAGGCTGAATTCATCTCTACATCAAAGGTACAATCCCTGTGTAGGAAAGGCATCGTATCAGCAAGTACAGGCACATCTAAATTCAGAGTCCTGAAACAAAATATGCTTTCACTTAGTATATATGAAACGTGTTTGATCATACACAGTGTTAGCATATACTGGCAAAATAAACTGCTAATACTATACAGAAAAGTAAGCAGTTATTATATCTACAGGGCAGAAAGAACTTCTGCCCGCTTTACCCTTGACGACCAATGCAAGGAATGCTGTTCCAATTGGCAAGAGCAAAGTTCGGGTGAACCGCAGTGATGGAGGGACTGTCATCATCCTCCCTGTCCTGAATGATGGCCATTATGTCTGGGCAATCATCGTCTGTGGTGTATCGGTTGGTATGTTCATCATGGACGATGATACGCATGCCCGACATTATTCGGACAACGTTCTCCTTGATTCTCCGCTCCTCTTCTTCGATTGCGGGATCTGGGATAACGATTTTGTTTTCCTCCACCGGTTTCGGCTTAGGAAATAACATAGCCATGACATTGGCTGGCACCTTTACAGGAGGTTGTGCGGACTCAGCACTTGAAGGTGAAGATAAACGCAACATAGTTGAAGCTGAAGGAACCTGTGGATGTTTATGAGGGTTCCTGTGAATAGAGCTGGCCGAATAGCCTAGTCTAGCTGTTCCAGTGTGCTTGGTTAAGCGAATAGGGTACTTGATACCCTGACAATCTTTACCCAACCCTTGTCCTGGTTTATGACCCAACGACATCATTTCTTGAGTGGCTGACATCACTTCGGTAGAAATCTGGGGTTCGGGCAGTGGTGCTCCAATAACATGGTATTGGGTATTGCTTATTTCCAAAGCATGAAAACTGATTGGTTCAACGTCCGCATTAGCATTGATGACCGGTAAATCCCCGTGTTGAGGACACTCTGGTTCAACGTTGACCGTGACCAGGCTGTTGTTGACAATATATTTTAATTGTTGATGAAGGGTGAAGGGGATTGCCCCAGCCATGTGGATCCATGGTCATCCCAAGAGCAGGTTGTATCCCGACTCTATCTTGAGCACATGGAAGGATACGCAGAATGTATGAGGACCAATCTCAATTGACAGCTCAATTACTCCAATTGAATTCCGGCGGGCTCCATCAAAAGCTTTGATGATAGTATGGCTACTCCGGATTCGATTAGGATTGATATTCATCTTCACCAAGGTAGCATATGGGCAGATATTTAGGGATGAGCCTCCATCAATCAGGACTCCAGCCACCATATATCCGGAGGACAAGACTGCGATGTGCAACGGTTTGCAATGACCGGTCCCTTCAGGCGGAATGTCATCATCAGTGAAGGATATCACATTGTCGTTGAAAATGTGATCAACCAGATATTGGAATTTTTCCTCATACACGGATGTCGGGAGATAGGCTTCTTCTAAAACCTTTAACAAGATCTTCCGGTGATTCTCGGAAGTGAGGACCAAGTCCAAAATTGATATCTGTTGTGGAGCTTCTTTCAAGCTTAAAACCACCGTAGCTTCGTTATGACCCATAGTGCGGAGGAATTTTTCAATATTCTCCGTGGGTATTTTTCCCTTTGATTTGACGGCAGATTTCATCACCCGTTGGGGAAGGTACAGTAGATTTTCTTTCGACACTGCAGCAGTGGTATGTGAGGTGGATCCTTCACCTTCTCCATAATTCCATAGAACTTTATGCAAGCTAATAATAGGATATTGTGCTCTGCACGGTAAGTTGATTGGCTCGGGAGCGGCCACTTTCAAAGGATTGTTGCTTCCTTTGAGTTGAATTATTGGCATGACGAGTGATTGATCAGCTTCAGTAGATATGACGGCTACCACACTCTTTCATTTAGTGGGACCTACACTCTCACTGGCGCATAGCACAGTGTCGTCATCTGCTAGGCGCAGTACGCCACTATCGATTAGGTTCTGAATAAGGTGGCGGAGTGCCCAACATTCTTCTGTGCTGTGACCATGAGATTGGGAATGATATTGACATACTCCCTCAGAATTGTACCGTCCCGAACGGGGGTTGATTGGAGGTAGAAGGGAACTGATTCTTCCTTCATTGATTAACATGTGAAGTATCTCCTCCATAGGTTGACCCAAATAGGTGAATTCCCTTTTGTTAGCGAAATCCTGACGGGCCTTGGCATTTGCTCTCTTCGTCACTTTGTCTTCCAGCATTTTATTTTTTGAAAGTGAAGAGGGAATATTCATGACAATGGGCAGGAGACTGGCATGCTCATGGCTGATTAGCTGACGAGTCACTTGATGCTGATAACTCACCAGTTCCGCCAATTGCTCAATTTATTTGCAGAGAGCTTTCATTTTTAGTTCCATTGTGAACTGGAACTTGGCATAATCCCATCTGTTATCACCGTCTTTGATGGTTTGGGAAGAATCACAGCTGAAGTTAGAACTCTGTCCACTGCTCCAATTAATCATGTCGACCTCTTCTTCTTTGTGTTGAGGAAGAGGGTTGTCTTGAACGTTAGGTTAATCTGATTTAGTGACCACGATCTCACCGTTTTCTATCAGGTCTTGGATCTTGTGTTTCAAGGCCCAACAATCCTGAGTATCATGTCCAGGTGCCCCGGCATGATAAGCACATTTTCGAGCAGCATTAAAACCCCTTCCATTTGGGCTGGCTGGTGGAAGTAGATGTGTAATCTTCTTTTGTGTTGTCAGAAGATTAAGGGTATTCTCGAGGGTATCCCCTAAGGGTGTGAACACTCGAGGGCGTTTGGGTTCTCCACCTTTTGGTATTGGAGGGTTTACAGACTGTGTTGGAAAGGGAGTATAGTTTTTCCTCTGAACAGGCATATTTTGACTGCCTTTTTGACCCTGTAGTATCAGGGAAACATCTTCCTCTTTCTTTTTATGGACCCTCCTGGGGTTGTTCCCATAATTTCCAGACTGGATGTGATCAGCAACAACTTTGAGTGCAGCTAGGTCTTGAATCTTTCCGAATTTCAATCCCATCTCAGCCATCTCCCCATGTTTAACCATTTCAGAAAACGGTTTGCCGATGCCGGCTAAAACTCTCTCGTAGAAGGGAGCTTCTTATATGTCTACGGATGTCATGACCATTTCTGATTCAGTCATGGAAGGATTCACTTGGGCAGCTAGGCGTCTCCACCTCTGGGCATACTCTCTGAAAGACTCGTTAGACTGTTTTTTGATCTTGGTAATTTGGTACCGATCAGGAGCCATTTGAGTTTGAAAGCTGTATTGAGTGAGGAAGGCATGTGCTAGCTCTTCCCAGCTGTGGATTTTGGAGTTGTCTAATCTTGTGTACCATGAACGGGCTTCTCCAGTTAGACTCGTTTGGAATAATTGCATTCTGAGGTTTTCATCCTCTGCATAAGATCCATGTTCTCCAATAAATACTTTTAAGTGTGTATAAGGATCTCCTAACCCGTCATATTTTTCAAAGTCAGGAGTTTTAAACTTTTCTGGATAATGAACACCAGGAAAAATACATAAATCAGCATATGAAACACTCCCGTGTGTTCCAATTCCTTTGATAGTGCGAAGGGTCTCTTCCATTTGGTGGACTTTCTTTTTGATGTCACCAGTGTCTGGGTCTCCAATGGGATGGGGAGCATCATGAGTTTGTTTGTAATATCCAACTGTAGTTCAGGTATGGTAATGACCGGACTCCCTCCCTGGATGGAGGATTCAGCATGTACGTGTGTTTTCTGACCCTGTGTAGACTGGTGTAATTCTTTGAGTAGAACAACCAAATCTGCAATTTGTTTGCTTAATCCGTCGAATTCTTTGCGAGAAACTGGATTAAGTTCAGTCTGGTCGGATGACGACATAATTGACTGTAGGCTTGTTGCCTTTTTGGACTTTGAACGGGTAGTAGGCCCGATTGAATCCATGCGAAAGACTTGCATAGTTTAGTCCTTAGGGAAGGTGAATATTAATATGCAATGTGATGAGTCCATTTTAGGAATTTTATCCTGCAAAAACGGATGTCAGCTGTTTGTAACATGTATGTATATATGTACACATTCCTTCATATTTCTCATAGATATGTCATGAAATTGTGTAATTTAAAATGAGAGCATGAAGAGACTTTCCTCCGTTTTGGGTTTATCAGAGGCTGACCTATCTTAGGTTACTCTCGCGGCTTTTTGGCATGAAGGTTCCCAAATCATCTCAATCTACTTGACGGGAAGTTAATCCGGTCTTTCAACTGGAGCGAATTTGGGTGGTGCCTTTCCTGAGCCTCGGAGAATCAGGCTTCTCACGAGTCCAGTAATCAAACACCGACGGGATAGCCTCCTGGTGGAGGGACCACACAACATACATTCACATACATTGCGTCTCACCGTATGGAATGATGACATGTGTGAAGCACTAATATCATGAGCAGTTTATAGTGCGAGGCACTAACATCACAGGCAGTTTATAGTGCGAGGCACTAACATCACAGGCAGCTTATAGTGCAAGGCACTAAATAAACAAGTCATGCATCCGTACACATTCATCCAATGTAAATGCAACATCCACATACAAGCAGATAACAATTTTGAAAAGATTAAAATAGCAGCTTAAGTCCTCTTACTGGAGTCCCCAGCAGAGTCGCCACCTGTCGACGTCGAGATTTTTTAATTGTCCCTTTCCGTTACTTGTTCTTTGGTGTTCTCATTTTAGGTGAGATTTGTTTGAAAAAACAAGTGAAAAAGGTCCGACATGTATAATGTCGACGATGGACAGTTAAAAGTCGCCAGTTGGTTTTTTAAATGGTTGTACCAACACAACCGAGAAAAAGTTTACACATTGACCCAGTGACGTGACACTGCTATATGGGTCGGTGAAACCGAGATTTGTTAGGGTCCGGGGACTTGGTTATGCGGGGGGAAGGTGTTAGGCACCCCCCGACATCCGTGTTACCACGGTGACCGCCTCTTTTCAAGAAACTATTATCTGAATGTGTGTGTGTGTGTGTATGTGAGTCAATGTGCTGTTATTTGAAAGTGGTACGAGGCCTCGTTCGCACCTATATACGCAGGGTTTGAATTTATGTAAATATTCAATTTTAGCAAGCTATGGTAATGATGTTTTATAAAAGAGGTTTTTTCAAACCCTGTCGCTCAATAGTAATTAAGGCATTTTGCACTCCCATTTTATTAAATGCGCGGCTTGGTTGATTTTATTTGACAACTGCGAAGCGTCCGTACGAAAATAATGTACAAAATAATGCCGACTTCCTCGTGGGTATGGAAACCATCTGAGGAAATTCAGACACCGCAGAATAATTTACAAGGTGCTTACAGTGGAAAATGTCCATCACGGGAACCGAATCTAGATCCAATGGGATGAATCTGTGATCACATGATTCCTAGGCTCACATGATACGGCAATTTGTATGAAAGTAGTAAGCAAGTATATATATAAAAGCTATAAATATATATACACAGACATGATCACCAACCACGAAGAACCTCCATGGGGGATCAGAAATGTAAAGAAAGCTGTTAAAAGCCATCAACCGCCACGGAGGAAACTCCAGGCGGGACAAAACGTAGATAAAACTGTAAAAACGGTCAACCACCACGAAGTAAACTCCAGGTGGAACAAAATGTATATATATATATATATATATATATATATATATATATATATATATATATATATAAGCATGTAAACGCACCGGATATAAAATTTAGGCTCACCGAACAGAGTTCGATAACAGTTCATACATAAAAGTATATATATATATATATATATATATATATATATATATATATATATATATATATATATATATATATATATAAGCGAGTAAAACGCACCGAATGTAAAATCCAGGCTCATCGAACGGAGTTCGACCACAGTTTATATATATATATATATATATATATATATATATATATATATATATATATATATATATATATATATATATATAAGAAAGCAATTAAACGCACCAAACCGAAGTTTAGGCTCATCGAACAAAGTCCGACACACAGTTAATATATATAAGTATATATATATTAAAGCAATAAATGCTCCAGACCGAAGTCTAGGCTCAACCGATGCATAACTCGGTAATGTTAGTCAATATATATATATATATATATATATATATATATATATATATATATATATATATAGACTGAAATGAAACCACGGACCGAAGTCTGGGCAAAAGTAAGCAACACGACTCTCAACGTGTAGAAGCGTGTATGCAAAGATGAAGAGAAAGACTCTAAAGTGTGTGAGAAGGCTTACAACTGACTACTAGAAAGGCTTCTATATCTGTAAAGTGGGTAAACACTGGCTTTTGTAGGTACAAAAGAGGGCTGTATATGAGCTCACAGATGTTTAAAGTGGGAAAATACACTGTATAGCAAGTGTAGAGTGAATTCTGCAGGGTTTCCCCGTCTTTTTTCTCTTAAAAATTAGCACCCCAAGCCTCTTATTTATAGGCAAGAGGTGCCGCAGGTGTACCAGAGGCGGGTCGGGTCGGCCCGGTTTGGTTGGGTCTGGTCGTCTCGAAGTACGTGCACGTGGGCACTGTAATGTCCACTCGATTTTTTTGAAGTGCAATCCGGGCATCCGTTTGAGGTATACAGGACCTATTTCAGACCGCCGTTGTCAAGACTTTGTACGATGGCGTGGGATTAGAGTTTGTACGAAGTCTTTGAAGATGGGACGGTGCCCTCCGGTCTTCAAGCTTCAACTTTCATCCGTTACCCCACACAATAGTAACTCGGGATTGGTTAGCCTTGTGGGCCGTTGTTGCGTAGATGTGTGGAGACGACTTGGCATGTCATCGTGTTGGTCAGATGACGATGTTGCCCCTTACCGGTGTTATTATCGGGTTGGGTCGATACAGCAGACGTTGCTTAGCTTCGCTGGGATTGGACTGCTTCAATTGGTTGAAAGTCCTCATTGTCATATTTGAGGTGTGTCTGTCTTCCCGATGTCATCGCCGGGCTGATACAGTGTATCTCGTTGTGAGTGCCGAGATTGAAGCTGGTTGCACTTGTAACAAACATTTCTGGGGTTAATGCCGAAATTGCTTTCCTTGGGGCTATCACCAAGGTTGGAGGCTATTCCCATGTTTAGGGCTGAGACTGGATACCTCGGAGTTATCTTCGAGATTAATCGGTCTTCTCCAGTGTGTGTTCCGATATTGATCTGCATGCCTCGGGGTTCTCCAAGATTGGAACGATTACTCCCAGATTGCGATCTGGGGTTGATGCTGAACCTCCGGTAGTATCCGGTATGGTTGTGGATTGTCTTTCAGAGTTCTCTCATAAAAGACGAATCTGCCTTCCTGCAATGTTAGTGTCAGTAGTACAAAAAATTTCAAGTGTCTACACCCGAACTTCGGTCCGTGGTTTTATTTCAGTTTGTATATATATATATATATATATATATATATATATATATATATATACACACACACACACACACACACACACACACTTATATATATGTTTTTATATATGGACTAACATTATCGAGTTATGCCTCGATTGAGCCTAGACTTACATCTGGAGCATTTAATTGTTCATATATATATATATATATATATATATATATATATATATTTATATTTCATCCTGCCTGGAGTTTACTTCGTGGCGGTTGACCGTTTTTACTGCTTTTATTTACGTTTCGTCCCGCCTGGAGTTTACTTCGTGGCGGTTGATTGCTTTTACAGCTTTATTTACATTTCGGATCCCCCATGGAGGTGCTTTGTGGTGGTTGATCATGTCAATATATATATATATATATATATATATATATATATATATATATATATATATATAGCGCTTTTATATATTTATATTTTCGATCCCCCATAGAGATGCTTCGTGCTGGTTGATCATGTTTGTATATATATATTTACAGATTTTATATATATAACTGCTTACTGCTTTCATATAAATTGTGGTATCATGTGAGCCTAGGAATCATGTGATAACAGATTCAGTCTACTGAATCTAGATTCGGTTCCCGTGATGAACATTTTCAGCTGTAAGCAGCTTATAATTTTATTCACGGTGTTTGGATTTCCTCAGATGGTTTTCATACCCATGAGGAGTTCGGCACTGCTATGTATATTATTTTTTCGAAGATGTTTCACATCTCGAAAATAAAAGCAATCAAGCTAAACATTTAATAAAAATGAAAGTGTAAAAGGTCTCAATTACTATTGAGCATTAGGGTTTAAAAAACATCTTTTATAAAACTTCACTGCTATATCTTATTTAAAACTGAATTTTTACAAAGATTCAAACCCTGTGTATATAGGTGCGAACGAGGCCTCGTACTACTTTCAAATAACAGCATATTGACCCATACACACACACACATTCATATAACAGTTTCTTGAAAAGTGGTGGTCACCATGGCAACACGGATGTCGGGGGGTGCCTAACACCTTCCCTCCGCATAAGCAAGTCCCTGGACCCTAATGAATCTCGGTTTCACAGACCCGTTTAGCAGTGTCACATCACTGGGTCAATGTACAAACCTTTTCTCGGTTGTGTTGGTACAACCAGTTAAAAAACCAACTGGCGACTCTTATAGTCCAATCGCCGACATATACATGTCGGACCTTTTTCGCTTGTTTTTTCAAACAAATCTCACCTAAAATGAGAACACAAAAGAATAAGAACAGAAAAGGGACAAATAAAAATTTCGACGTCGACAGGGGCCACTCTGCTGGGGACAACCAGTAAGAGGACTCAAGCCGCTATTACAAGCTTTTTAAAACTGTTATATGCTTATGTGTGGATGTTGTGTGACACCCCTAAAATAGGTATACATCACCCATTCTGAGTCGCCAAATATATGGTACAGAACTTAAATACAAACTTAGATATACAACATGAGCTGTGAGTTTTAATACAAATATTATCTTCTAGACAGTATTCAAACTCAAAATAAGTCCTTATTACAATTAATACCGCACTATTTCACAGAATAGTGAGGACTACTAATACAACCATTTGGACCGTCAATCCATTTCCCGACTAGTCCCAGCTATATTCTCATTTTCTGAATAGAACAGCTAAAGAAAGGGTGAGCTCAACTAGCCCAGTAAGAAATATTATGATTAAGATAATACAAAATAATTTATCCTTAGCCTTCAATAGTATAACAACTGATAGAATATAATAGACAACAAGTTTTAGATCAACAACTGCAGCGGAATAAGCAATCCATTAGAAGAGTCAAGTAGAGCATAATATCTACCATCTTCTATGATTTAAAAGGTTTTTCATCACTTTTATCGCTGAGACTCAACTTAATAAATAATCCACATCATCGAATCATCCCTGCACTACGGGCCAAAGATAATCGTGTTTTCATCAACAGTCATGATCTGCCATAAAATAATTCATCTTTGCACCCTTGGCCGAAGAGAATCTATGGCCATAATCATACTAAAAGCTGTTCATCAATGCACTACGGACCAATGAGGACTTTTACCACATCATTTGTAACATTACGGTCATGATTATATCGAATAATACTTGGTCATAATCATACCAAGTCCATCTATGCACTACAGGCCACATATGACTTTCAACAGAATATAAACATGAGGATGATGACAATGATATAAGAATTCAATAAAACAAGTTCAAGGATAAATTTTTAAAGATTTATAATTTAATTTATCCAGAAACAAATAACGTCCAAATTGTCAACATGATACTGCTTTGTGGAGTAAAATTCAAGAATCATATTGTATCAAAAATTATTTGGACCGAAAAGTAATCAATTTTTATCATGAATACTACCCCGGGTGAATAGTAACTGAGTGAATAGTACTCAGTGAATGGTAAAACTTATGCCACTATTTTCATAAAAAATATTTCTGTCGTTTTCTCATTCCGACGATAATATCATTGTGGGGTCCACAAATAGTTGCGCCATCGTACGAATATTCCCCGATAATAATGAATATTTTATAACCACTTGCTTATTTTGCAAAATTTGAACATTTCACCTATAACCACAACATTATATCAAATTAACACCTTATTATTCAAAATAATAATTAGAGGAAATTCGATTTTATTTATAAAAAAGTTGGGGTGTTACATGTTGCATTTACATTTGATGAATGTGTGCGAATGCATTTTTACTGCACTATAATATATCTGTCTGTGATATTAGTGCTTCGCACATGTCATCATTTTCATAAACGGTGAGACAAGTTGTATGTGAATGAATGTTGTGTGGTTCCTCCACCAGGAGGCTATCCTATCGGTGTTTGATTACTAGACTCGTAGGAAGACTAATTCTAACGAGGCTCGGGAACGGCACCACCCAAATTCGCTCCATTTGAAAAATCGAATTAACTTCCTATTGAGTAAATTGCGATGATTTGGGAACCTTCATGCCAAAAAGCCGCGAGAGTAACTTAAGATAGGTCAACCTCTGATATACCAAACGCGGAGGAAAGTCTCTTCATGCTTTCTCATTTCAAATTACTCGTAAAGTTAATTACTTGTAATTTCATTCCATATTCATATCCATGTAATGAGAAATATGAAGAAATATGTGCATGTGCATATTTAAATTAACATGCTATCCTATATTACGAACATCTAACATAAATTTTGTAGGAAAATAATCCTAAAATGGACACATCGCATAGCATGTAAATATTTACATAATCCCTAAGACTAAACTATGCAAGTTTTATCGCAGGGAAGCAATCAGACCTATCCAAAAAGGCCACGAGCCTACAGCCAACCATGTCTTCATCTGACCAGTCTAATCCAGTTTCTGGAGAAGAATTTAATGGATTATGTAAACAAATTACAAATTTGGCTGTTCTGCTTAAAGAACTACATCAGTCGACTCAAGGTACGAAGATACCTATACATGCTGACTCCTCTACACAAGGAGGAACCCAAGGTTCTGATAAAGCCATTACAATACAAGAGCTCCAGTTGGATGCAACCAACAAAATTCGTGATACCACCCATCTCAAAGGAGATCTAGACACCGGTGACATCAGAAAAAAGGTCCTTCAAATGGAAGAAACCCTTCGTTCTATCAAAGGAATTGGAGCACACGGGAGTGTCTCACATGCTGACCTTTGTATATATCCTGGTGTTCATTATCCAGAGAATTCAAAACTTCTGACTTCAAAAAATATGACGGGTTAGGAGATCATTACATACATTTGAAGGTGTTCATTGGAGAACTTGGATCTTATGCAGAAGACGAGAAGCTCAGAATACAGCTGTTCCAAAAGAGTCTGACTAGAGAAGCCCATTCGTGGTATGCCAGATTAGACAATTCGAAGATCCATAGTTGAGAAGAACTAGCTCATGCCTTCTTCACATAATACATCTTCCAGTCTTAGATGGCTCCTGATCGGTACCAGATTACCAAGGTCAAGAAATAGTCTAATGAGTCTTTCAGAGAGTATGCTCAAAGGTGGAGGCAAGGTCATGCTAGCTGGAGTTTTGATAGATGGAGGATAGTCTCTGAATATCTATCCTTACTGTAAGACCCCAACTTTTATAAATAAAGATGAATTTTCTATAAATATCATTTTTGAATATTATGAAGTTAATTTGATATAATGTTATAGTTGTGGGTAAATTTATAAATTTTGCAAAGTACGCAAGTTGTTATATAATATTCGATTGGTCGGGGAATAATCGTTTTAACAGGAAATATTCGTACAACGACACAATCATTGGTGGACCCCACAACGGAATTATTATCGGATTGAGAAAATGACAAAAATATTTTATTAAAAATAACGGCGGAAATTTTACCATTGTTACTGTTGAACTACTCGGTAGTAAAAGTACAGTAATACGTGTGGTTGCATAGTAGCACACGGTATTGATTATTAATGCTTATGTGAGAAGTCACTCAGTTTGATTCAATTATGGTCAGCTAATAATATGAATTATTTAGCGATAATGACATTTTGTTTTATTCGTATTATTAACGTAATAAAACAGAAACATCTTTTTATATAAAACATAATACTTTATTAAAGTTATTCTATAAATCGAATATATTATATTTTATTTAAAAGATTTTTCTTTAAATATGGACCGTCAGATTAAAGTAATCAATCTGGACCGTTCATGGATTAGTTACTATGCATTCTATTTGTCTATAAATAGCAGCTCATTCCTTCATTATTTCTTACGAATTCACTGAACTCTAGAGAGAGAAACTATAGAGAGAGAGAAAAAGAGTATTCTGCTACTTAACTACTTCCTTATTTCAGCTCGTCTTTAAAACGGTAAGGGGTGTTATTCTTTCTTATTCATGAAGAGAACTGTTGTTATTCCATTTCTTATTATTCTGTTGGAATAACCTGTATACACGGATCTACCCTATACTTGGTGACATTCTTCTATTATTCTGTTGGAACATCCTGTCTGTGTGTTTTACACCGGACCTGGTTCCGTTTTTATTATTATTCTGTTGGAACATCCTGTCTGTGTGTTTTACACCGGACCTGGTTCCGTTTTTATTATTATTCTGTTGGAACATCCTGGCTGTGTGTTTTACACCGGACCTGGTTTCGTCTTGTTATTATCCTGTTGGAACATCCTGTCTGTGTGTTTTACACCGGACCTGGTTCCGTTTTTATTATTATTCTGTTGGAACATCATGTCTGTGTGTTTTACACCGGACCTGGTTCCGTCTTGTTATTATTCGGTTGGAACATCCTGTCTGTGTGTTTTACACCGGACCTGGTTCCATTATTTATTATTCTGTCGGAATATCCTGTCTGAGCGTTTACGCCGGACCTGGTTCCATTATTTATTATTCTGTTGGAATAACATGTCTGTGCGGTCTATCGCATGCATGGTGATTTCTTTTGTTATTACATTCTTTATTATACTCAGTTGGTTAAGTTTTGACTTCTATACTCCATGAAATTTGTGGAATATCCTTGATAATTGCGTTTCATCCAGTATCTTTTCATGAAAATATTCTTCTAAGTATTCTTGAATTTTACTCCACAAAGCAGTATCATGTTGACAATTTGGACGTTGTTAATTCTTGGATAAATTAATTCTTGAACTTGTTTTATTGAATTCTTATATCATTGTCATCATCCTCATGTTTATAAAATGTTGAAAGTCATCTGTGGCCTGTAGTGCATAGATGGACTTGGTATGATTATGACCAGGGTTTATTCGGTATAATCATGACCGTAATGTTACAAATAATGTGGTAAAAGTCCTCATTGGCCCGTAGTGCATTGATAGACAGTTGTTGACATGATCATGACCATTAATGAATACACGAATATCCTTGGCCGTAGTGTAGGGGTGATTCGATGATGTGGATTATTTTATTAAGCTGAGTCTCAGCGATCACAGTGTTGAAAAACTTTTTAAATCATAAAAGATAGTAGAGTTTATTTTCTACTTGACTCTTTTAATGGATTGCTTGTTCCGCTGCAGTTAAACTTGATGTCTATTATATTTTATCAGTTTAGCATTGTTGAAGGCTAATGATAATTTATTCTGCATTATCTTAGTCATAATATTTCTTACTGGGCTAGTTGAGCTCACCCTTTCTTTCACTGTTCTCTTCAGGAAATGAGAACGTAGCTGGGGTAAGTCGGGGAATGGAGTGATGGTCCGAATTATAGTATCAGTTAGTAGTCCTCACTATTCTATGTAATGGTGTGTTAATAAATGTAATGAGGACTCCCTTTGAGTATGAATACTCTCTAGAAGATAATATTTATATTCAAACTCACAGTTTATGTTTTGTCGTATTGTACACGACATTTGTATTAGTAAGTTGTATTTGTATTTTGTACTATGTATCTGACGACCCAAGATGGGTGATGTATACCTAATTTTGGGGGCATCACAGTTTGTATCAGAGCTTAGGGATATGATCCCTGGCTAAGATGTGAGAATAGAACTAGGAGGGGAGAGACGGGGAATTCCTTCGCTAGTATGACCTACCTAAGTTTATGTGCATGGTATTTAATTGGTCGGTCATAATATAAGGATAATATATGACATATCAATTAACTTTTATTTTGTGGCAGTATCTGAAAATGGCATCTGAGAATGTTGAGAATAGCAATGGAGCACAGGCGATTATTGATTCACCACATATCAATAATCAGGATAATGTTCATCAGGAAGGTGACAATCCTCATGCAAACAACAACACTGACCAGATGATGAATAATGGAATGTTCAGAGGTTTTATGCAATTCATGCAACAACAGGTGAAAGCGGCTCCTGTCCACAACGTAGGTGGAAATACTGAAAACTCTCAGGCGGTCACCGCTAAACAGTTTAAGGAGCTGGGACCACCGGAGTTTAAGGGAGAACCCAAACCACTTGTAGCTGAAACATGGATAAAGCAGATCACCAAGATATTTGATGTTTTGGATTGCTCTGAGGTGCAAAAGGTTCCCTATGCCGCCTTTATGTTGCGAGGAGAGGCAGATTACTGGTGGGAATCGATAAAGCGTACTCAACCTGCCGCACTAAAGATGTCTTGGGAGAAGTTTCAAGAGCTGTTTAACGACAAATACTTTCCCGAGAGTATTCGTCACATGAAGGAGGTGGAGTTTATCAAATTGGAGCAGAATAATATGACCGTGTCGCAGTACGAGGCAAAATTTACGGAGTTATCCCGGTTTGCGTCCCACCTGGTGGATAATGAAGAAAGAATGACGCGGATGTTTTAAGAGGTTTAAAGCCGGAGATATGTCAACACCTTGTTTCTCATAAACTGTGTTTGTATTCAGATGTTGTAAATAGGGCTCAGTTGGTGGAGCGCGATAACGAGACAACGCAACCAAAAGAGAGCAGCCGGCAAAATGATAATACCAGTGAAAGTAGTCATCGAAGCGGTGACAACAAGCGTGGAGGGAATTAACAGGCCAGAAATGGTAACCACTTCGGTGGTAATCAGGGCCAAAACAATAAGAATGGGCATTTCAAGAAGAGGAGATTCAACAATGATGGAAAGACATCAGCACCAGCACCTGTCGTTAAGGAAGGAGAACGACCACCTATCATATGTTTCAAATGCAGAGGGGAGGGGCACATCAGTCCAAACTGCGCGATGCCGTCCAAAGCATGTTATAATTATGGAAGAGAAGGTCATTTAGCCCGATTTTGTTATTTACCGAAGACAAATTCAGCTAGGATGGAGGCACCAAAGGCCGTCCCAGAAAAGTCAAAACCGGTTGTGCAAGGGAGAGCGTTTGTTGTGAACTCCCAAAGAGCAAGGAACCCGAATGAGGTCATCACGGGTAAGCTTATCATAAACTCTAACGAAGTCTATACTTTATTTGATACCGGTTCTACCCATTCTTTTATTTCTCCTACTTGCGCTCATCGATTAAATTTGATTCTGGAGAAATTAGACTTTGACTTAGCAGTTGAAACTCTATCGGGAGAAACCTTCATTACATCTACGGTTTATAAGTCTTGTTTGATTCAAGTTGGTACCCACACATTACCTGTCGATCTTATTTCATTAAAAATACTTGCATTTGACGTGATTCTAGGCATTGATTGGTTAACTACTCATCATGCAAAAATTGATTATTTTCATAAGGTTGTTAGCTTTCATATTCCTAATCAGCCTATTATGCGAATTCAAGCAACCAAACCATTAAAATCAATCGCTGTCATCTCAAGCCATAAGGCTATTCGTTTATTGAAAAACGGATGTCAAGCTTTCTTAGCTCATGTCACAGATCTAAACAAAAATACGTCAGCTTTGAATGATATTTCTGTTGTTAATAAATTTCCTGACGTATTTCCCGAAGAACTTCCTGGCCTACCCCAAGAGCGTGAAATTGAATTTTGTATCGACCTTGAACCCGGTACAAAACCCATTTCCAAAGCCCCATATCGAATGGCTCCTATTGATCTTCAGGAGTTAAAGACCCAACTGCAGTAATTGTTAGACATTGGTTTTATTCGTCCTAGTACTTCTCCTTGGGGTGCTCCTGTTCTGTTCGTGAAGAAGAAACATGGGAGCATGCGACTTTGTATTGATTATCGGGAGTTGAATCATGTCACCATCAAAAATAGGTACCCATTGCCACGTATTGATGACCTATTTGACCAGTTGCAAGGAGCATAATTCTTTTCAAAGATCGATCTTCGTTCTGGATACCATCAGCTGAAGGTTAGAACTGAGGATATTCCAAAGACTGCCTTCAGAACTCGGTATGGGCATTATGAATTCTTAGTTATGTCTTTTGGATTGACTAATGCTCCTGCTGCCTTCATGGATATGATGAACAGGGTATTCAAGGAATATTTGGATCACTTTGAGGTCGTCTTTATCGATGACATCCTTGTTTATTCCAAAAGCCGTGAAGATCATGAGCAACACTTGAGGTTGGTACTCTAAAAGCTTCGTGAATACAAACTTTATGCCAAGTTGAAGAAATGCGAGTTCTGGCTGGAAGAGGTAGCATTCCTTGGGCACGTAGTATCAAGTCGTGGAATATCGGTTGACCCGGCAAAGATTGAAGCTATTCAAAGCTGGGAGCAACCTAAATCAGTGACCGAGGTACGTAGCTTTCTTGGTTTAGCTGGTTATTATCGGAGATTCGTGGAAGGATTTTCTCGAATCGCTACTCCATTAACTCAGTTGACTCGGAAAGACACAAAGTTCGGTTGGAGCGAAGAATGTGAGCAGAGTTTTCAAGAACTCAAGAGGAGACCCATTTCAGCACCTGTTCTAACAATACCATCTGGCTCGGAGGGATTTGTCATCTACAGTGATGCTTCGAGCAAAGGGTTGGGATGCGTTCTCATGCAACATGGAAAAGTCATAGCCTATGCATCAAGACAACTCAAGGAATATGAGAGGAATTATCCTACTCATGACCTAGAGTTGGCAGCTGTTGTCTTTGCACTTAAAATTTGGAGGCATTACTTGTATGGAGAGAAGGTGGAGATCTTTACGGATCATAAAAGCCTCAAATATTTCTTCACTCAAAAGGAACTCAACATGCGACAACGACGTTGGCCTGAACTGTTGAAAGATTATGATCATACCATTCAATATCATCCTGGAAAAGCGAACGTGGTAGCTGACGCATTGAGTAGAAGATCATATGCAAGTACGAGTGAAATATTGTCAACACAAGAGCCCATTTTGTGTGACTTACAAAGGATTGAGATAGAGTTAAAGACTCCAGGGACCCATGTGATGATGACGAATATACGAGTAGAACCAACTTTAATCGATAAAGTTAAAGCTGCTCAAGATACAGACCTGGAGCTGATGCGTATGAGGAAGAAAGTTCAAGAAGGTTCTATGTAACGACCCCAAAATAGGTCCATTCCATCCAACCTATTCTGAGTCGCCAAATACATGGTATAAAAAAAAACTGTAACTTTATTACAACAATTGTCGTGCAAAATACAACAACACATATGCTATAAGTTTGGATATAAATATATACCAAATGTGACTCATGTTCCAACCGTGGACATCACCTCACAATGACACCTTACATAAAGGTATAGTCAAAAACTGTTTTAGAAATTAGAATCTTTGGGAAGTGCTCAAGAAAACCTTCGTACATGGGAGGCCACGCATCTAGGTTATGATAGATATCATATGGCCACAGAATTATCCTTGGTTGACCCAATAGACCCCAAAGAAAAACGAGAAGATTACTATCATATTCTTCCCAATGGTGAGTCTTCTCTTGACTTATCATTATCTCCACTATATCTAACTGAGAATTATACTTCAAACAAACACCAAGATTATATAGGTAGTGCCCATAGATATACTCAGCAAGCGGATGTGCACAATCATGTCTTATGATGACACGAGGTTGTATGTCGTTAGACATCTTGTATGATAGTGGCAAAACACCCTTCCAACGTTGGGTTCGCCTCACCCTATTTGATTCACCAAATATAACTACTAAATGATGACCACCGTTCTATTCCCCTGTTACCCCCGCTCGACCCAGCTACACTCTTATTACCTGAAAGGAATTGTGAACAGAAGGGTGAGCACAACTAGCCCAGTAAAGAATATCATGACTAAAGATAAATAAATTATCAATAGTCTTCATCAATAATAAATCAGAGATTTAGAACATATGGTAGATGATAAAAAAATTTCAACCATAGTTGCAGCGGAACATGCAATCCATTAGAAGAGTCAAATAGACTATAAAGTCTATTATCTTCTCCATGTTAAAAATCCACCAACAATATTTTATCCCTGTAACATCAATCAACAATTCTGGTCCACAATCATATGAATAACTCATAATCATAACTGTAGTTCTAAATTCCTCTTCTCATCCAGGACGATGATAATTTTCATCACCTATCTTTACCTGAAACATCAAAGATCATGGTTACACCAAATCACATTTCCTGTTCATAATCATACTAATAACTTCATCTTTGCACTACGTCCAAAGATATTCATTTGTATCACCAGTTGGTCATGTTTATCTCAACATCTGTTCATCTTTGCACTACTGGCCAAAGATATTCAACAACATGTCATCTTTGCACTACGGGCCAAAGATATTCATCAACAATTCATCTTTGCACTACATGCCAAAGATATTCATCAATATTTCATCTTTGCACTACAGGCCAAAGATATTAATATCTCAAAGAAATATATAATCATTTCAGAATTTATATAAACAATAATTATAATCATGTTGATCAATTCACCTTTGCACTTAAGCTAAAGATATTCACTATAAATTCAATGGTCATGATCATACCAGTCACAATTCAACTTTGCACTACAGGCCAAAGAGAACCCTAGTCATGATCATACCAATAATCTACCCATCTTTACACTCTAGTGAAAGAGAATTTCAACATCAGGGTTATAAAAATGTTATATATGATAATAAAATCAATATAATCAATACATAGTTTTAATCTCAAGAGTAATATTCATAACTCAACTATAATTTGGTTAGAAAAAGAAACCAATTTTTATCGTGAATAGTAACTCGTGAATAGTAACTCATGAATAGTAACTCGACACAAAAAGGTAGAAATTCCACAATAAAATCCATACCAGTATTTCGGTATAATGATATTGAAAGAATAATATTTCTTAAGCTTATAAACAATTTATTTAAATTGTTTACACTTTACTAAATAATGTATTTAATCATTCTAAAATACCAAACTCATAAGATTTTATCACCAATAATCAAAACCCTCATTAAAAATCTACATATACCTCATATAGGATTCTCAAGTCATAAAATCCTATTTTCCAATTTTCTTACTTCACAAAACATATTTAATATATTTACTCATAACTAGACTATTTTCATGAAAAATACCAAATCAGTACCAAAAATATTTTTTTTCTAAGATTTAGCATAATATAGTCCCATAGTGAACATATATTTTTCTCAGAATTTTTAAAAGTCATTTACTATTTTTCATATGGCCGAAACAGCCGAATATTTAGACATTTATCAAAAATTATACTTTTATCCAAAAATTCTGAAATTTACAGAGTATACTTCTATCATATTCATGTACTCCCAATAAAAATTTTATCAATTTTGGAGTTAACCACAAGGAATTATAAGCGACTACTTTTAAAATAGTCTTTTCTCATAAAATTCATAACTCTCAATCTATACATCCAAAAATCACCATTTTTGGACACAATCAAGAAAACTCATCAAAATATCATTTCAAATTTTTCCAGAATTTTTGAAGGTCTGAAAAATTACGAAACTGGAAAATATAACAACCCTTAAAATCTCTTACTATCCCTTACAATCTCTTACAATCCCTTACCTCAAAAGAGCAGTACTTATGACTGGATATCGGATATGATGCTGAAGGAAACTTGCACTAATGAATAGCAACTCACCAAGTATCTAAAAACTCACAAAATATGCTTCATAATATAGAGAGAGAAAGAGAGAAAGCTTATGTTTCTGGTGTGATTTTCAATTCTAACTTAGCCCTCTATTTATAGGAAAATTTTGGTAGGTTTGACCTACAACCTGATGGCTTTACCTGCTACTATTCCCACCCACCACATTTGAAATATAATTCAGCACATTTCTTCACCAACCACAAGTGGGGCCCACCAATTCTAGAATTTTCCACCAAAATGATAAACTCCGAAAATTCAACAATTTCTGAACCAGTCATCTCGTAAAATTCATAATAAATCATACGTTCATTTTTAACGGTTCAAAATTTGTGGACATATACTCAACTTATATATGTACAACATATCCAAAAATTACCACGATCCAACGGTCGGATTAAAAATTATAACCCCCGCAAAATATCTCAAAAACCCTGATTTTTAATACCTCCATTCCGACAAAAATACTGATAAAAACCTCAACATTAACTCCTTCATTTTTAACCACAAAAATATATCTCTCATTTATATCCACATAAAATAAATATTTTCTTATCATATAAATCAATAATTAATTATTCACAAATAATATTACAGAATCACATTTATGACAACCAGGCCGTTCCCAGGAAAGAGGGGGCTTTCCAATAAGAATTTTTCCTTACTGGCGCGCAATTAGATGACCAAACCTCTCCTTAGACAGAACTTTCTAGACATTGCCAATAATGCTATCTAATAATACTATTCAAATAATATGAATTATTGATCTGATAATGGAAAATACTGTGCAGCAACAATTATTGAACAACAATAATACAAAATTTTAACTTAGCAATTATTGAATTAATAAAATAAAATATTGAACAGTAATTACTGTAACAATTATTGAGTAGTGCCTTCTTACGTAAGAATCAATAATTTCAAAAATACTGTGCAATACCGTGTGCTACTGTACAACAACGCGTATTACTGTATTTTAACCACCGGGTATTCCAACAGTGTTAACGGTAACAACTACGCCGTTATTTGTAAAAACTCAAATTTGTCATTTTCTTCACCCGACAGTTATTCGTTATGGGGCCCACAAATAGTTGCGCCGTCGTACGAATATTTCCCGACAGAAAGAATTTTCCACGACCAAACGAATATTCCCCGACAACAATGATTATTTTATAACCACTTGCTTATTTTGAAAAAAAAATTCATATTTCACCCATAACTTTAAACTTTTATCAATTTAACCATTTACTGAATAGTAATTATAAGAAAAATTGAATACTTTTATTTCATAAAATTCGGGGTCTTACATTCTATGCCGGAAGCAAGAATCGATGAAGAAGGAATACTTCGAGTCAACTCCAGACTTTGTGTTCCTAACAACCCTGATTTAAAGTATGAAATCATGATGGAGGCGCACAACACACCGTTTGCAATCCATCCTGGAAGTACCAAAATGTATCATGATCTTCGTCATATATTTTGGTGGAGCAATATGAAGAGAGAGATAGCGTTGTTTATCTCAAGGTGTCTAACTTGTCAACGAGTCAAAGCGGAGCATCAAGTACCAAAAGGTCCATTGCAACCACTTGAAATTCCAGAATGGAAGTGGGAGCACATTACCATGGATTTCGTTACCGGTCTTCCTAAGGTTTCTCAAGGTATAGATGCGATTTGGGTCATTGTTGATAGATTGATCAAGTCTGCTCATTTCTTACCGATACGAGAAACTTATACACTTGAACGTCTTGCTCGTATGTACATAAACGAGATTGTAAGACTGCATGGTATGCCAGTATCCATAGTTTCTGACCGAGACCCAAGATTTACTTCACGATTTTAGGTTAGTTTACAAAAAGCTATGGGCACGGAGTTACGATTTAGTTCAGCATATCATCCTCAGACGGACGGACAATCAGAGAGGACTATTCAAACTCTTAAAGATCTATTAAGACTCTGTGTGTTTGACTTCAAGGGAAGTTGGGACAAGTTCTTACCATTGGTGGAGTTTTCCTACAACAACAGTTATCAAGCAAGTATTGGCATGGCTCCATTCGAAGTATTGTATGGAAGAAAATGTCGTTCTCCAGTATGCTGGGATGAGGTGGGTGAAGCAACGTTGTTGGGACCGGAGTTGGTATGTATGACTACAGAAAAGATTCAAACAATCCGACAACGTATAAAAACCTCACAAGATCGACAAAAGAGTTATGCTGATCTTCATCGAAAGGAAGTGGAATTTGATGTAGGAGATCATGTGTTCTTACATGTTGCTCCATGGAAAGGAGTTACGAGATTTAGAAAGAGAGGAAAGCTCAATTCTCGATTCATCGGTCCATTTTTAATCATCGATCGAGTAGGAACTGTGGCTTATAGACTCGCTTTACCGCCAAGTATGTCTCGTGTTCATAACGTTTTTCACATATCCATGTTACGCAAATATGTGGAAGACCCGAACCACATTATTGAGTTAGAACCGGACGAAATAGCGGAGGATTTGACGTATGAAGAAGTTCATGTTCAAATCTTGGATAAGAAGGAACATATTCTACGCTCCAAGGTTATACCTCAAGTCAAAGTTTTGTGGAGAAACCACGATGTTGAGGAAATGACTTGGGAGTTAGAATCTGAAATGAAATCAAGGTATCCTTACCTCTTCGACATACCAGGTACGTACCCTAATTTCGAGGGCAAAATTTCATAAGAAGGGGAGGTTGTAAGACCCCAACTTTTATAAATAAAGATGAATTTTCTATAAATATCATTTTTGAATATTATGAAGTTAATTTGATATAATGTTATAGTTGTGGGTAATATTTATAAATTTTGCAAAGTACGCAAGTTGTTATATAATATTCGATTGGTCGGGGAATATTCGTTTTAACAGGAAATATTCGTACAACGACACAATCATTGGTGGACCCCACAACGGAATTATTATCGGATTGAGAAAATGACAAAAATATTTTATTAAAAATAACGGCGGAAATTTTACCATTGTTACTGTTGAACTACTCGGTAGTAAAAGTACAGTAATACGTGTGGTTGCATAGTAGCACACGGTATTGATTATTAATGCTTATGTGAGAAGTCACTCAGTTTGATTCAATTATGGTCAGCTAATAATATGAATTATTTAGCGATAATGACATTTTGTTTTATTCGTATTATTAACGTAATAAAACAGAAACATCTTTTTATATAAAACATAATACTTTATTAAAGTTATTCTATAAATAGAATATATTATATTTTATTTAAAAGATTTTTCTTTAAATATGGACCGTCAGATTAAAGTAATCAATCTGGACCGTTCATGGATTAGTTACTATGCATTCTATTTTTTTATAAATAGCAGCTCATTCCTTCATTATTTCTTACAAATTCACTGAACTCTAGAGAGAGAAACTATAGAGAGAAACTATAGAGAGAGAGAAGAAGAGTATTCTGCTACTTAACTACTTCCTTATTTCAGCTCGTCTTTAAAACGGTAAGGGGTGTTATTCTTTCTTATTCATGAAGAGAACTGTTGTTATTCCATTTCTTATTATTCTGTTAGAATAACCTGTATACGCGGATCTACCCTATACTTGGTGACATTCTTCTATTATTCTGTTGGAACATCCTGTCTGTGTGTTTTACACCGGACCTGGTTCCGTTTTTATTATTATTCTGTTGGAACATCCTGTCTGTGTGTTTTACACCGGACCTGGTTCCGTTTTTATTATTATTCTGTTAGAACATCCTGGCTGTGTGTTTTACACCGGACCTGGTTTCGTCTTGTTATTATTCTGTTGGAACATCCTGTCTGTGTGTTTTACACCGGACCTGGTTCCGTTTTTATTATTATTCTGTTGGAACATCCTGTCTGTGTGTTTTACACCGAACCTGGTTCTGTCTTGTTATTATTCTGTTTGAACATCCTGTCTGTGTATTTTACACCGGACCTGGTTCCATTATTTATTATTCTGTCGGAATATCCTGTCTGAGCGTTTACGCCGGACCTGGTTCCATTATTTATTATTCTGTTGGAATAACCTGTCTGTGCTGTCTATCGCATGCATGGTGATTTCTTTTGTTATTACATTCTTTATTATACTCAGTTGGTTAAGTTTTGACTTCTATACTCCATGAAATTTGTGGAATATCTTTGATAATTGCGTTTCATCCAATATCTTTTCATGAAAATATTCTTCTAAGTATTCTTGAATTTTACTCCACAAAGCAGTATCATGTTGACAATTTGGACGTTGTTAATTCTTGGATAAATTAATTCTTGAACTTGTTTTATTGAATTCTTATATCATTGTCATCATCCTCATGTTTATAAAATGTTGAAAGTCATATGTAGCCTGTAGTGCATAGATGGACTTGGTATGATTATGACCAGGGATTATTCAGTATAATCATGACCGTAATATTACAAATGATATGGTAAAAGTCCTCATTGGCCCGTAGTGCATTGATGGACAGTTGTTGGCATGATCATGACCATTAATGAATACACGAATATCCTTGGCCGTAGTGTAGGGGTGATTCGATGATGTGGATTATTTTATTAAGCTGAGTCTCAGCGATCACAGTGTTGAAAAACTTTTTAAATCATAAAAGATAGTAGAGTTTATTTTCTACTTGACTCTTTTAATGGATTGCTTGTTCCGCTGCAGTTAAACTTGATGTCTATTATATTTTATCAGTTTAACATTGTTGAAGGCTAATGATAATTTATTCTGCATTATCTTAGTCATAATATTTCTTACTGGGCTAGTTGAGCTCACCCTTTCTTTCACTGTTCTCTTCAGGAAATGAGAACGTAGCTGGGGCAAGTCGGGGAACGGAGTGATGATCCGAATGATAGTATCAGTTAGTAGTCCTCACTATTCTATGTAATGGTGTGTTAATAAATTTAATGAGGACTCCCTTTGAGTATGAATACTCTCTAGAAGATAATATTTGTATTCAAACTCACAGTTTATGTTTTGTCGTATTGTACACGACACTTGTATTAGTAAGTTGTATTTGTATTTTGTACTATGTATCTGACGACCCAAGATGGGTGATGTATACCTAATTTTGGGGGCGTCACACTTACGCTACGTTGGTGAAGTTGAACGTCAATCTTAAGTGGATCCGAAGAGGCCATACGATTATCAAAGCTTTTGATGGATCCTGCAGGAATTCAGTCGGAGAGATTGAGCTGCCAATTGAGATTGGTCCCCATACCTTCTGTGTATCTTTTCACATGCTCAAAATAGATACAGGATACAACCTGCTTCTGGGGAGACCATGGATTCACATGGCTGGGGCAGTCCCTTCCACTCTTCATCAACAACTTAAATACATTATCAACAATAGCCTAGTCACAGTCAACGCTGAACCGAAATGTCCTCAACATGGTGACATACCACTCATCAATGTCAATTCAGATGTTGAGCCGGTCAGTGTTCATGCCTTGGAAGTGAGCAACACTCAATACCATTCCATTGGGACTCCATTTCCCGTACCCAAGATTTCTGCCAAAGTGATGGCAGCTACTCAAGAAATGATGTCATTGGGACACCAGCCGGAACAAGGGTTGGGTAAAAGTCATCAGGGTATTAAGCACCCGATTCAAGTGTTCAGTCAAATTGGGACTGTCAGACTAGGCTATTCTGCCTGTTCCAGTTACAAGAATCCGCATAAGCATATACAGATTCCTTCAGCTTCAGCCACGCGGTGATTATCTCCATCTGTAAATCTAGAGTCTGCATAACCTCTAGTAAAGGTGCCAACCAACGTAATAGCTATGTTATTTTCCAAACCGATACCGATAAAGGAGAAGGAAGTCTTTGTTTCAGTACCCAAGGTGGAAGAAGAGGAACGAAGAATTAAATAAGACATCATTCGAATGATGTTAGGCATACGCATCATTGTCCATGATGAACATACAAACAGGTACACCCCAGACGATGATTGCCCAGACGTAATGGTCATCATTTGGGAGAAGGAGGACGATGAAAGCCCCTCCATCACTGCAGTCCACTAGGACTTTGCCCTTGCCAATTAGAGCAGCACTCCTTGCATTGGTCGATAAGGGTAAAATGGGTAGGACTTCTTTCTGCCCTGTAGATATCATAACTGCTTACTTTTTTATATAGTATTTATAGTTATTTTATCCGTACATGCTAACACTTTGTATGATAAAATAGTTTCATATATATTAAGTGGAAGCATATTTTATTTCAGGACTCTGAACTTAGACGTGCCTGTAATTACTGATAAGATGCCTCTTCTCCACAAGGATTGTAACTTTGATGAAAAGTTGGACTCAGACTTGATAGAAATACAAGAGGACATTGAGGTGCCTCAGGAGATCAAAGAATGGGTCAAAGACAAACCTAAACCCAACCTTGATCAAACCACTTCCTTTAATCTCGAAACCTTAGAAAGCCCTAAGTTAATCCAGATTGGTTCAAACCTTAACCCAAACTAGAGGAATGACATGGTTACACTACTAACCCAATTCCAGGATGTGTTTGCATGGTCTCATGAAGACATGGTGGGTTTTTCCACTGATATTGTCCTTCGTCGCCTTCCCATTAAAGAGGGATTCAATGCAGTTAAGTAGAAACTCAGGCGATTGAAATCGGAGTGGAGTTTAAAGGTGAAAGAAGAAATTGTGAAACAATTTCAAGCTGGTATTATCATGGTGTCCACATATCCTGAATGGATATCTAACATCATTCCCATGCCTAAGCCTGGAGGAAAGGTTTGAGTTTGCATGGATTATCGGGATCTAGATAAAGCTTGCCTTAAAGATAGCTTTCCCATGCCATTTATCCACATTCTCATTAAAAATACTGCTCAATACGACATGTACTCCTTTGCTAATTGCCTTGCGGGGTACCAACAGATCATGGTTGCTGAGGAGGATCATGAGAAAACTGCTTTCATCATGCCTTGGGGAACCTTTTGCTACAGACGGTTGTTATTCGGTCTCATCAATGCCAGAGCTACCTATTAGCGAGCCATGATGGCTCTTTTCCACGACTTAATGAACAAAGAGATAGAGATCTACGTGGATGACATTATTGTCAAATCCCGAAGGGTGGAAGACCACCTAGACCGTCTCATAAAGCTCTTCACTAGGTTGCGTAAGTACAACTTAAAGTTGAATCCAGCTAAGTGCACCTTTGGCGTTAAATCAGGCAAGTTGGTAGGATTCCTAGTTAGCCACAATGGGATTGAGCTGGATCCCACCAAAATCCAGACCATCACGAAAATGCCCATTCCCCAGACATAGAAGGAAATACGGGGATTTTTGGGAAGAGTCAACTTCATTAGTAGGTTCATTCCTCAACTCACAGCAACCTGTGAGCCTATCTTCAAGCTGTTAAGGAAGAACTCCTCCATAAAATAGAATGATAAGTTCCAAAGAGCAGCTAGTCAAAGCTCTTGTCTTGGTACCACCCAGGGATGATGTTCCCCTGTTCATGTACCTGTCTATAAGTGATAATGCCATAGGCTGCATGCTGGGTCAAAAAGACGATAGAGGCCGAGAACGAGCTATCTATTACCTCAACAAAAGATTCAGCAGCAGTGAACACAAGTACACTCTGATTGAGAAGACTTGTTCTGCTTTAGCATGGGCTACCATGAGGTTACATCATTACCTCCATGGGCACACAACCCATCTCATATTCTGCATGGATCCTCTCAAGTATATGTTCAGCAAGCCCATACTAAATTATCGACTGTCAAGATGGTAGTTGATTCTACAATAATTTGACATTGTTTACGTGATGCAGAAGTCCATTAAAGGTCAAGGAATTGTGGATCAATTGGCCGCCGCACCTTCAGGGGATTTCAAACCCTTGGAAACATACTTCCCCGATGAAGGGGTAATGGCAATTTAGTAACACCATCAGTACGATACATGCCAAACATGGAACATGTATTTCGATGGAGCTGTTAATATGGAAGGTTTTGGAGCTAGAGCAGTTCTAGTATCCGGTACGGGGGAGCAGTATCCCGTCGCCGTCAAATTATAGTTTGTTAGCACCAACAACACAGCTGAGTATGAAGGCTGTATCATGGGGCTAAAACTTGACCGTTTAATGGACATCAGGCGGTTAACTGTCTTTGGGGATTCAGAGTTGGTAGTCAAACAATCCACGAGAATCTATCAAACCAAAGAGTTACATTTGCTGCCTTACTATCGGCAAGTTTTACAGATGGCTTCGGAGTTCGAAGAGATCTCCTTTCTACGCATCCCTTGTAATAGGAATGACTTCGCAGACGCGCTAGCAACTTTGGCCTCCTTGATTCACATACCTGACAAGGAACACATGCCAAGCGTCACATTGGCCCTGCAAAAGGCACCAGCCTATGGGAACTATGTTGGAGAAGTATCAGATGAGCTACCTCCCATCCAACAACCTTGGTATCAGCATATCAAGGAGTACTTGCGAGATGGATCTACACTCGCTGAGGCGAGCCTGATTGAGCAAAGTTGGATTCATCGACTTGCTATGAAATTCTACTTGAGCGGAGATGCACTCTACAAAAGAGATGCAGGACTAGGTCTCCTCAGATGCCTGTACAAGGACCAAGCTTAGATACTCATGGATGAGGTCCATGGTGGAGTCTGTGGCCCACACATGAGCGGCCCTCTACTTATAAAGAAGATCCTCAGAACGGGACATTACTGGCTCTCTCTCAAAGCTGACTGCAATGACCACGTCAGGAGATGTTATCAATGCCAAATTCATGGGAATGCTATCCACGCCCCTCCACGGGAGCTCCACAATATGTGTTCGCCTTGGCCCTTCTTAATGTGGGGAATGGACGTGATCGGGCCCATCGAGCCCAAAGCCAGTAATGGACATCACTTTATCCTCACCATGATCGACTACTTCACCAAGTGGATAGAAGCAGCCTCCTTCCCCAGGGTTACCAAAGAAGTCATCATTGCTTTCATTAGAAACAATGTCATTTGTCGATATGAACAACCAGCTGTAATTGTATCAGACAATGCTAAGAACCTCAACAACAAAATGATGGAGGAGTTATGCAGCAAATTCCACATCAAACATCTTAACTCCGTCATCTACAGTCCAAAGATGAATGGTGCTGTTGAAGCGACTAATAAAAACATCAAGAAGATCATGCAAAAGATGTCCGCCAACCACAAAGGTTGACCGGACTTATTGCCTCTTACTCTATTAGCCTACAGAACATCAATGCGCACTTCAACTGGGGCAACCCTCTACGCATTAACCTATGGGATGGAAGCAGTGCTCCCCATAGAAGTAGAAATGGAATCCCTCAGAGTGTTGATAGACGCTCAGCTGGATGAAGACAAATAGGTACAAGATAGGTATCATCAATTGTCTCTAATAGACGAAAGGCGAACCGCGACTATCTTCCATGGTCAGTTATATCAACAAAGGATTGCCCGATCATACAACAGAAAAGTCCGGCTACGACAGTTTAAACAACATGACTTGATTTTGAAGAAGATCATCGACAACTAAAATCAGTCTAAGGGAAAATTCGCTCCTAACCGGAAAGGCCCATTTGTTGTCAAGGTGGTATTGATAGGACGTGCTCTCAAATTGCAAGAAATGGACGGCGATGAATTTTCGCAACTCATCAACTCGGACACCGTGAAACGGTACTATGTCTGAAGTTACCATCAAGCAAACATCCAAGTGTTGGATCATCAAATCACCAGTCATTCCGGTTCTTTAACCCTTCACTACATACAACTCTTTTCCACACTACGCCCCTCAGGGAAACACACTTTTCAAGCCAGCAGCCTGATTTTCGGATCATCAGATCCTTTCCTCTCCACTTGGGTTTTTAACCCTTACTCAACTTCTGTTATCCCACTAGGGATTGAACCTTTCACACTTGCAGTTTATCCCCAAACATGGGATCAAACTTTTCGCACCTGCAGTTTATCCTGAACTTAGGATTAAACTTTCTTCCCCCGTAGTTTGTCCTCCACATAGGATCAAACTTTTCTTTGGCTACAAATCGTCCTAAGATGCGAACTACGTCGACCTGATCTCCTTGATACATGGGAGTACGTAGGCAACCATTTTATATGGCCTGGTCACAATAAAACAAAAACAACAAAAACATTTCGACACCCTTCTCCTTACAAAAATAAAAACAACAAAAACATTCCTACACCCTTTCTGCCACATACAACGTTGAACCTCTTACACTAGGTTCGAACTACGCAGACCTGATCTCCTCTTCAGTAGGAGTACGTAGGCAGCCATTTATGGTTCGGTCTAATCCCCTACCAAAATATAAATACTTGTCCACGGTACTGGGATCAAACTTCAATCCACCACATTTCATTGGCTTCAAACCAAAGGAATGGAATTACCTGACCTCCCCATGTAAACGAGAGACTCGACGACCATCTAAGCTGTGGTTGTACCTTGAAGAGCAATACCAATCCTTAAGAGATTAAATTAACTAGGCTACTCCTAAATAGGAGTACTGGCGACCATCTATGGTGCAGTCAACCTCAGAGAGGAAAGCCACATTCCTCTCCATATTTCCATACAGAAAGCAGTCCCAAGACACCAAAGATGGTAGGGATACACACAGATCAACGATCCTTTCTGAACTGTCCAAAGACAATTCAATGTCCATCCAATAAGGAGGAATTCAGAATACATCAAGATCACAAGCCCTGAAGAAGCAGGCAAATATCAAGCAAGAATTCAGACATATCTAAAAGGGAAGTGATCAAAAATATATTTCCTTGCTATATATAATACTGTTTGATATACACAATGTAAATTGTACATGACAAAATGGCTAAGCTAGTCTGTGCAGGAAAATACAAGGCTATCTGCAGATCGGTATGCATGCGGGCTAATAAATCTAACCTAGCATCTCTATCCGAAGAAGGAGGTAACACTGTGGTCTCCTATATAAGGATATCCACACGAGCCAGCAAGTCCGAGGCCATCTGCATGGTGACGCGATGCTCATCAATATATGCACTCATATCGGCAAGCATACTAGTGGTCAGGGATTTCACTGAAGTACTGTCTGCAACAGCTACATCCCTATCAAATAGGGCAACATCCCGCTCAACGATCACTGCATCTCTGGCTGATCTGGCCTCATCCCGCTTAACAACAGTGGCATTTCTACGAGCAAATGCCTCGTTTCTCTCTAATAGAGTTATGTCTCTCCCATCAAGAGCTGTCAACATCAAGGATCTAGCCTGATCTCTCTCAAAGGTCATCAGGTGAAGACTCTGCTTAAAGTACTGTGCTGAATGCTAGATCACGATAGTGCTAGTACTGGGAGAATCTAAGAGAGCTACTAGCAACCTAATAAATGGCTCCTCCTTGGTGTAAGAAATAATGTCCTCCATAGGCTCTCCACCATCTGAATCCATACTCAGCACTGTGGATACTGCCGCAGTCGATGAAGTCTTGTATCCATCCATGCAGAATACTCTGGCGAACCACCCGGATGGCTAACAGAAAAAGTAGCTATCTCACGCTGATCCCAACAAGCATACACCCGGGATCGATCCTATGCTGACAAGTGGCGAGAAGCTAAGCGCTTGTAACGACCCCAAAATTCATACAATTAAATTCTCGATTTCAGTCGTTAATAATACATTCAACCTCAAATTTTACATCATTAAATGATAATACAACCATCAAAATTTTGCAGAATAATTAAAATTGTCTATTACAATCTATTTTCGTTCCCAAAATCTTCAACCTTTACATCTAAATAACTCGTAATCATTTTCATACTACAATAGTTTACATTTCAAAATGATATTACAACTCAACATTAATACATCATTTAGAACCTTAAACATGGTTCAAATACTAATAACACAACTAATGTGGATAAATCCTCAAGCATCACATCTTATTCATGTCTTTCAAGTAACACATAACTTTACCTTGAATCTTGAACTTGCAAAAGTGGGTATTTACAAGGTTGAGCTCGACAGCCTAGCAAAATCTAACAGTTTTCATGCATCACATAGCATATAATAACATGCTCAACATATATATCATAATAATTAAAGTAACATGGCATACATGCTTTAATTCACATAGCAAATATAAAGATTGAGTTTCTTACTCAATCGTCATTATTTAACCAAAACAATATAGTCATAAATTGACTTTAATATTTTATGATTTCAACGTGTACAACATATCATGCTCGCTTACAACACATATAATATATCATGCAATTTAAAATAGTTCATCAAGTCCACGTACAAAATAGGAACCGAAAGACTTGCCTTGATCGTTGTTTACCAATAACAGTTTAACAGCTTACAATTATCTGCACTTCACGTGCCCTACACAATTATATAATCATACACATCAACTATTAGTCACATAACAACACATAGTAATTGTAATATAAACTCTACTCCACATCTCATAATCTTTCCTATTAATTAGCACACACTGTTCAATTAGATTGTGTTAACTTTTTGACTTATGTAATATTCGAAATTCATATAAGTGTTTAAGTCTTGCTAGAAATACTTATGAGTTTTATATTAAACCCATTCCATATCTTATAATATTCATTTCATTTGACTTAAAACACTTTTTACGTTCAATAACACTTATCACGACGTTTATTCGTCACACGCTTGATTTGCCTCTCTTGTGTATACTTATTATGCTTCTATAACTTATCTAATACATCATTATATTAATGTTAAACATCATTATATTAATGTTAAACATCATTATATATATTAATATTAATCTTTTATAACTTAGAACAACATCTTTTATCGTCAAGAGCACTACACTAGCATACGTGCATGCCCGACGCCCTTCGATTACCTCTGAAAACACAATAGTCCTACAGATGACAATTTTGATCCCTATTTCTGACCTCAAATTGAAAATCTTAAAGAATAAAAGTTGTAGGTCTACTCGTCCTCGTTCCGGATCATCTTGAATCACCTCAATCGGAGTTCGTATGAAAACGTTATGTTCATTTTAGTAAAATATGTCCGGTTAGTTTTTTTTTTCCAAAAATTCGGTTAGCTAGGCTACCCCCCCCACGCCAGGGTAGGGGTTTTTGTACTAGGGGGCCCGCCGGGTCTGGGGTCCCTTCTGCTAACTCGCGATTTCAGCTTTAGAAAACTACGAAAAGCCAAATTAGGCCTCCAAGCTCCTTTCTAACAACTATACCAACCTACCCAAAGTGTAATAGGTTTACAAAAACATAATCTAATATTTTCTAACGCGTTTTTAGCCATCTAAACAAAATAAACATCCAAACTACGATCATTAATTTCAGTATTTGTCTTCTTTCTTCTTCTTTTGACATTCATAGCGAAATTCTTCGTTGTGAATTCGTTTTTAAACCAATTCAAGTAATTCTAATTGTGATAACTCATATTCTTAACATACTAACATAATACGTGATCAATTTCAACAATAAATCATAACCAAACATCAATTTGATAGTTTCAAAAGCCGTTTTTCAGAAATTAATTCACAAAAAATCATTATGAACAAAATTCCTCTTGTTTATCAAAATTACATGGATTGAATTGTTAGAACAACCATATAACTCATAATCAAACACTATGAACATGATTTCATCATGTTCATCATATCTTTGTGAATTGAAACCTTTGAACAACTATAAAAATCTCATGTAAGCGTATACATGAAAACATATGAACACCATATATGCATATAAATTCACAATCATGAAAACCTAATTTTACAAAGACTAAATACAAAATATCCTAATTTAGTATAAGGGTTAGTTTGATACCTTTCTAGGTTGAATTAGGAGAAAAGATGGAGATGATGTTTGTTTTCTCAAAGTTTCCCTTCTTCTTCTTCTTCCTCTTATTCTTCTCTTTGAAAACCTTTTTCTCTGAACTTCTTCTTAGGCTTAAGCCATATACAATATACGTAAAGTAAATTAAACTAACGTACGTCTTTTCAAAGGTTTTAAAACTGACGCTCACTAATGATTTTATTAAATTATCAGTTACATAACTAATATATATATATATATATATATATATATATATATATATATATATATTATATTATTTATTTAATTTATATTATTATAAATTCAAAATTTAAAATCCAAAAGCCATAGGGTTTTGGTTGGCAAAACAATTTAAAACTTAAAGACTTAATATATTTAAGCCTTGTTTGGCAAACTAAACTAAAATTATTTTGATTTATTTTAATAACCACTTATAATATAGTTATTTGTCACATTTCTATTAAATTAAGTTTGCATACTTAATTAATTAATTCTAATAACAATTTATCAATTAAATCATTTAATCACAAAACTCAATACAAATAATTACCCATAAAAAATGAAATATCAATATAACAATTCATTTAATCATTATAAACTCTCTAACTTAATTGTTAAATTAAATTAACACATTATACCATAATTATTAATTTTATTGACTCATTAATTATTTATTAAACAAATAATTAACCAAATCAAATCAAATCAATTAAACAAATATTTATTCAACGTTTAAACACATCTATTAAATATTTATATAATTCAATAAATATTTAAAAATTACAATTAAAATTCTGGAAATTCTGGATTGTTACAGCGCTGACCTAACGCCCCATCAAAAGGATGGAAATCCTGGAACTGGTCAAACTACGACATCACAACCAGTGGGTGGTAGGTAGTCATGCCCCTCAAACCAGCTAAAGGGAGATAATCTATGTCTGAAGCATGAGTAATGAAACTGTAGGGCGAACTGAACCCTGTACACGGCAAGACAGGAAGCGGATCTCCGATCCCAGCTAGGAAAATGGACCAAAATGCAGGATCTGTACACTCCGTAGGCTGGAAGGAATACAACATAGCTATCTCATGGGTGAAAGAATACCCGTGTCGTCTGAATGTGCCAATCGGTCTCAAGTGTGACATAAAGCACACGTACAGCATGACCGAACTACCTATGAATACCTCTACAGGGTAAGTGCTGCAGAACGTGGCCGACCTTAGTGTCTCTGCCATAATCATCAGAATAATCGTACGACCCTCCTTGAGAGCTCTCACTGCCATGATGACACCGACTCATCCATGTATCGTGTCATGTACACGTATGATAATACACACAGCAGCAATACATCTACTCTGGCCAAATGCCATTGATCCTCTGGTATGGTGAAATCCCCAGAATACCGAACATAGCTGTCCTCATAGCCAAATCTGTCAATCAGAAAATGCTGGGATATCACGTGGCCAGATGTGATCTCATCCTGCACAACTTTCTGCCTCAGGCTGGTGAGAGTCATAAACTGTCGACTCATGTCACCAATGGCCATATGGACATAAGGTCTGTCAAGTGGTGGCATCATCAAACGTGCATACTCCTCCAAAGTCGGAGTCAACTCCTCGGTCCCAAGCCAAAAAACCTGCCTCTCCGGTACCCATTGCTCCAGCATGCCCTCCACAAATCCTGCGGGAACCTGAAACATCAAAAGGGTCATGGTATGCTGCAACAGCTAATCTACGGTCACCCTATTTGAGGGTGACATACTATCATATCAGGATCTCAGACGAGATGCCACCAATAATTACGGGGAGTGATCTATGCGGCTGACTGTCGAAGAAGACATCTGTGTGGGCAGTATCATAATACCATCCAGGGGTCAATACTGAATATCTCTAGACATACATACATATGCATAACATGATATATGCATAACAGATAATAGATGGCAATATGATGCAGGGAATAGAAGATAATACATACATTCCTAAATACATCATCATCTATATACATTATCTCTATACAACTAAAAATACAGGGAAATGGGGCACAGACGCCCTACTACTAACAGAAACCTATCAAAAGATATAGTGAGAATGAGGCACAACCACCCAATATCTAACAAGAGGCCTATCAAAAGAGATAACGAGAATACACATCAGAAGAAGACAATGGTGTTAATATCTATATCATCAATTCTGTCCACTTGATGTAACTCTTCCTGAGTCACTGGATCTCTATGAACAGGGATGTCAGGCCTATACAAAGAAGGATCTACATCGGCAAAGCCAAGTGGGTCATCTGAGGGGCTAGCTCCTGTGCTAGAAGGATTAAACGAATCTGCCTCTACCGAATCTCTGCCCAAATACCGGATAAAGAAATGCGCCCGGTCCAGTCTGGGTCAAGCTGTCAATCTATGTTATATGAGTCGGATCTCAGACATAGGCTAGCCAATCCGTCATCATCACGGATCCTGGAACTATATCCCCCATGAACTGAGTGGCGCGGGTCTGGGCCCCAATGGTACGAGGGATCCACCAATGCTGGAATATCTCCTGAGTGTAGGGAACCTCTGATAATGCCAAACCATCAACACCCAACAATGGGATATCAGTGACGGGTGACTGAGACACACAGGCCAATAACACCTGGGTAGGAGGCAAGATTGGTATATGGATCTCTCTTGTGGTGCTCCTAATAGCACGCTCTCCTAAATAGAGCTCCCATCCTCCATCAGTAAAGAGAGGAACCTTATGGGTGAAAATCACGTACTCAACACCAGTCGGGTACCCATCCTCAAATCCAGTGGCCAAGTGCTCCCCAGAATAGGGAATCTATGTGATGACATCTGCTGTTAACAACTCCAGCTGTGGGTGACAATGAGTGAAACCCTCAGCTACAAGGACCTCCGCCAGTATGGAATGATGCCATCACCATCCTCGTGGATAGGGATCCAACCCTAATACACTCACATGACGTAAATATGGAAGCCTCTCATAGGCCCAAAACTACCAATACAAAGAAAAACATCTGCTGTCAGTTGACACTCTTAACCTGTACATGGTAAATTATAAGAGAAATATTCACCAGTAGAAATGGGTAAAATCCTTTCCAAGCCTCAGTCAAGCCCTACGAGCACATACACATACCCTTGAGGAAATAGGCAAAGGTGTAGGAACCCCAATCATAGTCTCCAATACGGTCCACATGTCGTGTAGTGCTAATCAAAGCGAATGACACCGTAGAAGAGTTATCTGCTATGAAGCAGCCCCTAATGATCATCAGGAGCAATCGCCGAAGAATGCGATCCCTGACTCTAACATCGACTGGTACGGGCTCACTCAGTAGCTCACTCATAGCATCTACGCTCAAAGGACCCGTACAGACAGTCCTACCCTTAAGCGCCTCTGTTGGAACTTCTAACATGGATCTGATGGTGGTCGGGGTAATATCCGTTGTGCAAGGCACTGGTGCCCCTCCAAACTCCATACCTGTGATAAACTGCCAATCCATCGGTGTTATCATCACCTCATAGTCCAGCAAATGGAGAGACTGAGTCTGGTGAAACCAGCACTTAAGGACAGTGACGGGGAAGGATGGAAAAGATTGCCCCAAATCCCCAATCATGCACAATCGCTCTATAGTCAAGATGCAGAGCCTAGTACATGGAGTGAATGCTGAACCAGATCCCTCGAGGATGTGTAAAGCTGAGAACCTACATAAAATGCAGATCGACATCAGAATCTTTTAATCCTCATCAATAGGAAAGAAGGAAGATTAAGATCTAACTTGATACCTCGTTGGCGTGCAAGTACATCGAGGGATGTCGACTCAAATCACCTAAAAGCTCTGGGTTTGCCATCTGAATACTCGAGAGGTCCCTACGAGAAACATGTGCAGCAGGAGCGGGGTCCAAAATCGGAACATCCTCCTCCTCGTCCTCGACGTTCGACACATCAACCTGGACTGGACGTATCACTGCCTCCACCAGATGACGAGGCTATTTAACAGAACGGGGTTGAGGCACATCAGAAGCCCTCCTCCGTACACCAGAAGTGGTCCTGCGAGAACTACTCGACTGATTCAGATCCATAATATATGGACAACAAGTCTCCAAATCACCTCAGAAAGGGTGTGGTAATTATGAAACCTGGAGCTTTCTTTTCAAAATGCATTTTATGACTACATGCACGCATGTATTACTTTAACATACATCTACAGTAGAGTTAAAAATGCATGACTACTCAATGCCTAAATTTTGAAAAATTTTGCAATAGTTTCCTCTATAAATAGGACTATCCACATGCACATAGGCATGACTAGGTGGCCATTTAGTAGCACACCTACCCATAGTCATATACATACTATATGCATTTATATGTCAAAGTCATCAATCCATAAAGGTAGCCTAATTACCATGATTACTTTGCTTTACCACCTTTGCTCATTTGTCCTCAAATAGGACAAGAAATAGCAGAAAAGGGTGACAGTTTGACTGTTTCAAAAGTCAAATTTTTTCACATCATTATGTTCAGCATGATTTAATACTAATATTTACTATATTGAATATTTTTTATCAACTCATTTGAGCATGCATATTTACTACTATGTTTCTAGATGCATTTCATATAAAAAGTCATTTTCTAACGGATAAAAACTAGAAAAAAGGCATGCATACGTTACCAGGACAGTGTAGAACACTTGTACGGTGACAGAATTTGCAGAAAGTCACCCGAACTCAGCTGATCTAAAGAAGAGCTCTCGGATTTTCTTTGCGGCGCAACTTGAAAATGACTTGAAAAGGCAAACCTGCAGCCTTAATAGCCCACGGCTGGCCGCAGGTCCACCCGCGGCTGCTGCAGGTGTACCTGCGGCACCCTTACGTAGGTCCCACCCCTCCGGCTTGGTCCAGTTTGAGTTGTAAAGGATTTCTCACAAGCTAAAAAGGCCAAATCAGAGATAAAAACGCTACGCGATTGAGCAAAATAGCCTGAAATCCTAGTTTTCCTGGGCTCGACTGTGGCTTACATATCATTCATTGGTATTCATCCAAGCACAGGGTATACTATACCGATGATCTCAGCAGTTACAGATCACACTCGGTAATACCTTACGCAGGTCCAATGTCGCTAATTCAGGGCCATCGCCCTAATTCTACAGTATCCCCGGTGGGGGCAGCACACATTTTTAAGTTCCCCGGCGGAGGCATCACGCATTTTTAATTTCCCCGGCGGGGGCATCACGTATTTTATAGTATCCCCGGTGAGAACAGCACGCATTTTCAAGTTCCCTGGCGGGGGCATCACGCGTTTTTATATCTCGAAGTGCATATCCCTGGCGGGGGCATCATACGTTTTCATATGTCGAAGTGCATATCCCCGGCGGGGGCAGCACGCATTTTCAAGTTCCCCAGCGGGGGCATCACGCGTTTTTATATGTCGAAGTGTATATCCCCGGCTGGGGCATTATACGTTTTCATATATCGAAGTGCATATCCCCGGCGGGGTATCACGCATTTTCATATGTCGAAGTGCATATCCCCGGCGGGGGCGACACGCGTTTTCATATGTCAAAGTATATCCTCAGCGGGGGTTACAATGCATTTTCCGTTGATGCACATGTCAATGAAGGTTAATCAACCTTGACGTCAGTTCAGCCGTTGGCAAGTAAACCCAACGGCGCATCAGAAGCCATCTGATGATTGCATTAGTTGATACACATCAGCAAAGATCAAGTATATTTATCCATTGATTCACACTTTAGCGAAGGTCAAGCTGCCTTGACAGTCTGCCCAACAGAGGGTTTTATCCATTGATGCACATATCAACGAAGGTCAGGCAGCCTTGACAACACATACTGTTGACAGTAAATCCAACAGAACATTGATATGTCTTGGCGATACAAACTAGGAAGGATCAACATCATCGGGGAGGATCGATAATGGAATATGTTATGCACATCCTCAAACAGACAAAGCTTTATCCCCACATATCTCTTGTACACGAGAGACATATCTTCGGAATAAAGTTGGTATCAAGGATTAAGGACTTTGGTGATAGCCCCAACGTCAACATCCTAAGAGATTTGGATCACACGTCCAAGCTTATCATCATTGCCAATCCTCGGTAGAAGCAACAGGGAGCCGATAATCATCCCCAACATGTGGGAAAATAATCCATATGCATCATACATTTGCATCATATTGCTACACATGACATCATGTTTATCTTGTTGCATTTCAAGTGTCTAGGATTCTTTATCCTATCCATGCCATTACATTGCATGAATATGATAAAGAGGGGCATCTGTATACACTCAAAATTTTCTGTACACCTGTCACTGACATTGCAGGAGGAAAGATTCTTCTTTTAGAGTAACCTTAGAAGATAGCTCATATCCAATCTAGATACTACCGGAAGTTCAGTTTCAACCTCGAAACACACACCGGGAGTATCAGTTACAATCTTAGAGATAACACTTAGGCATGCAGTTCTAATACCGAAAATTCTATTGGAGAATGCTGATTCATCCCGGAGATAATCCCAAGATATTCAGTCTCAGTCCCAACACCAGGAATAACAAACACTAACCTTGGAGATAACCCCAAGGAATGCAGTTGCAGTTCCGGAGATAACCCAGGAAATGCTTGTTTCAAATGCATGCGATCAGCTTCAACCTCGGTACTCACACCGAGGCACTCAGTACAAGACCCAGAGATAACCCCAGGAAGACAGGCACACCTCAGAGATAACACTGAGGACCTTCAACACTTGCAGCAATCCAATCTCAGAGATAACCCTGAGCAACGTCTACTTTATCAGCCCAAGCCGGAAATAACCCCGGTGAGGGGAAAAGTTATCATCTTGCCACCTTGATACCACATCGCACCATCTTAACATTTCAGACATACATTTCTACACAGCAATGTCCCACAAGAACCAAGGAAGTCCAATCCCAAGTGACTATTGCGCAGGGCAACGGATAGAATTTGAAGCTTGAAGACCGAAGGGCATGGTCCCATCTTTTTGACTTCGTACAACCTCTAATCCCAAGTTATTGCGTAACTCTCTACAACGACGGTCTGAAATATGTCTTATACACCTCAATCGGATGCCCGGATTGAAGTTTTGAAAGTTCGAGCGGATATCATGTAGCATACGTACACGTACTTCGAAACGGTGGGACTCGCGGAGCCCAGGGCACCCCGGGCAACCGCAGGTACATCTGCGACGAGCCGTAGAGGGCTTGGGGTGGCCATTTTATAAGAGAAAATGGCGAGAAAGCGTTGTCTAATTTGCTCTGTACACAACCTAAACTGAGTGCTTTCTCATTTTAAACACTTGTAAGCTCATATATAGCTACATTTTACTGGCGGGAGCCTAGTGTTTATCCACTTAAAGCTATAGAAGTCTTCTTTGGCAGCCCATTGTAAGCCTTCTTACACACTTTAAAGCCATTCTCTTCATCTTTGCACACACTATTCTTCACGTTGAGAGTCGTGTTGCGTGTGTATGCCCGGATTTCGGTCCGTGGTTTCATTTCAGTTTGTATATATATATATATACCGCTTTTATATATTTACATTTTCGATCCCCCATGGAGATGCTTCGTGGTGGTTGATCATGTTTGTATATATTTATAATTGCTTACTGCTTTCATATAAATTGCAATATCATGTGAGCTTAGGAATCTAGATTCGGTTCCCGTGATGGACATTTTCAGCTGTAAGCAGCTTGTAATTTTATTCACGGTGTTTGAATTTCCTCAGATGGTTTTCATACCCATGAAGAGTTCGGCACTGCTATGTATATTATTTTCTCGAAGATGCTTCGCATCTCGAAAATAAAAGCAATCAAGCCGAACATTTAATAAAAATGAAAGTGTAAAAGGTCTTAATTACTATTGAGCATCAGGGTTTGAAAAATCTCTTTTATAAAACTTCACTGCTATATCTTATTTAAAACTGAATTTTTACAAAAATTCAAACCCTGTGTATATAGGTACGATCTAAGCCTCCCACTACTTCCAAATAACAACACATTGACCCCCCCCCCACACACATTCATATAATAGTTTCTTGAAAAGTGGCGGTCACCGTGCCACGGATGTCGGGGGGTGCCTAACACCTTCCCTTCGCGTAAGCAAGTCCCCGGACCCTAATGAATCTCAGATTCACAGACCCGTTTAGCAGTGTCACATCACTGTGTCAATGTGCAAACCTTTTCTCGGTTGTGTTGGTACAACCAGTTAAAAAATCAACTGGCGACTCTTATAGTCCAATCGTCGACATATACATGTCGGACCTTTTTCGCTTGTTTTTACGTTCTTCATGTTCTTTAGTAAACTCTTGATGTTTTGCTTTGAACTCACTTGATTACTTGTTATCACACTTTTCTCTCTCTCAATATATGTTGGTCAAGTTTTGTAAATCACCAAATGAACAACCTAGCCTTCCTTTTATAGAAAAACCAAATAGAGGGTTAAATGGTCATTGTCTCCAAACCTCTTTACTATTCGTTGTGTAGCCACCAAGTAACTACTTTACTTAGTGGCCAAGTGGCCAGGCCATATGCCTTGTGGACCCATCGGTTCGATCCGCGGTTTATTTTCTTGGTTTGGGCCTTAACATTAATCCATAACGGGCCTAACTTGGGCTTAATATTCATACACGTTGGGCTTGATATAATCCAAGTCCAATTGGATTCTACAAAGTCTATGAACTCAAAGTCCATTAAGACCAATCATATTCTACGCATACCATTTTCGTGTTCTCTTCATATATAGTTCGTACGATATTCGTATTATACGTCGTAATTATCTTCGTACTATACTTGTATAGTAACTAGTATCATACTCGTATTCCTCACGTATAATAACCCTAATCATTATATGTAAACACTTAATTCTCAGAACTCGCATTTCCTAACCCCTAGGTTTTATGTCCGCAGGCGAAAACTTCGTTTGCCATAACTGAAATATTATTGGATATTTCATTACGTCTTCGTATTCTATCATTACGCGTTTCTCAGAAATTCAAACCTAATCTCCGAGCATAATCGGATGAATAGTGTTTTTAAGGAAATTTATCAGAAAACATTTATATTCGTCTTGAAAATTCAAAACAATTAATCCTAGCACATAGCCATAATACTAACCACATCCGTACATTCTAGGTCATAGAACAACCTTCAAACATCTTACTCACATAAATAATCAATTAAATTCATTTAATTCAAATAATCAAATAAAATTTAATTCACATAAAGATTCGATTTTCTCGGGTGTTACATTCATGGACTTGATGAACTGAGTCTTCAAGCCATATTTAGATAAGTTTGTAGGAGTGTTTATCGATGATATTTTGATTTATTCGAAAACCAAGGAAGAACGCACAGAACATCTGAGGATGGTATTAGAAGAGTTGAGAAGGGAGAGAATGTACGCGAAGTTTTAGAAGTGTGAATTTTGGATGGAGAAGGTTCAATTTTTAGGATACGTAATCGACAAGGATGGAATTTTAGTAGATCCTACGAAAGTTGAGGCAGTAAGCAACTGAGAACAGCCGAGGACACCAACTGAAGTAAGAAGTTTCTTAGGGTTAGCTGGGTACTATCAAAGATTTATCCAAGATTTTTCCAAGATAGCAACCCCATTGACCAATCTAATGTAGAAAATAGTGAAGTTCGTTTGGACAGAGAAATGCGAAGAGAGTTTCTAAGAGTTAAAGAAGAGATTGAGTAAGGTGTCTGTATTATCATTACTAGATGATACGGGAGGATTTTTGGTGTATAGTGATGCATCACACAAGGGACTTGGCTATTTGCTAATGCAACACGGTAAGGTCATTGCGTATGCGTCACGACAATTAAAGGATTACAATAAACGATACCCTACTCATGACTTGGAGTTAGCGACAATAGTTTTTGAGTTAAAGATTTGGAGACACTATTTGTATGGAAAAAAATGTGAGATATACAAGGACCATAAGAGTCTGAAATATATGTTCACACAGAAGGAGTTGAACATGCAACAAAGGAGGTGATTGGAATTAATCAAGGACTATGACTGTGAGATTCTTTATCACCCGAGAAAGGCTAACGTAGTAGCTGACGCTTTAAGTAGAAAATGAAGGGAGAGGTTGTGTAAATTAACAACTCAAGAGGAGTTAATAAAAGAAATAGAGAAATTGGAACTAGAAGTGAAGGAACCAGGAGAGTCCGAGGGAAATTTTTTTGTGATGGAAACTCATCCAACATTATTGGATAGAGTAAAGGAATCATAAGAGAGAGATGAAGAATGCGAGAAGATAAGGAAGAGAATAGTAAAAAAGGAGGAAGAGAAGTTTAAGGTGGGTAAAGATGGTATTTTGAGATTTAAGGGTCAAGTGTGGGTGCTAGCTGTAACCGAACTAAGAGAAGAGATATTGCAAAAAGCACACAATATGACGTATTATGTTCATCCAGGAAGCACGAAGATGTACCGAGATCTTTGACAATACTTTTGGTGGCCCAATCTGAAATGACAGGTTGCAAAGTGCGTTAGTAGATGTCTTACTTGTCAACGAGTCAAAGTAGAGCACTAGCGGCCGAGTGGTCTACTTCTACCATTAGAAATACTCGAGTGGAAATGAGAGCATATTATGATGGACTTCGTGGTAAGACTTCCAGTCACGCGAAAAGGTTATGATGCTATTTGGGTTATCATGGATTGAGTAACAAAGTCGGCTCATTTTCTACTGATAAAGATTCATTTTGGTCTGAACCAATTGGAAAAGTTATACATAAAGGAGATCGTTTTGCGACATGGAAGAGCAGTATCGACTGTCTCTGATTGAGATCTGCGCTTCACGTCAAATTTTTGGATAAGTTTACAAGAGAGAATGGGAGCACAATTAAGATTGAGTACCGCTTATCATCCACAAACTGATGGGCAGAGTGAGCGAACCATACAAATGTTAGAAGACATGCTTAGGGCTTGCGTGATGGACTTCAAGGGGAGTTGGGATGATCACTTACCCTTAGTTAAATTTGCTTACAATAATAGTTATCATGCGAGTATCGGCATGCCACCGTACGAAGCACTTTATGGGAGAAAGTGCAGAACACCGTTTTGTTAGGATGAAGTCAGAGAAAGAAGGATATTAGGACTAAAATTAGTTTAACAAACAGTCGACGTAGTGACAACGATAAGAGCCAGACTAGTGGCTGCACAAGATCGCCAAAAGAAATACACGAATTTGCATCGTAAAGTTTGCGACTTTGAAGTTGGAAGTTTTGTGTTTTTGAAAGTATTTCCTTAGAAGGGGAAGAAAAGATTCGGTAAGAAAGGAAAGTTGAGTCCAAGATTCATAGGACCATTCGAGGTGTTAAAGCGAATAGGCGAGGTGGCGTACCAAGTAGCTTTACCACCCGAGCTGGAACACATTCACAATGTGTTTTACATTTCCGTGTTGCGTCTGTACAAGCCAGATTATAAGCATGTGATATCTTATAAGCCGATTCAAGTAGAGAAAAATCTGATTTACTAGGAAGTTCCTGTCTAGATAATAGATAGGAAAGAACGAACTTTGAGAAATAAAACTATATCTTCTGTAAAAGTAATATGGTGAAACCACAACACTGAGGAGGCTACGTGGGAGTTAGAGGATAGGATGAAGAGAGACTATCCCCAGTTATTTGTGTAACCTTGTACTAATTCTGAGGACAAAATTTTTATAAGGGGGGGGGAGGATGTAATACCCGAGAATTTCTAAATATTATTAATAAATATATTAATAAAAGTCAAGTATTTATTTGAGTATAAATAAATATTGTTGTGGCATGAGATACAATAATTCCTATTAAACTAAGCTAAGTATGTGACCATTATGTGATAAGGTGAAATGGATGAAGATCCTAACGTAAAGATTTTCAAAATTGCCTAGTGTGACATTATTAAATTCATATGATAAGGGTAAAATTAATGGTATAAAGTATCAAGTAGCACAATAAAATCATGTGTGACATTTTAATACAAAAATATTTAATTAATTGTGAATCTCAGAAATTTGGAAAGAAATTGAATGTTAGGAAATAAACATTTAATATTAAATATTATTATAATATTGATGTGTGAGTACTAATAATATTTATGGAGGATACTCGGTTAGTGATACCTAAGTGCATTACTTTTATCTGCATTAAATATTAAAATATATGAACCCAATGTACATGAATTATATGATATGGGTACATAAATAATCCCTAACTCTTCATTTTGTAATAATATTAGTACATTAAAGTCACATGAGGGAACCAAAAAAGGAATTAAATTAACTAAAATTGAACTAAATGCTAAATGCTGAGAATTAGAAGGCTTGTCCCATATTCAGTTGTCAAAATAGTGTTCCATTTCCTTTATGTGCACTGCCGAGCTTGGAACAGTAGCTAGCTTGGAGAGGTGATGATGGCTATGAAATGGCTGAGGAAATGGTGGTTGAGCAACTCCTCAATAACCATTGTCTACTTCTTCTACCCCATGGGTTCAAACCTTGGTGTAAAGCAATTAACTGGCCCTGTGTTCTTCTATAAATAGCAGATACATTTTCTTCTTTTCCCATTACTCTAAATTGTCTGTTAAATTCCAAGTTAGAGAGGGTGAGTTGCTTGTTAATTAAGAAGGAGTCTAGTATAAGTAGAAGGACAAAATTAAGGTTACTAAGCTTCATAGAAGGTAAAATTCCTGTTTTAAATTCTTAATTCCAGCTTTGATAAATCATAGAAATTCTCCTAAGTTCTTGTGAAATTGATTAGAAATTTACTACTAAAGTGTTTATAAAGCTTAGATACATGTATGGAACCTTCTAGAATGAGTTTGAGCATGTTTAAACTGAAGAAATCTAAATTGGGTTTGATACTCTACAAAATAGAGCTCTTTTTGGTTTTTTCCAGGAAGGGCGCAGCTGCGCCCAGTTCGGACTAGGGTGTATCGCAGCTACGCCAGTTCCCAGAACCAAATTTTGGTTTTTGTTGCACTGTGATGTTTCCAGCAATGTAAGTTTGGTAGATATGCATGATAAGCAGTATTATATGTATTAGAAAGCTCTCTTATGAGATATGAATTGTCTAAACATGATCTAGTAGGATTTCTATAACAAAAGCTTAGAGTTTCGAAAACAAACTTTAATGGAACTTGTATTATGCAAATTCTGAGCGTGATAATATACATATATGATTGATTTATGAACATACATGAGTATGAGTTGTGATGTATGATCCCTTTGTTCATGTCCAAATTGTGTGGCTTTGAACTAAATGTTTTTTTTCCAAGGGAAATTTGACATATTTGAAATTAACATCCATGAATACTACATGGGATATGTTCTGATTCTGTGAGCATGAGTATGCGGTCTAACTATGCATGAAATATGATTATAAGATGCTTCGTATGCACTAAATAGCCTCGACTTGTTTTAAAATGATTTCAAAAGTAAACTCGGATATTTTTCAAACTAAGTTGCATTTGTATGAGTAGTTAAGTTTTGAAGATTTAAGATGGCATGTTTATGTTCAATGTGTCTCTAAACATGATTTATATGTGTTAGACATAATGAAAGTTAACTAAGCGTGAGTTCAAACATGTGTTATAGTGATAAACAATGCAAACTATGCATAAATGATGTGAACACGTGTAAGCATGTGTACTATGATTAACATGGTAAGCCTTGTGATTTCATGACCCTATTTGGCCCTACTTCCTCAGAAATCCCAAACTAAAACCATGATGTGTAAAAGTGAAGTTAGAATGGTCGTCCATGTATGCAAAGTCCTTTAGCATGTATGTATGATAATTGTTAATGTCTTAGTATGCTAAAAAGTGGACTGACACTAGGAGAGCAAAAGCTCAACTCTGGTCTGGCCAGGGGACAGCGCAGCTGCACCAACCCTAAGCCTAACTAGGGCGCAGCTGCGCCCTCCCACAGTCTAGTATGGTGACTTATTTGTAAACTGTAAATTTCAACTTGAATATTATATTTCTTTCAGTATTATTACATGATGTTAAAAGAGTTATAGTGTAAGATAACTATATGAAACCAAGAATCTAAGGTTTTACAAATTTTTGTACTTCTTTTATACAAGATGATTATCTAGCTATGTGGTGCGATATCGTCTTAATGTGATATTCCAATTACATTGCTAAGATAGAAATAGATGTGTGTCATTGAATTATATGATCTAACATGTATGAGGTAACTTATGTTTTGAGTTTGCATAACTAATGAATATATCTATATGTTTAACTATGTTACAATAGGATTTTCAAAGTGTTGATAAGATATAAGTTGGTAAACTATGCTTGAGCTAGGCAAGTTCCCTAACTCACACAACTTTCGATTTTGTGCAAGTTCTCTAACTTCATTCGATTTTCATATTGAATGCAAGTTCCTAATCTCTTTACATTTTATATGTTGTATAATTCCTAATTATTACCATATCAATCATACTTACATCGAGCAAATATCTATTATTATTCAGAAATCATTCGTATATCTTGATGTTGTTGAAAGTATTGAACTTATTGTTCTTAAATCATGTTTTATAAAAGTTGTCTCAGCCATTGATTCATTTAGACTATTACCATATGTTAGAAAGTTACCCAAACTAATTCATTTGGTGCGTACTCTTGTAAATCTACTGAGATGAACAACCCTCATTGAGGGAAAGTTATATAACTGTCAGGGATGTGATACCCAAAACCCTAATAAAATTTGGTTATGTAAATTTAGTTATATTAATAAAATCTCTCCATTCTGAAAGTGTTTTGTGTTATAATATACTCTGTTTAACAAATTAGTTCAAATAAATTTTCGTCTGAAAATTAACGTGCTTGACACGTCGTGCTTAAAATTATTCTTTCAAAAATGGACTTTTCAATATATATATTTTCTGACAGGCTGCTTTGTCGTGCTTACACTGACAAAACGCTTTGTTGTGCTTGTTAGGATTTTTGAAAAATCTAAGTTAGGAACCCTAGATTATAAACCCTAACCCTAGATTACAAACCCTAACCCTAATTTATAAACCCTAATCCTAATTAGCTAGACTAAACCCTAATTAGGTTATCCTAACATTTAATCACGATTGTTAAACTTCAATTATGTGCTAATAAACATCATTAAGCAACCCTAATCATAAAAAACAAAGCCCTAATCAAGATTAAAGAGGATTATGGCATAATTAATTTACTAATTTAATCAAACTAACTCACAAGTAGGTTAGGAGTCACCAGACCAAGTCCCAAGAGTGCACATGGTCTAGCAACCCTCCCCAAGCAGCACAAGTAACATAACAACAGATATTTTTGGAGGCAAGTTGGTGAAAAAGACCAAAAACCCTAAGTTGCTTAAGTCTATAAAGAGAAGCCCATCCTCTAGCCAAACTCACGAATTCTCTAGGCCTATACACTCTTATAAACATACTAAAACAAGCCTTGGTGATAGCAACAACAGAAGCAGTAGCCAGGAATCAAAATCAAGCAAGAAAAGGTGCAAACCCTAATTTTAACCTAGATCTTTGATGCTATTAAAGATATTTAGATATATGTAATAACATGTTAGAAAGTATGCTAAGTTGATAGAATATATTTTCATAACATCTAGATGCATCAAAATAGTGTTTTAAGCCAACTGGAAATTCTGGAAAAATAGGTCTGATAATCGAATGTCAGAGCCTGCAGATCCGTGTATGTTAATAGTTAGGTCTGACAATTGTATGTTAGTTGTAGTATTACATGAGGTCTTTAATCTGGAAAAGAAAATAGGTTCATTAGAATCATATATTGCAAGATATAGGTGGTCAAAAGTGGTTGACCGATCACGAAGTTCTGTTTTCTGAGTTACCCAGAAAACTCAAGAACAGGTTGAACCGGCTACTTTGACAAACCTTTTAATCGCTTTTTGTTTGTTGTTATGATGTCTAAATGTAATGAATTGATACCCTGATATACATACTACATATGTATAACACTCAAATTCTTAATCAATTCATAGGAATACTAGAATTAATGGTCAAAAGTCGTTGACCGAGCATGACTATGTTTTCTGGGTTACCCAGAAAACTGAAGAACATGAAGAACAACTTTTGACTGTACTTTGACCAACATAGATTTAGACCGTAGAATCATACTCTGTCCAAATAAATATTACATATATGTACCTTGATATATAGACAAACTATTACAACAAATAAAAGACAAATCTATCACATGGATTGAAAAATCTAGAAGCCACAAAACCGTTGACCGACTATGACCACTGTTCTGGATTACCCAGAAACTCAAGAACATCTCTGACAGTGACTTTGAGCCTCTATAACTTCTTGTTATATGTAGGTTAAAGCGTGAAATTAGTATGTTGTTGTACTTCTTCATGAGTACTGTGACGCCCCCAAAATAGGTCCACACAACCCATTCTAAGTCGCTAAATACATGGTACATAAAACAACTACAACTTCATTATTACAATTGTCGTGAAAAATACGACAACATATATGCTGTGAGTTTAAATACAAATATTGTCTTCTAGACAATATCCAAACTCAAATAAGTCCTCATTATAATTATTGATACACTATTTTACAAAATAGTGAGGACTGCTAAAACAACTGACTAGAACCATCATTCCATACCCCGACTAGTTCTCGCTATATTCTCGCCTCTTGAGAAGAAAAATGGAACAAAAAGGAAAAGGGTGAGCTTAACTAGCCTAGTAAAGAATATTATGACTAAGATAATGAACAACAAATTATCGTTAGCCTTCAACAAATCAGATAAAATATAATGGACAACAAGTTTTAGATCAATATTCGCAGCGAAAATAACAATTCATTAGAAGAGTTAAGTACAGAATGAAATCTACTATCTTTTATGATTTAAAAGTCCATCATCAATATTTTATCCCTGTAACATCAATCAATATACATCTTGAACCAAATATTCATCTTTGCACTACGGGCCAAAAATATTCATTTGTACCACCAGTTGGTCATGTTCATCTCAACACATGTCCATCTTTGCACTATGGGCCAAAGATATTCCTCAGTTAATCATTCATCTTTGCACTACAGGTCAAAGATATTCATCAAGTATCACCATTTAAGACTGAGGATGATGAAAAATATCTTAAAAAAATAAATCCAATGAGATTAAAGGACAAAGATTATGGATTCGTACTTTGGTTTATTCAAGTTCAAAAATACTCCATAATGATCAATTGTGGGGCAAAATTCAAGAATAAAAATCAAAACATGGATACAATCAAGGATTGTAACCGTAATAGACAACTTGGACAAAAAAAAGAAAATTTAATTTTTCTGTGAATAATGACGTATACATAAATAGTAACCCCAACATACTTTGTGAATAGTACCGTATTCGTGAATAGTGTCGTACACGTGAATAGTGCCGTATACGTGAATAGTAACTTCGACATAAAAAGGTAAAAATTTTATAATAAAATTCATACAAATAATTCGGCATAATGATATTGAACGAGATAACATCATTTACGAAGAAAATAACATCCCTTACCTCAAAAGAACAGTACTTCTAACTGGAATATCGGATATAATGTTGAAGGAAACTTGTATTGAATAGCAACTCTTAAAGTATCTAAATACTCACAAAAATACGCTCGATATTATAGAGAGAGAAAACTTATGATTCTTGTGTGATTTTTAATTCTAACTAATCACCCTATTTATAGGAAAATACCAGAACGCCAAAGCAGACTAAAATTCAATAAAATAATATTTTAATAAAAAATTTCACGCACACCTCTTGACCAAACTCAGCACACCATAAGTGGGGCCCACCAATTTCAAAAAATTCCACAATAACCAAAACTGAGGCCCACCCATATTTTTAATAAAAATATTTATTTCTGAAACTTCAATAATTCATAATAAATAGCTATTTTATCAGAAAAATACAACTTTTATGTCTTTTTCATAAGAAATTTAATTCTCTACAACTTTGTAGAAGAAAGTTTTTCCAAAATCCAAACAAAAAATAACTGAAATTCACATACGGATGATTTTTATTTATATCCACATAAAATAAATATTTTCTTATCATAAAAATCAATAATTAATTATTCATAAATAATACTACTAAATCACAATAATGACAACCAGGTCGTTCCCTAGAAAGAGAGGGTTTTTCGATAAGGATTTCTCCTTACTAGCGTGCAATTAGGTGACCAAACTCATTTCCTGGACAGAACTTCCTTAGACATTGCTAATAATGCTACCTAATAATATTATTCAAATAATATGAATTATTGATCTGATAATGAAAAACACTGTGCAGTGACAATTATTGAAACAACAATAATATAAAATATCAACGTAGCAATTATTGAATCAATAAAATAAAATATTGAACAGTAATTACTGTAACAATTATGGAGTAGTGCCTTCTTACGTAAGAATCAATAATCCAAAAAAATTATGCAATACCGTGCGCTACTATGCAACAACGCGTATTGCTGTACTTTAACCACCAGGTATTCCAATAGTGTTAACGGTAACAACTACGCCATTATTTATAAAAAAAACTCATACTTATCGTTTTCTTCATCTGACAGTTTTTCATTATGGGGACCACAAATGGCTGCGCCATTGTAATAACCAAGAATTTCTGAGGTACACTGTAAATAAATATATTAAATAATCTGTAATATATTATGGATGATTAAGTGATTATGTGAATAATATGCTACAATATTTAAAGGAAGTCTCACTAACAAGTAAAATAAGTTAGTGAACTAACCTAAGTATTTTAATAATCTAGAAAATATGTAAGGTGTTAAACCCTAATTAAATACTCAACAAACTTGAATAAGACAAGTCTAATTGGGTTATGTGAGTGAATTAATATTATTAATGAATAATAATATGGGAATATTAATAATAGTGAGCATAAGCTCAAGAGATAATAATGAAAAAAATAATAGTAATTAAACAAGCCGAATTATATTTTTAGTGTGGGACTTGTAGGTAAAATTAATTTAAGGGTAATTGGTTTATTAAATTAGCTCAAGAGGTCATGCATAAGATAAATATAATAATGGCCCAATTGAATTAATGGGAAAACCGAAGTTCAATTTTTTTTAGTAAACATGATAATAAAAGTGCAAGCCCATTAAACATTTAATTTCAAGCCCAATTGTTAAGCCCACTTGGAGAGGTTATTTTAGTCATTAATTAAGCTAGATAATAAAAACAAAATTGGTGAAGGAAGAGGGCATGTGGCCGAAATTAGAGGAGTGGGAAAAGGAGTGGAATGTAATGATTAGGTAGCTTTAGTAGGTAAACAACTTCTTTAGTTGTCAACTTCTTATTTGGACAACACATTAAGTGTTTCTTGCAAGTTATCTTTGCTATGACAAGAGAGTAAGTAAGATGTGGATTTGAGATGTAATCTAATCATTTGGATTATGCTAGCAAATTTAGAACATCCATTTTACTCTCATTTTATTTGCTAAAGAAAGAAATAGCGAGAGAAAAGGAAAATACTAGAAAGAGAGAGAGAAGAACTCATGGGAAGAAGAAGGAGACAGGAAGAGGGCCTAAGCTCATGCACCAAAAATGTATAACCTACTTCGGGTATAGAAGGAAGGAGGCTAAGAAATCAAGGTACAAAATTAATTTCTAGACTTTATTTTCTTTTCTTTTTATGGATTTGACGGAGAAAAGAGTTTTGTGATTTGGAAGTTATGACCCTTTATTTTTATGTGTTTTATGTAGATTCATGTATGAATCTAACTTGTTCAAGTATTTAAAAGTGGATCAAAAGTAGAGAAATGAAACTAGGTTTCTAGAATCTAACAACGTTCAAGCTATGTTAACTACTAACATAGTTTTATCTTGATCCTTATATCATTAACTTAATTCATCATTCCTCTTGCTAAAATATATATATCACCTTACTAAATATATATATTTCTATACATATACTCATCTTCGTTTAACCTCATAGCATCTCTTCATGTGAAATCTTATCTCCTTAATAAAATTTCCATATGTACTTATATAACATTTCTTACACTATTCAATTCACATTAAATTTTTACAGGTATCATAATACCTTATTCTTGATATTCATTCAAAAACATATCAATTTATTTCCAGGGTTTTGGAATTTTGTAACCAATATTTTCTCTATTCTCATTCAATTAAGAAACCATAAAGGTTCTTCTTAAAATTTTTAAATAAATTCTCAAATTCTCTTCTAGGTTTTATTCTTTACCCTTTATTCTAATCATTCAAGATTTTATAAATTTTCGGGTTATCACAGAGGTAGATTCTAGAACAAAAGCAGAATAAGTTTGCGATATTAACTATTGAGCATCAGGTGTTGTACCTGAGGTTTGACTTAGAGATCACTGACAGGATCTGAGTTGAGGATGCCTGGGTACGAGCAGCGAGAAGAATGGATCAGTTAGAGGTTGAGGCAGAGGCTGGACGGATTAGGATGGAGTCCTTGGGACGGGCTTTAGATGCAACATATACTGGTTCCCAAGTAGGAGTGAGGAGATCCTTTGAGATTGGCGAGTCGAGTCGATCTGTTAGACTTCAACTTATGGATGGACTCATTCCACTAGAGCAGGAGTATGCAGGCACACCATCTCCAGACGTGCAGTGATAGTTTAATAGCTTTCTATTGTATATAGATGCAGTAGAACCGCTTTTGTTTATTAGGGTTTTATACTTGATGTAAACCTCAAACTGTGCGAGGTAGTATGTAAATATGATGTATCCCCAAATTAGGTAGGTAGGGGAGTATATCTTTTGATAGATCTCATCTCTGAATGTTAAGAATGGGATAGTTAGCACTTATAAAAATATGTCAGGCATTAGTACGACACTTCAAAAAATTTGGTATATGAATATAAATGTGATATTATGACTAAATGTTTGATTGAGTAGATAAATCTTGAGAATGAAGATAATAGGTTATCTCTGTGATAACTGAAAGTGGTATTAAACTGAAAAGGTCATTTTGGCAAGCTGAAAAGAATATTTCAGTAAACTGAAATGGATAGTTCAGTAAGTTGAATATGAAGATAATATGATTGTTAGAGTTTAAATTACATGTTATATTTTAAACACTTAGAAGATATGTCATATAATTAAAACTCAATGTAATAAATTAAGGTTTTGTTTAATCAGATAATGCCGCCAAGACGACAAAATCGTAACCAGAGAGAGGAAAGATCTGTAAATAATGAAGAAGGTCAGGTAGACCCAATGCAGAACTTTGTTGATATGTTAGCTCAGGCAATGCAAAATCGAGCACCAGCAGCTAGAGGTAGGCCAGATATTAGATTGGGAAATTTTAAAGACTTTAAAGCAGTCAGACCACCAGAATTTAAGGGATCCACAGACCCTATTGAAGCTCAAACTTGGGTGAAAGAGATGGAGAAAGCCTTTGTGATTGCTAGAGTAGCAGAGGGGCAAAAGACATCTTTTGCTACCTATTTAATGAAAGGTGAAGCTAATTATTGGTGGGAATTAAACCAGGCTAGAGCCAGAACAACAGTGGTAACTTGGACAAGATTTAAGGAGTTGTTCTTCGAGAATTATTTCTCACCGAGCATGCAAGCCAGAATGGAAGTGAAATTTCTTGAATTGAAGTAAGAGAACATGACAGTTTCAGAATACATAGCCAAATTCAACGAGGTAGAAAGATTTGCACCACATCAGGTGGACACCGAGGTAAGAAAGGCGGGCAAATTTGAGAATGGACTGAAGCCTTGGATATACAGCAAGGTGGCAGTTTTGCAAATTAATACGTTTTCAACGTTGTTGTAAAAAGCTATCATTGCAGAAGGTGGTAGTGAAGCGGTGTCTAAGTATAATAAGGAAAAGAATAAGAAGAAGATGGAAGGTGGAAATCAGGGTGCCAGCAGTGGTGGTAGTAACAGTAAGAAACGCAAGTGGAACAACAGTGGAAATGAATCAGGAACAGAACAAGGGAATACTCAGCAGAAGAAGCCAACATGTTCAAAGTGTGGAAATAATCAATCAGGAGAGTGTATAAAAGGGAAAAATGATTGTTATAATTGTGGTCAGGAAGGACATATTTCACCAAATTGTCCTAAGCCGAAGAAAGGTGGTTATTTTTCTTGTGGAGGAACGGGGCATCGATTCAGGATTATCCATTGAAGAAGAATACAGATGGAGGAAGTGGAAACAAGAGCAGTTCTATAAAGTTAACCATTGGAGGACCAGTTCAGTAGAGCAAGCCGACAGCTCGAACGTTCAACATGACTGTGCAAGACGTAGTTGCATCAAAAGAGGTGGTGTCAGGTATTATTCCGATTAATAATATAAATGCCTACGTATTATTTAACTCAGGAGCTACCTGTTCATTTGTGTCTAATGAATTTCCTAGAAGATTAAACTTACCACGTGAAAAGTTAAAGAACCCAATGAATATAGAAGTTACAAACAAAGAAGTGATCCCTGTAGAGTTTATCATTAACAATTCTGGTGTGGAAATAAGGGGACATAAGTTAAGCATGAATTTGATTCCTATACGCGTAGGAGAATTTGATGTTATCTTAGGGATGGATTGGTTGTTTAACTATGAGGCAGTTATAGATTGCCAGAAAAAGAGCATACGACTTAAGACACCAGATAAGTCTAAGGTTGTATTTTATGGTAGCAAGTCGCCAAGGCAAACAAGTTGTCTGACGATGATGCAGGCCAGGAGAATGCTACAGTTATTTGGCTCATGTAGTGAATATACGGGTTGTGAATTCAGACATGGGGCAGATACATATAGTTAATGAGTTTGGGGATATCTTTCTAGAAGAACTTTCGAGACTTTCTCCAGACAGAGAAATAGAGTTTATGATTGATTTAGTACCGGGACAGCTCCGAAAGCACCGTATCGAATGGCTCCGGTATAAATGAAAGAGTTAATTATCCAACTACAGGAGTTGTTGGATAAAAAGTACATTCAACCTAGTGTATCTCCGTGGGGAGCACTAGTGTTGTTTGTAAAGAAGAAAGATGGTTCGATGAGATTATGTATAGATTATAGAGAACTGAATAAGGTGAAAATCAAGAACAAGTATCTGTTAACAAGAATAGATGATCTGTTTGATCAACTTAAGGGAGCGAGATGTTTTTCGAAGATTGACCTGAGAACTGGTTATCATCAGTTGAAGTTGAGAACAGAGGATGTGCCAAAGACATCATTTAGAACTCGTTACAGTCATTATGAGTTCTTGGTGATGTAGTTTGGACTGACGAAAGCACCATCTGCTTTTATGGACTTGATGAATAGAGTATTTAAACCGTATTTAGATAAATTTGTGGTGGTGTTCATTGACGACATTTTGGTGTATTCAAAGACTGAAGAGGAGCATTCCGAACATCTACTAATTGTATTGGAAACCTTTAAAGAAGAGAAGTTATATGCTAAATTTTCAAAGTGTGAGTTCTGGTTGAAGAGACTTCAATTTCTGGGACATGTCATCGACAACGAGGGAATTTCTATTGATCCAGCGAAAGTAGAAGTAGTGAAAAATTGGGGACAACCGAAGACACCAACAGAGATCAGAAGTTTCTTGGGATTGGCAGGATATTACTGAAGGTTTATTCAGAATTTCTCGAAGATAGCGACACCATTAACTAATCTGTCGAGGAAGACTGTTAATTATGTGTGGACAGAGAAGTGTGAACAGAGTTTTCAGGAATTAAAGAAAAGATTAAGTGAAGCACATGTGTTATCTTTACCGGATAGTACAGGGGGTTTTAAAGTGTATAGTGATGCGTCACACAAGGGTTTGGGTTGCGTGTTAATGCAGAATGATAAAGTCATTGCATACGCATTACGACAGTTAAAGGACTATGAGAAGGGATACCTTACCCATGACCTTGAATTAGCTGTGATAGTATTTGCCCTTAAGATTTGGAGACATTATCTCTACGGAGAAAAGTGTGAGATATACACAGACCACAAAAGTCTGAAGTGTATCTTTACATAAAAGGAGTTAAACATGAGGCGAATGATATGGTTAGAATTGATCAAGGACTATGATTGTGATATTCTATATGATCCCGGGAAGGCCAATGTAGTAGCAGATGCTTTAAGAAGGAAAAGCAGAGAAAAGTTGTTTGTATTGACAGACCAAGAATAATTAGTAAGAGAAATGGAGAAAATGGAGTTGGAGGTGAAAAATCCGAAGGATTCGGATAAAGTAATAGAAATGAAAGCAAGTCCGACTTTATTAGACAAGGTGAAAGAATCACAAGGGAATGATGAAGAATGCGGTAACATAAAGAAGCTGTTAGTTGAAGGCGAAGAGCTGAAGTATAAGATCGATGACACTGGATTGCTGAGATTTGAAGGAAGAATTTGGGTACCTACAGTACCAGAGTTAAGAGAAGAGATTCTTTAAGAAGCGCACAATATGAGATGCTCAATACACCCAGAAAGCACAAAGATGTATCAAAATTTGCGTCAACATTGTTGGTGGCCAAACATGAAGAGAGAGGTTGCTAAATGTGTCAGCCACTATTTAACTTGTCAAAGAGTCAAGGCTGAGCATCAACGACCAAGTGGACTATTACAGCCGTTGGAAATTTCAGAATTGAAATGGGAGCATGTCACGATGGATTTTATGGTAGGACTTCTAGCAACACAGAAGGGTTATGCCGCTATATGGGTGATTGTCGACCATCTTACAAAGTCAGCACACTTTTTACCGATTAAGATCAGCTATACTTTGGATCAGTTAGCCAAGTTGTATATAAAGGAGATAATTTCAAGACATGGAGTGAGAGTATCAATCGTGTCTAATATAGATCCGCGCTTCACGTCAAACTTTTAGAGGAGTCTTCAAGAAAGAATGGGGACACAATTAAGGTTGATTACTGCATATCATCCACAGACAGATGGGCAAAGCTAGAGAATGATTCAAACATTAGAAGACATGCTCAGAGCTTGTGTGATGGATTTCAAGGGAAGTTGGGAAGATCATCTTCCATTGGTGGAGTTTGCGTACAACAATAGTTATCATGCAAGCATTGGAATGCCGCCGTATGAAGACCTGTATGGAAGAAAGTGCAGAACGCCCTTATGTTGGGATGAGGTAGGTGAACGAAGACTGTTGGGGCCACAATTGGTACAGCAGACTGTAGAGATCATCAAAGTGATAAGAGCTCGACTAGTAACAGCTTAGGATCGACAAAAGAAGTACGCAAATATTCATTGCAAGAAAAGAGATTTCAAAGTGGGAAGCTACGCATTTCTGAAGGTATCTCATTGGAAAGGTAAGATAAGATTAGGGAAGAAAGGTAAATTGAGTCCAAGGTTTACTGGACCATTCGAAATACTAAGGAAGATAGGGGGAGTGGCATACGGGGTAGCTTTACCTCTTGAACTGGAATATATTCACAATGTGTTTCATGTGTCAGTATTACATCCACAAGTCGGATTACAAGCATGTGATATCCTACGATCCAATTCAAGTCGAGAAGGACTTATCATACGAAGAGGTTCCTATAGAAATTTTGGATAGGAAAGAGCAGAAATTGAGAAATAAGGTTATACATTCTATCAAAGTCCTATGGAGAAACCACAATGCTGAAGAAGCTACGTGGGAGCTTGAAGAAAAGATAAGGAAGAATTATCCGAATCTTTTTGAGTAACCTTAATGAAATTCCGGGGATAGACTTCTTATAAAGAGGGGAGAATGTAATAACCAAGAATTTTTGAGGTACACTGTAAATAAATATATTAAACAATATGTAATATATTATGGATGATTAAGTGATTATGTGAATAATATGCTATAATATTTAAAGGAAGTCTCACTAATAAGTTAAATAAGTTAGTGAACTAACCTAAGTAATTTAATAATCTAGAAAATAGATGTAAGGTGTTAAACCCTAATTAAATACTCAATAAACTTGAATAAGACAAGTCTAATTGGGTTATGTGAGTAAATTAATATTATTAATGAATAATAATATGGGAATATTAATAATAATGAGCATAAGCTCAAGAGATAATAATGAAAAAGTTAATAGTAATTAAACAAGCCCAATTATATTTTTGGTGTGGGACTTGTAGATAAAATTAATTTAAGGGCAATTGGTTTATTAAAATAGCCCAAGAGGTCATGTATAAGATAAATAAAATAATGACCCACTTGAATTAATGGGGAAGCCTAAGTTCAATTTTTTTTAGTAAGCATGATAATAAAAGTGCAAGCCCATTAAACATTTAATTGCAAGCCCAATTGTTAAGCCCACCTGGAGAGGTTATTTTAGTCATTAATTAAGCTAGCTAATAAAAACAAAATTGGTGAAGGAAGAGGGCATATGGCCTAAATTATAGGAGTAGGAAAAGGAGTGGAATGCAATGATTAGGTAGCTTTAGTAGGTAAACAACTTCTTTAGTTGTCAACTTCTTATTTGGACAACACATTAAGTGTTTCTTTTAAGTTATCTTTTCTATGATGAGAGAGTAAGTAAGATGTGGATTTGAGATGTAATCTAATCATTTAGATTATGCTAGCAAATTTAGAACATCCATTTTACTCTCATTTTATTTGCTAAAGAAAGAAATAGAGAGAGAAAAGGAAAATACTAGAAAGAGAGAGAGAGAGAGAGGAACTCGTGGGAAGAAGAAGGAGAAAGGAAGAGGGCCTAAGCTCATCCACCAAAAATTTATAACCTGCTTCGAGTATAGAAGGAAGGAGGCTAAGAAATCAAGGTACAAAATTAATTTCTAGACTTTATTTTCTTTTCTTTTTATGGATTTGATGGAGAAAAGGGTTTTGTGATTTGGAAGTTAGGACCCTTTTTTTATGTGTTTTATGTAGATTCATGAATGAATCTAACATGTTAAAGTATTTAAAAGTGGATCAAAATGAGAGAAATGAAACTAGGTTTCTAGAAATCTAGAAAACCCTAGCTTTCGTTTCCTTTGAACAAATGGTATGTTAAATCTAGACCTTCTTTTCATGATTCGTTGAAGAGTGGTGCTAGATATGTGTGTTAACTAGTTAACCCAAGTTGTGGAACATGAAAATCACATGTTTAGTAGTCGTGGTATGGGTTTTGTTCAAAACAGTCCACGTAGTGGACAAAAAGCTTTAAAAAAGCTCTCTGGCCAGTTTGCCACGAAAGTAGTTTCGTCCCCTTAATATGCTTTAAAAATTCAAGGAAAATTTGGGGGGCGGGGTAAATATCAGAGGTTAGGTAGCTCCTGTAAAATTTGAGAAGTTTTGGTCATACGGTTTGAGAGTTATGCATTTTACGGTTGAGACTACTTTTAAAACTTTAATCGAATAACTCTTTGTGTATTGATACAAAAATTACAAAATGTTTACTAGAAGTACATGTATATAACAGGAGCCTACCCTAAAAATTTTAGAATTTTTGGAGTTAATTTCGATTTATGAAAAATATGGCAATATTTGGACTATTTAAATATAGTAAATGAATTTTAAAAATTTCCTGAAAAATTTATTTACATGAGAGGATTATAAGTAGCTACTATCCAAAAAAGAAATGGTTTTTGAGTTGTTTTGCTATTTTTCATATAAATAATGTTATATGGTTAAATGAATTTAATTAAATATATGATGTCAAAAATGTGAAAAATATGATTTTATGACTGGAGGTCCTTAAGTATGGTTGATGTAGATTTGTGGTGAGGATTTCGGTCAGTGGTGAAGAGTGACTTTGTGTATGGTGTTTTAAAAAGGTTTAAATGAATTAATTAGTGAAAGAAAAAGTAATTAAATAAATTGTTTATTAATTCAATAAATGATTTAAAATATCTTTATATGACTAATGATATTAGATTAAAATATTATTGGTAATATTAGACTTAAATGTTATTAAAAGTTAATAACATTAGTTTGAAATATTATTATTTAATTAATAATATTAAACGGAAGATTAAAATAAGAGAGATTACTTTATTTTAATCTTAGTCGTTGAATTTGGTAGGGAATGAACTATATTATGTTTGTAGTAGATTGAATTTAGAAGTCAGGGTACTGAAATGGATTCAGGGTTACTGAAATGATTTCAGTTTACTTTAGCTGATTTTGGTCTGCTGAAATGATGATTTCAGGATACTGAAATATATTTTGGTTTACTGAAATGATATTAAACTGACATGTTATCTAGCTTATTAAGATGACATATAAAAGGGATAACTTATGAGTACAAGTTATGATGTGATTAAAAGACTATCAGAGTATAACAACAACATTAAGACTTAAACGTAATGTCTAATACTTAACTATATGTTTAAATGTTAGACACTTTAATATAAGATGATAAGATTATGAGTGAGTTATGTTATGACTAATCGAAAGATCAATTATAGGTCTTTTCTGTAAAGAAGTTAAAGTAAATTGCTTAGCAGTAGACCGCGATTAAGGCAAGTTCTTTAACTCAAACTTGAGTTATTAATTTTAAAACATGTTAGTTAATAATTATTGTTAATTATTCACATCTATATTGATTATTGATACTCGCACTCGGCGAAATTAAATTCATGTTCTGATATTATTAAACTATGAAGTAGTTAAAGTTCTTTTATTCATGAACTGTTTATGTGACGCCCCCAAAATTAGGTATACATCACCCATCTTGGGTCGTCAAATATATGGTACAAAATACAAATACAACTTACTAATACAACTGTCGTGTATAATACAACAAAACATAATTGTGAGTTTGAATGCAATTATTGTCTACTAGAAACTATACAAACTCAAAAGGAGTCCTCATTACAATTATTGTCACATTATTTAATAGAATAGTGATGACTACTAATACTATCATCTGGTCCATCACTCCGTTCCCCGACTCGTCCCAGCTATATTCTCATTTCCTGAAGAGAACAGTGAAAGAAAGGGTGAGCTCAACTAGCCCAGTAAAAAATATTATGACTAAGATAATGCAGAATAAATTATCATTAGCCTACAACAGTGTTAAACTGATAAAATATAACGAACATCAAGTTTAACTGCAGCGGAACAAGCAATCCATTAAAAGAGCCAAGTAGAGAATAAAATCTACTATCTTCTATGATTTAAAAGGTTTTTCAACACTGTTATCGCTGGGACTCAGCTTAACAAAATAATCCACATCATCGAATTACCCCTGCACTACGGCCAAGGATATTCTTTAGTATGACGACCACAATTATCCATACATTATGGGCCAAGAATATTTGTGTATTCATTAATGGTCATGATCATGCCAACAACTGTCCATCAATGCACTACGAGCCAATGAGGACTTTTACCACATCATTTGTGACATTACGGTCATGATTATACCGAATAATCCCTGGTCATAATCATACCAAGTCCATCTATGCACTATAGGCCACAGATGACTTTCAACATTTTATAAACATGAGGATGATGACAATGATATAAGAATTCAATAAAACAATTTCAAGAATTAATTTATCCAAGATTTAACAACGTCCAAATTGTCAACATGATACTGCTTTGTGGAGTAAAATTCAAGAATACTTAGAAGAATATTTTCATGAAAAGATACTGGATGAACCGCAATTATCAAGGATATTCCACTAATTTCATGGAGTATAGAAGTTAAAACTTAACCAACTGAGTATAATAAAGAATGGAATAACAAAAGAAATCACCCGGCATGCGATAGACCGCACACACAGGTTATTCTAACAGAATAATAAATAATGGAACCAGGTTCGACATAAACGCACAGACAGGATATTCTGACAGAATAATAAATAATGGAACCAGGTCTGGCGTAAAGGCACAGACAGGATATTTCGACAGAATAATAAATAATAGAACCAGGTCCTGTGTAAAACACACAGACAGGATGTTCCAACAGAATAATAACAAGACGGAACCAGGTCCGGTGTAAAACACACAGATAGGATGTTCCAACAGAATAATAATAAAAACGGAATCAGGTCCGGTGTAAAACACACAGACAGGATGTCCCAACAGAATAACAGAAGAATGTCACCAAGTATAGGGTAGACCGCGTATACAGGTTATTCTAACAGAATAATAAGAAATGGAATAACAACAGTTCTCTTCATGAATAAGAAAGAATAACACCCCTTACCGTTTTAAAGAAGAACTAAAATAAGGAAGTAGTTAAGTAAAAAAAATATTTTTCTTCTCTCTCTCTCTATAGTTGCTCTCTATAGTTTCTCTCTCTAGAGTTCAGTGAATTCGTAAGAAATAATGAAAGAATGAGCTGCTATTTATAGAAAAATAGAATGCATAGTAACTAATCTATGAACGGTCCATATTGATTACTTTAGTCTGACGATCCATAATTAAAGAAAAATCTTTTAAATATAATATAATATGTTCTATTTATAGAATAATTTTAATAAAGTATTCTGTTTTATATAAAAAGATGTTTCTGTTTTATTACGTTCATAATATGAATAAAACAAAACTTCATTATCGCTAAATAATTCATATTATTAACTGACAATAATTGAATCAAACTGAGTGACTTCTCACATAAACATTAATAATCAATACCGTGTGCTACTATGCAACCACACGTATTACTGTACTTTTACTACCGAGTAGTTCAACAATATCAATGGTAAAACTTCCGTCGTTATTTTTAATAAAATATTTTTGTCGTTTTCTCAATCCGACAATAATTTCATTGTGGGGTCCACCAATGATTGTGTTGTTGTACGAATATTCCCTGTTAAAACGAATAATCCCCGACCAATCGAATATTATATAACAACTTGCGTACTTTGCAAAATTTATAAATATTACCCACAGCTATAACATTATATCAAATTAACTCCATAATATTCAAAAATGATATTTATAGAAAATTCATCTTTATTTATAAAAGTTGGGGTCTTACAACCTCCCCTTCTTATGAAATTTCGCCCTCGAAATTAGGGTACGTACCTGGCATGTCGAAGAAGTAAAGATACCTTGACTTCATTTCAGATTCTAACTCCCAAGTCATTTCCTCAACATCGTGGTTTCCCACAAAACTTTGACTTGAGGTATAATCTTGGAGCGTAGAATATGTTCCTTCTTATCCAAGATTTGAACAGGAACTTCTTCATACGTCAAATCCTCCGCTATTTCGTCCGGTTCTAACTCAATAATGTGGTTCGGGTCTTCCACATATTTACGTAACATGGATATGTGAAAAACGTTATGAACACGAGACATACTTGGCGGTAAAGCGAGTCTATAAGCCACAGCTCCTACTCGATCGAGGATTAAAAATGAACCGATGAATCGGGGATTGAGCTTTCCTCTCTTTGCAAATCTCGTAACTCCTTTCCATGGAGCAACACGTAAGAACACATGATCTCCTATATCAAATTACTCGTCCTTTCGATGAAGATCAGCATAATTCTTTTGTCGATCTTGTGATATTTTTATACGTTGTCGAATCGTTTAAATCTTTTCTGTAGTCATACGTACCAACTCTAGTCCCAACAACGTTGCTTCACCCACCTCATCCCAACATACTGGAGAATGACATTTTCTTCCATACAATGCTTTGAATGGAGCCAGGCCAATACTTGCTTGATAACTGTTGTTGTAGGAAAACTCCACCAATGGTAAGAACTTGTCCCAACTTCCCTTGAAGTCAAGGACACAGAGTCTTAATAAATCTTCTAGAGTTTGAATAGTCCTCTCTGATTGTCCATCCGTCTGAGGATGATATGCCGAACTAAATTGTAAATCCGTGCCCATAGCTTTTTGTAAACTAACCCAAAATCGTGAAGTGAATCTTGGGTCTCGATCAGAAACTATGGATACTGGCATACCATACAGTCTTATAATCTCGTTTATGTACATACGAGTAAGACGTTCAAGTGTATAACTTTCTCGTATCGGTAAGAAATGAGCAGACTTGGTCAATCTATCAACAATGACCCAAACCGCATCTATACCTTGAGAAACCTTAGGAAGACCGGTAACGAAATCTATGGTAATGTGGTTCCACTTCCATTCTAGAATTTCAAGTGGTTGTAATGGACCTTTTGGTACTTGATGCTCTGCTTTGACTCGTTGACAAGTTAGACACCTTGAGATAAACAGCGTTATCTCTCTCTTCATATTGCTCCACCAAAATATATGACAAAGATCATGATACATTTTGGTACTTCTAGGATGGATTGCAAACGGTGTGTTGTGCGCCTCCATCATGATTTCATACTTTAAATCAGGGTTGCTAGGAACACAAAGTCTGGAGTTGACTCGAAGTATTCCTTCTTCCTCGATTTTTTTTTCCGGCATAGCACCTTCTTGCACTTTCTTCCTCATACGCATCAGCTCCAGGTCTGTCGCTTGAGCAACTTTAACTTTATCGATTAATGTTGGTTCTACTCGTATATTCGCCATCATCACATGGGTCCCTGGAGTCTTTAACTCTATCTCCATCCTTTGCAAGTCACACAAAATGGGCCTTTGTGTTGACAATATCGCACTCGTACTTGCATATGATCTTCTACTCAATGCGCCAGCTACCACGTTCACTTTTTCGGGAATGTATTGAATGGTATGATCATAATCTTTCAATAATTCAAGCCAACGTCGTTGTCGCTTGTTGAGTTCCTTTTGAGTGAAGAAATATTTGAGGCTTTTATAATCCATAAAGATCTTCACCTTCTCCCCATACAAATAATGCCTCCAAATTTTAAGTGCAAAGACAACAGTTGCTAACTCTAGATCATGAGTAGGATAATTCCTCTCATATTCCTTGAGTTGTCTTGATGCACAGGCTATGACTTTTCCATGTTGCATGAGAACGCATCCCAACCCTTTGGTCGAAGTATCACTGTAGATGACAAATCCCTCCGAGCCAGATGGTATTGTTAGAATAGGTGCTGAAATGAGTCTCCTCTTGAGTTCTTAAAAACTCTTCTCACATTCTTCGCTCCAACCGAACTTTGTATCTTTCCGAGTCAGCTGAGTTAATGGAGTAGTGATTCGAGAAAATTCTTCCACGAATCTCCGATAATAACCAGCTAAACCAAGAAAGCTACGTACTTCGGTCACTAATTTAGGTTGCTCCCAGCTTTGAATAGCTTCAATCTTTGCCGGGTCAATAGATATTCCACAACTTGATACTACGTGACCAAGGAATGCTACATCCTCCAGCCAAAACTCGCATTTCTTCAACTTGGCATAAAGCTTGTATTCACGAAGCTTTTGGAGTACCAGCCTCAAGTGTTGCTCATGATCTTCACGGCTTTTGGAATAAATAAGGATGTCATCAATAAAGACGACCACAAAGTGATCCAAATATTCCTTGAATACCCGATTCCTCATATCCATGAAGGCAGCAGGAGCAATAGTCAATCCAAAGGACATGACTAGGAATTCATAATGCCCGTACCGAGTTCTGAAAGCCGTCTTTGGAATATCCTCAGTTCTAACCTTCAGCTGATGATATCCAGAACGAAGATCGATCTTTGAAAAGAATTGTGGTCCTTGCAATTGGTCAAACAGGTCATCAATACGTGGCAATGGGTACCTATTTTTGATGGTGACATGATTCAACTCCTGATAATCAATAAAAAGTCGCATACTTCCATCTTTCTTCTTCACGAGTAGAACAGGAGCACCCCAAGGAGAAGTACTAGGACGAATAAAACCAATGTCTAACAATTCCTGCAGTTAGATCTTTAACTCCTGAAGTTCAATAGGAGCCATTCAATATGGGGCTTTGGAAATGGGTTTTGTACCGGGTTCAAGGTCGATACAAAATTCAATTTCACGCTCTGGGGGTAGGCCAGGAAGTTCTTCAGGGAATACGTCAGGAAATATATTAACAATAGAAATATCATTCAAAACTGACGTATTTTTGTTTAGATCCGTGAAATAAGCTAAGAAAGCTTGACATCCGTTTTTCAATAAACGAATAGCTTTATGGTTTGAGATTACAGCGATTGATTTTAATGGTTTGGTTGCTTGAATTCGCATAATAGGTCGATTAGGAATATGAAAGCTAACAACCTTACGAAAATAATTAATTTTTGCAGGATGAGTAGTTAACCAATCAATCCCTAGAATCACGTCAAATGCAAGTATTTTTAATAAAATAAGATCGACAGGTAATGTGTGGGTACCAACTTGAACCAAACAAGACTTATAAACCGTGGATGTAATGAAGGTTTCTCTCAATAGAGTTTCAACAGATAAGTCAAAGTCTAATTTCTCCGGAGTCAAATTTAATCGATGAGCGCAAGTAGGAGAAATAAAAGAATGGGTAGAACCAGTATCAAATAAAGTATAGACTTCATTAGAGTTTGTGATAAGCTTACCCGTGATGACCTCATTCGGGTTCCTTGCTTTCTGGGAGGTCACAACAAACGCTCTCCCTTGCACTACCGGTTTTTAATTTTCTGAGACGACCTTTGGTGCCTCCATCATGGCTGAACTTGTTTTTGGTAAACGACAAAATCGAGCTAAAAAACATTCTCTTCCACAATTATAGCACGTTTTAGACGGCTTCGCGCAGTTTGGACTGATGTTGTAAGACCCAACTTTTATAAATAAAGATGAATTTTCTATAAATATCATTTTTGAATATTATGGAGTTAATTTGATATAATGTTATAGTTGTGGGTAATATTTATAAATTTTACAAAGTACGCAAGTTTTTATATAATATTCGATTGGTCGGAGAATATTCGTTTTAACAGAGAATATTCGTACAACGGCACAATCATTGGTGGACCCCACAACGAAATTATTGTCGGATTGAGAAAACGACAAAAATATTTTATTAAAAATAACGGCGAAAGTTTTACCATTTATACTGTTGAACTACTCGGTAGTAAAAGTACAATAACACGTGTGGTTGCATAGTAGCACACGGTATTGATTATTAACGCTTATGTGAGAAGTCACTCAGTTTGATTCAATTATTGTCAGTTAATAATATGAATTATTTAGCGATAATGAAGTTTTGTTTTATTCGTATTATTAACGTAATAAAACAGAAACATCTTTTTATATAAAACAGAATACTTTATTAAAGTTATTCTATAAATAGAATATATTATATTTTATTTAAAAGATTTTTCTTTAAATATGGACCGTCAGATTAAAGTAATCAATCTGGACCGTTCGTGAATTAGTTACTATGTATTCTATTTTTCTATAATTAGCAGCTCATTTCTTCATTATTTCTTACGAATTCACTGAACTCTAGAGAGAGAAACTATACAGAGAGAGAAGAAAAGTATTCTGATACTTAACTACTTCCTTATTTTAGTTCTTCTTTAAAATGGTAAGGGGTGTTATTCTTTCTTATTCATGAAGAGAACTGTTGTTCTTCCATTTCTTATTATTCTGTTAGAATAACCTGTATACGCGGTCTACCCTATACTTGGTCACATTCTTCTATTATTCTGTTGGAACATCCTGTCTGTGTGTTTTACACCGGACCTGGTTCCGTTTTTATTATTATTCTGTTGGAACATCTTGTCTGTGTATTTTACACCAGACCTGGTTCCATTATTTATTATTCTGTCGGAATATCCTGTCTGTGCGTTTACGCCGGACCTAGTTCTATTATTTATTATTCTGTCGGAATATCCTGTCTCTGCGTTTACGCGTGACCTGGTTCCATTATTTATTATTCTATTGGAATAACCTGTCTGTGCGGTCTATCGCATGCATGGTGATTTCTTTTGTTATTGCATTCTTTATTATACTCAGTTGGTTAAGTTTTGACTTTTATACTCCATGAAATTTGTGGAATATCGTTGATAATTGCGTTTCATCTAGTATCTTTTCATGAAAATATTCTTCTAAGCATTCTTGAATTTTACTCCACAAAGCAGTATCATGTTGACACTTTGGACGTTGTTAGTTCTTAGATAAATTAATTCTTGAACTTGTTTTATTGAATTCTTATATCAGTGTCATCATCCTTATGTTTATAAAATGTTGAAAGTCATATGTGGCCTGTAGTGCATAATTGACTTGGTATGATTATGACAAGGGATTATTCGGTATAATCATGACCGTAATGTTACAAATGATATGGTAAAAGTCCTCATTGGTCTGTAGTGCATTGATGGACATTTGTTGGCATAATCATGACCATTAATGAATACACGAATATCCTTGGCCGTAATACAGGGGTGATTCGATGATGTGAATTATTTTATTAAGCTGAGTCCCAGCGATAACAATGTTGAAAAACCTTTTAAATCATAGACGATAGGAGATTTTATTTTCTACTTGACTCTTTTAATGGATTGCTTGTTCTACTGCAGTTAAACTTGATGTTCGTTATATTTTATCAGTTTAACACTGTTGAAGGCTAATGATAATTTATTCTGCATTATCTTAGTCATAATATTTCTTACTGGGCTAGTTGAGCTCACCCTTTCTTTCACTGTTCTCTTCAGGAAATGAGAATATAGCTGGGACGAGTCGGGAAACGGAGTGATGGTCCAGAGGATAGCATTAGTAGTCCTCACTATTCTGTGAAATAGTGTGATAATAATTATAATGAGGACTCTTTTTGAGTATGAATACTCTCTAGAAGACAATATTTGTATTCAAACTCACAGATTATGTTTGGTCGTATTGTACACGACAGTTGTACTATTAAGTTGTATTTGTATTCAGTACCATATATCTGGCGACCCAAGATGGGTGATGTATTCCTAATTTTGGGGGCGTCACAGTTGGTATCAGAGCTTAGGGATATGATCTCTGGCTAAGATGTGAGAATAGAACTAGGAGGGGAGAGACGGGGAATTCCTTCGCTAGTATGACCTACCTAAGTTTATTTACATGGTATTTTATTGGTCGGTCAGAATATAAGGATAATATATGACATATCAATTAACTTTTGTTTTGTGGCAGTATCTGGAAATGGCATCTGAGAATGTTGAGAATAGCAATGGAGCACAGGCGACTGTTGATTCACTACATATCAATAATCAGGATAATGTGCATCAGGAAGGTGACAATCCTCATGCAAACAACAACACTGACCAGATGATGAATGATGGAATGTTCAGAAGCTTTATACAGTTCATGCAACAGCAGGCGAGAGCGGCTCCTGTCCAAAATAAAGATGGAAACACTGAAAACTCTCGGACGGTCACCACTAAATAGTTCAAGGAGCTGGGACCACCGGAGTTTAAGGGAAAGCCAAAACCACTTATAGCGGAAACATGGATAAAGCAGATCACCGAGATATTTGATGTCTTGGGATGCTCTGAGGAGCAAAAGATTCCCTTTGCCGCCTTTATGTTGTGAGGAGAGGAAGATTACTAGTGTGAATCGATTAAGCGTACTCAACCTGCCGCACTGAAGATGTCTTGGGAGAAGTTCTAAAAGCTGTTCAATGACAAATACTTTTCCGAAAGTGTTCGTCACATGAAGGAGGTGGAGTTCATCAAATTAGAGCAGAATAATATGACCGTGTCGCAGTATGAGGCTAAATTTGCTGAGTTGTCCCGGTTTGCGTCCCACTTGGTGGATAATGAAGAGCGAATGACGCGAATGTTTTTGCGAGGTTTGAAACCTGAGATACATCAACATCTTATTTCTCATTAACTGTGTTTATATTCAGATGTTGTGAATAGGGCTCAGTTAGTGGAGCGCGATAACGAGTCAACGCAACCAAAAGAAAGCAGCCGACAAAATGATAATACCAGTGAGAGCAGTCATCGAAGCGGTGACAATAAACGTGAAGGGAATCAACAGGCCAGAAATGGTAACCACTTCGGTGGTAATCAGGGCCAAAATAATAAGAATGGTCATTTCAAGAAGAGGTGATTCAACAATGATGGAAAGACGTCAGCACCAGCACCCGTTGTTAAGGAAGGAGAATGACCACCTATCATATGTTTCAAATGCGGAGGGGAGGGGCACATCAGTCTAAACTGCGCGATGCCATCTAAAGCATATTATAATTATGGAAGAGAAGGTCATTTAGCTCGATTTTGTCGTTTACCAAAAACAAGTTCAGCCAGGATGGAGACACCAAAGGTCGTCCCAGAAAAGTCAAAACCGGTAGTGCAAGGGAGAGCGTTTTTTGTGACCTCCCAGAAAGCAAGGAACCCTAATGAGGTCATCACGGGTAAGATTATCATAAACTCTAACGAAGTCTATACTTTATTTGATACCGGTTCTACCCATTCTTTTATTTCTCCTACTTGCGCTCATCGATTAAATTTGACTCCGGAGAAATTAGACTTTGACTTAGCTGTTGAAACTCCATTGGGAGAAACCTTCATTACATCCACGGTTTATAAGTCCTGTTTAGTTCAAGTTGGTACCCACACATTACTTGTCGATCTTATTTCATTAAAAATACTTGCATTTGACGTGATTTTAGGGATTGATTGGTTAACTACTCATCATGCAAAAATTAATTATTTTCGTAAGGTTGTTAGCTTTCATATTCCTAATCGACCTATTATGCGAATTCAAGCAACCAAACCATTAAAATCAATCGCTGTCATCTCAAGCTATAAAGCTATTCGTTTATTGAAAAATGGATGTCAAGCTTTCTTAGCTCATGTCACGGATCTAAACAAAAATACGTCAGTTTTGAATGATATTTCTATTGTTAATAAATTCCCTAACGTATTCCCTGAAGAACTTCATGGCCTACCCCCAGAGCATGAAATTGAATTTTGTATCGACCTTGAATCTGGTACAAAACCCATTTCCAAAGCCCCATATCTAATGGCTCCTATTGAACTTCAGGAGTTAAAGATCCAACTGCAGGAATTGTTAGACATTGGCTTTATTCGTCCCAATACTTCTCCTTGGGGTGCTCCTGTGCTATTCGTGAAGAAGAAAGATGGAAGTATGCGACTTTGTATTGATTATCGGGAGTTGAATCATGTCACCATCAAAAACAGGTACCCATTTCCACGTATTGATGACCTGTTTGACCAATTGCAAGGAGCACAATTCTTTTCAAAGATCGATCTTCGTTCTGGATATCATCAGCTGAAGGTTAGAAATGAGGATATTCCAAAGACGGCTTTTAGAACTCGGTACGAGCATTATGAATTCCTAGTCATGTCCTTTGGATTGACTAATGCTCCTACTGCCTTCATGGATATGATGAACCGGGTATTTAAGGAATATTTGGATCACTTTGTGGTCGTCTTTATTGATGACATCCTTATTTATTCCAAAAGCCATGAAGATCATGAGCAACACTTGAGGCTGGTACTCCAAAAGCTTCGTGAATACAAGCTTTATGCCAAGTTGAAGAAGTGCGAGTTCTGGCTGGAGGAGGTAGCATTCCTTGGGCACGTAGTATCAAGTCGTGGAATATCTGTTGACCCGACAAAGATTGAAGCTATTCAAAGCTGGGAGCAACCTAAATCAGTGACCGAAGTACGTAGCTTTCTTGGTTTAGCTGGTTATTATCGGAGATTCGTGGAAGGATTTTCTCGAATCTCTACTCCATTAACTCAGCTGACTCGGAAAGATATAAAATTTGGTTGGAGCGAAGAATGTGAGAAGAGTTTTCAAGAACTCAAGAGGAGACTCATTTCATCACCTGTTCTAACAATACCATCTGGCTCGGAGGGATTTGTCTTCTACAGTGATGCTTCGAACAAAGGGTTGGGATGCGTTCTCATGCAACATGGAAAAGTCATAGCCTATGCATCAAGATAACTCAAGGAATATGAGAGGAATTATCCTACTCATGATCTAGAGTTGGCAGCTGTTGTCTTTGCACTTAAAATTTGGAGGCATTACTTGTATGGGGAGAAGGTGGAGATTTTTATGGATCATAAAAGCCTCAAATATTTCTTCACTCAAAAGGAACTCAACATGCGACAACGACGTTGGCTTGAACTGTTGAAAGATTATGATCATACCATTCAATACCATCCTGGAAAAGCTAACGTGGTAGCTGACGCATTGAGTAGAAGATCATATGCAAGTACGAGTGCGATATTGTCAACACAAAGGCCCATTTTGTGTGACTTGCAAAGGATGGAGATAGAGTTAAAGACTCCAGGGACCCATGTGATGATGGTGAATATACGAGTAGAACCAACTTTAATCGATGGAGTTAAAGTTGCTCAAGCTACAGACCTGGAGTTGATGCGTATGAGGAAGAAAGTGCAAGAAGGTGCTATACCGGAAGCAAGAATCGACGAAGAAGGAATACTTCGAGTCAACTCTAGACTTTGTGTTCCTAACAACCCTGATTTAAAGTATGAAATCATGATGGAGGCGCACAACACACCGTTTGTAATCCATCCTGGGAGTACCAAAATGTATCATGATCTTCGTCATACATTTTGGTGGAGCAATATGAAGCAAGAGATAGCGTTGTTTATCTCAAGGTGTCTAACTTGTCAACGAGTCAAAGCGGAGCATCTAGTACCAAAAGGTCCATTGCAACCACTTGAAATTCCAGAATGGAAGCAGGAGCACATTATCATGGATTTCGTTACCGGTCTTCCTAAGGTTTCTCAAGGTATAGATGCGATTTGGGTCATTGTTGATAGATTGACCAAGTCTGCTCATTTCTTACCGATACGAGAAACTTATGCACTTGAACATCTTGCTCGTATGTACATAAACGAGATTGTAAGACTGCATGGTATGCCAGTATCCATAGTTTCTGATCGAGACCCAGATTCACTTCACGATTTTGGGTTAGTTTACAAAAAGCTATGGGCACGGATTTACGATTTAGTTCGGCATATCATCCTCAGACGGACGGACAATCAGAGAGGACTATTCAAACTCTAGAAGATTTATTAAGACTCTGTGTCCTTGACTTCAAGGGAAGTTGGGACAAGTTCTTACCATTAGTGGAGTTTTCCTACAACAACAGTTATCAAGCAAGTATTTGCATGGCTCCATTCGAAGCATTGTGTGGAAAAAAATGTCGTTCTCCAGTATGCTAGGATGAGGTGGGTGAAGCAATGTTGTTGGGACCGGAGTTGGTACGTATGACTACAGAAAAGATTCAAGCGATCCGACAACATATAAAAACCTCACAAGATCGACAAAAGAGTTATGATGATCTTCATCGAAAGGACGTGGAATTTGATATAGGAGATCATGTGTTCTTACGTGTTGCTCCATGGAAAGGAGTTACGAGATTTGGAAAGAGAGGAAAGCTCAATCCTCGATTCATCGGTCCATTTTTAATTCTCGATCGAGTAGGAACTGTGGCTTATAGACTCGCTTTACCGCCAAGTATGTCTCGTGTTCATAACGTTTTTCACATATCCATGTTACATAAATATGTGAAAGACCCGAACCACATTATTGAGTTAGAACCAGACGAAATAGCAGAAGATTTGACGTATGAAGAAGTTCCTGTTCAAATCTTGGATAAGAAGGAACATATTCTACGCTCCAAGGTTATACCTAAAGTCAAAGTTTTATGGAGAAACCACGATGTTGAGGAAATTACTTGGGAGTTAGAATCTGAAATGAAATCAAGGTATCCTTACCTCTTCGACATACCAGGTACGTACCCTAATTTCGAGGGCGAAATTTCATAAGATGGGGAGGTTGTAAGACCCCAACTTTTATAAATAAAGATGAATTTTCTATAAATATCATTTTTGAATATTATGGAGTTAATTTGATATAATGTTATAGTTGTGGGTAATATTTATAAATTTTATAAAGTATGCAAGTTGTTATATATTTTTGATTGGTCGGGGAATATTCGTTTTAACAGAGAATATTCGTACAACGGCACAATCATTAGTGGACCCCACAACGGAATTATTGTCGGATTGAGAAAACGACAAAAATATTTTATTAAAAATAACTGCGGAAGTTTTACCATTGATACTGTTGAACTACTCGGTAGTAAAAGTACAATAACGCGTGTTGTTGCATAGTAGCACACGGTATTGATTATTAACGCTTATGTGAGAAGTCACTCAGTTTGATTCAATTATTGTCAGTTAATAATATGAATTATTTAGCGATAATGAAGTTTTGTTTTATTCCTATTATTAACGTAATAAAACAGAAACATTTTTATATATAAAACAGAATACTTTATTAAAGTTATTCTATAAATAGAATATATTATATTTTATTTAAAAGATTTTTCTTTAAATATGGACCGTCAGATTACAGTAATCAATCTGGACCGTTCATGGATTAGTTACTATACATTCCATTTTTCAATAAACAGCAGCTCATTCCTTCATTATTTCTTATGAATTCACTGAACTTTAGAGAGAGAAACTATAGAGAGAAACTATAGAGAGAGAGAAGAAAAGTATTCTGATACTTAACTACTTCCTTATTTTAGTTCTTCTTTAAAACGGTAAGGGGTGTTATTCTTTCTTATTCATGAAGAGAACTGTTGTTATTCCATTTCTTATTATTCTGTTGGAATAACCTGTATACGCGTTCTACCCTATACTTGGTGACATTCTTCTATTATTCTGTTGGAACATCCTGTCTGTGTGTTTTACACCGGACCTGGTTCCGTTTTTATTATTATTCTGTTGGAACATCCTGTTTGTGTGTTTTACACCGGACCTGGTTCCATCTTTATTATTATTCTGTTAGAACATCCTGTCTTTGTGTTTTACATCGGACCTGGTTTCGTCTTTATTATTATTTTGTTGGAATATCCTGTCTGTGCGTTTTACGCCGGACCTGGTTTCATTATTTATTATTCTATTGGAATAACCTGTCTGTGTGGTCTATCGCATGCATGGTGATTTCTTTTGTTATTCCATTCTTTATTATACTCAGTTGGTTAAGTTTCGACTTCTATACTCCATGAAATTTGTGGAATATCCTTGATAATTACGTTTCATCCAGTATCTTTTCATGAAAATATTCTACTAAGCATTCTTGAATTTTACTCCACAAAGCAGTATCATGTTGACAATATGGACGTTGTTAATTCTTGAATAAATTAATTCTTGAACTTGTTTTATTGAATTCTTATATCATTGTCATCATCCTCATGTTTATAAAATGTTGAAAGTCATATGTGGCATGTAGTGCATAGATGGACTTGGTATGATTAAGACCAGGGATTATTTGGTATAATCATGACCGTAATGTTACAAATGATGTGGTAAAAGTCCTCATTGGCCCGTAGTGCATTGATGGACATTTGTTGGCATAATCATGACCATTAATGAATACACGAATATCCTTGGCCGCAGCGCAGGGGTGATTCGATGATGTGGATTATTTTATTAAGCTGAGTTCCAGCGATAACAGTGTTGAAAAATCATTTAAATTATAGAAGATAGTAGATTTTATTTTTTACTTGACTCTTTTAATGGATTGCTTGTTTCGCTGCAGTTAAACTTGATGTTCGTTATATTTTATCAGTTTAACACTGTTGAAGGCTAATGATAATTTATTCTGCATTATCTTAGTCATAATATTTCTTACTGGGCTAGTTGAGCTCACCCTTTCTTTCACTATTCTCTTCAGGAAATGAGAATATAGCTGGGACGAGTCGGGAAACGGAGTGATGGTCCAGAGGATAGCATTAGTAGTCCTCACTATTCTGTGAAATAGTGTGATAATAATTGTAATGAGGACTCCTTTTGAGTATGAATACTCTCTAGAAGACAATATTTATATTCAAACTCACAGATTATGTTTGGTCGTATTGTACATGACAGTTGTATTATTAAGTTGTATTTGTATTCAGTACCATGTATCTGGCGACCCAAGATGGGTGATGTATACCTAATTTTGGGGGCGTCACAGATGTGCCCCTCCCCTCCAAGTTCTATTCTCACATCTTAGCCATGGATCATATTCTTAAGCTCTGATACCAACTGTGATGCCCCCAAAATTAGGTATACATCACCCATCTTGGGTCATCAGATACATGGTACAGAATACAAATACAACTTACTAATACAACTGTCGTGTACAATACGACAAAACATAACTATGAGTTTGAATACAATTATTGTCTACTAGAGACTATACAAACTCAAAAGGAGTCCTCATTAAAATTATTGTCACACTATTTAATAGAATAGTGAGGACTACTAATACTATCATCTGGTCCATCACTCCGTTCCCCGACTCGTCCCAGCTATATTCTCATTTCCTGAAGAGAACAGTGAAAGAAAGGGTGAGCTCAACTAGCCCAGTAAGAAATATTATGACTAAGATAATGCAGAATAAATTATCATTAGCCTACAACAGTGTTAAACTGATAAAATATAATGAACATCAAGTTTAACTGCAGCGGAACAAGCAATCCATTAAAAGAGTCAAGTAGAGAATAAAATCTACTATCTCCTATGATTTAAAAGGTTTTTCAACATTGATATCGCTGGGACTCAGCTTAACAAAATAATCCACATCATGGAATCACCCCTGCACTACGGCCAAGGATATTCTTTAGTATCACGACCACAATTATTCATGCACTACGGGCCAAGAATATTTTTGTATTCATTAATAGTCATGATCATGCCAACAACTGTCCATCAATGCACTACGGGCCAATGAGGACTTTTACCACATCATTTGTGACATTACGGTCATGATTATACCGAATAATCCCTGGTCATAATCATACCAAGTCCATCTATGCACTACAGGCCACAGATGACTTTCAACATTTTATAAATATGAGGATGATGACAATGATATAAGAATTCAATAAAACAAGTTCAAGAATTAATTTATCAAAGAATTAACAACGTCCAAATTGTCAACATGATACTGCTTTGTGGAGTAAAATTCAAGAATGCTTAGAAGAATATTTCATGAAAAGATACTGGATGAACCGCAATTATCAAGGACATTCCACTAATTTCATGGAGTATAGAAGTCAAAACTTAACTAACTGAGTATAATAAAGAATGGAATAACAAAAGAAATCACCCGGCATGCGATAGACCGCACAGACAGGTTATTCCAATAGAATAATAAATAATGGAACCAGGTCCGGCGTAAACGTAGAGACAGGATATTCCGACAGAATAATAAATAATAGAACTAGGTCCGGCGTAAACGCACAGACAGGATATTCCGACAGAATAATAAATAATGGAACCAGGTCTGGTGTAAAACACGCAGACAGGATGTTCCAACAGAATAATAACAAGACGGAACCAGGTCCGGTGTAAAACACAGACAGGATGTTCCAACAGAATAATAATAAAAACCGAACCAGGTCCGGTGTAAAATACACAGACAGGATGTCCCAACAGAATAACAGAAGAATATCACCAAGTATAGGGTAGACCGCATATACAGGTTATTCTAACAAAATAATAAGAAATGGAATAACAACAGTTCTCTTCATGAATAAGAAAGAATAACACCCTTACCGTTTTAAAGAAGAACTAAAATAAGGAAGTAGTTAAGTATCAGAATACTTTTCTTCTCTCTCTCTATAGTTTCTCTCTCTAGAGTTCAGTGAATTCGTAAGAAATAATGAAGGAATGAGCTGCTATTTATAGAAAAATAGAATGCATAGTAACTAATCCATGAACGGTCCAGATTGATTACTTTAATCTAACAGTCCATATTTAAAGAAAAATCTTTTAAATAAAATATAATATATTCTATTTATAGAATAACTTTAATAAAGTATTCTGTTTTATATAAAAAGATGTTTCTGTTTTATTACGTTAATAATACGAATAAAACAAAACTTCATTATCGCTAAATAATTCATATTATTAAATGACAATAATTGAATCAAACTGAGTGACTTCTCACATAAGTATTAATAATCAATACTGTGTGCTACTATGCAACCACGCGTATTACTGTACTTTTACTACCGAGTAGTTCAACAGTATCAATGGTAAAACTTCCGCCGTTATTTTTAATAAAATATTTTTGTCGTTTTCTCAATCCGACAATAATTCCATTGTGGGGTCCACCAATGATTGTGTCGTTATACGAATATTCCCTATTAAAATGAATATTCCCCGACCAATCGAATATTATATAACAACTTGCGTACTTTGCAAAATTTATAAATATTACCCACAACTATAACATTATATCAAATTAACTCCATAATATTCAAAAATGATATTTATAAAAAATTCATCTTTATTTATAAAAGTTGGGGTCTTATAGTTTAAGATATGGATCTATGCTCATTGTATCAGCTAGATCAAGTATGTTTAAATTTGTTAAATCAAATATGTTGTTAAAAGTTGTTCTTCATCAATTGATTTGGTAAGAACTCCAGACTGAGAAAAAGAACAATTTGTTTAAAGCATTATTGAAAAATAATTATTCCTCGTATATTAAGTGTTTATGCATAATACACCGGGTATGAAAGGCTGATCCCCTTGACTACCAAAAAACTTATTAAAAGGACCAGTTATGACCAATCAGCATCTGTTATTCAGTTATTCGAATATTCAGTTATCAAGACTTAATTCATGTTCTTTCACAATTGATTTCTATTGTTGAACATTTAACGATAAATTTCTTTCTAATCATGATATATCTTCCTTGTATTTAAACTTGCTAAGCAAATTTGTTGCTTACCCTTGCTATATCATGACATTTATTTCAGCTATGCCAGAGACGTCCAAGAGGGACAAAGGCAAAGGAAAAGTGCAGGGATAGATAAAGAGAATGTTTATGTAATATATTATATTATGTACATTGGTAATGTAAACATTTTGTGTTACTAAGGGTAACTTAATTATGGTATGTATAAGTTAAGGTTAATAGACCTTGGGATAATGTTGGAAGACATTATTATAATGAACAATGTATGTTTATTATTTTGTAATAGTTTATAGAATGCTTATGATGATGATGGATTGTGAACACCAAACCCGGGGTTTGAGAACTCGGATTTGGGGGCGTCACAGATTGGTATCAAAGCCGTAGGTTATAAACTTTAAGATGTGAAACCTAGGTTATAACCTTAGAAGAAAACTCATATACAGTATGCTAAGAGGTGGATTGTGGAGATTCATCTAGAATAGATTGTACATAATAAAATATTGTTTCATTTTATTAATGAATATATTTTATTGCGATACTGATGTTGTGTTTGTTTGGTTATAGGATGCCTGAGGAAGGACAAGGTAGCCATACAGTTAAGCAAGAGCCGATAGATCCTGTAGAGGATCATGCTGATAGTGACGAGCATGACGAGGATGTGATGGAGGTTTTGTTCGACAAAAACATGGCGCTGGAGAATAGAGTGACATAGTTAGAGTAGGAGAATGCCACTCATCAGTTTACTAAAACTCAATACAAGGACCTGACATATCAAGCTCAAAACGAGCTTGCTGAGATAAAGATACAGTTGCAGGAGCAGATTACCTTGGCTACGCATATGGTTTCCAAGAATGCTGAGCTGAGGGTGTGACGCCCCCAAATCTGAGTTCCAAGAACCTCAGACTTGGTACGTTACGGTACTTCATCATCATACATATTCTATCATCTAATGCGGAACAAATAAACATATATTGTTTATTTTACATAATTTTATAACATTTTCCCAAGTTTATTAACCTTAACTGAATACATACCTTCAAAATTATAAAGGTTTACAATAAGATAATTAAATAGTTATTCTTATAACAATCTATTACTATATTTTTCTTTTGTCTCTGTCCTTCTTCAAGCCTTCACCTTTATCTGAAATTTATTATCATGATATAGCAAGGGTAAGTAACTACTTTGCCCAGTAAGTTTAAATTTAATAAAGATATATCATGATTGAAAGAATAATAAGCTTTCAAGTTTTCAACAATTTAATAATTGTGAATGAACATGAATCAAGATGTCAATAATTGAATGACTGAATCAATAATGTTTAAAGTTAACAAGGATCGGGAATAACTTTATCTGAACCTTAGGGTAATGAAGGTGATCAGCCTTTCATACCTGATGAACATACGCAACATGCACTAAGTGCGAATCAATAATCAGTTTAGACGTGAATAATCATTCACTAACATGCTTTTAAATATAACTCGAGTTTGAGTTAAGAAAACTTGCCTGGATAGTCGATTACCGCTACACAATTTAATTTATTCTCTTTATTGAAAAGACCTATCAGGTATAAGATTGATCTTTCAATTAGTATATCATATCTTATTTCATAATACTATCTAACACTTAATCACATAGTCAAATATTAGATAATCTTACCACCATATTTATTTACTTACTTATAATCTCATCATCTTATATTAACTTGTCTAACCTTCACTAACAAAGTTAAGTACTAGACATTACACCTTAGTCTTAGTGTTATCATTATACTTTGATAATCTTCTTATCCCTTATAACTTATACTTATAAGTTTTCCCTTTATATGATATCTTAGTAAGCTAGATAACCTTTCAGTAAACTGAAATATCATTTCAGTAAACCGGATTACATTTCAGCATCCTGATATTACTATTTCAGCAGACCACAAAATATTTGGGCAGACTGAAACCATTTCAGCAATCAAAAATCCAATTCAACACCCTAAATTCTCATTTTAGTTTATTACAAGCATAATATAGTTCATTGAATACCAAATTCAACAATTATATTGAAAAATAACATAAATCTCTTATTTTAATCTCCCGTCAAATACTATTAATTAGGTAATAATATTTTACGCTAAGGTTATTAACCTTTTAATAACATTCCAGTCAAATACTACTAATAATATATTAATCCAATATTATTAGTCATATAACAATAATTTAAGTCATTAATCACATTAATAAAAAATTTATTTCAATTGTTTTCCTTTCCTTAATTAACTCATTAAACATTCTAAAATGCTATAAACATCACAACACTTCACACCCGACCCAAAACTTCATCAAAAATCTGCATAAGCCATGCTCAAGGGTCTGAAAGTCATAAATCGTATTTTTCTTATTTTTGGACATCATATATTTAATTAAATCCATTTATCCATTTATCATCATTTAGATGAAAAATACCAAATCAGTCCCAAAAATACTTCTTTTCTAAAATTTGACAGAATATAGTTCTATATGGAACATATATTTTTTTCGGAATTTTTAAAATACATCTACTATTTTTAAATAGTCCATAATAGCCAAGTATTCTAAGATTTTTCATAAATCGAGATTAACTCCAAAAATTCTGAAATTTTTACAGTATGTTCCTGTTATATACATGTACTTCCAGTAAATATTTCGTAAATTTTGGACTTATGCACAAAGAATTATTCGGCTAGCTTCATAAAAATAGTCCTTCACCGTAAAATCCATAACTCTCAAACCTTATGGCCAACAATTCTCAAATTTTTACACAACCTACATAACCTCTGATATTAACACTCCAAATTTTTCCAGAATTTTTAAAGCATAAAAAGTGGAAAAAATTACCCCCGTTTCAGACTAATCCAAAATAGTTTTAAGAAAACGGGACTGTTTTCACCAAAATCCACACCGCAACTTTTAGAAACGTGATTTTTGTGTTCTACCACTTAGGTTTACTAGTCAACACCTATATCTAGCACCTCTCTTCGACGGATCGAGAAAAGAATGCATAGATCAAAAATGATGGATTTTCAAATCACTCAAAAGTTAGGTTTTCAAAACTAGAAAAATTAATTTTCTTTTCTTTTTGATTCAAACCAAATCAACACCAATTATGGGTAGATCCATACTTAAATCCATAAAAAACACATATATTATAGGAGGTTTGAACTTCCAAATAAAAACCCTTTTCTCCCTCAAATCCATAAAAAGAAAAGAAAATAAAGTTTAGAATTTAATTTTTGTACGTTGACTTTTTAGCTTCCATCCTTCTATACCCAAAGTATGTTATAAATCTTGGGTGCATGAACTTAGGCCCTCTTCCTTTCTTCTTCTTCTTCCCCACGAGATCCTCTCTCTCTCTCTAGTATTTTTCTTTTCTCTCTCTATTCTTTTTTTCTCTAGCAAATAAAATGAGAATAAAATTGATATCCTAAATTTGCTAGCATAATCCAAAGGATTAGATTGCATCTCATCCATATCTTACCTACTCTCTCATCATAGCAAAGCTAACTTGCAAGTAACACTTAATGTGTTGTCCAAATAATAAGTTGACAACCAATGAAGTAGTGTACCTACTAAAGTTACTTAATCATTACATTCCACTCCTTTTCCCCCTCTTCTAATTTTTGGCCACATGTCCTCTTTATTCACCAATTTTGTTTTAATTAGCTAGCTTAATTAATGACTATAATAACCTCTCCAAGTGGGCTTAACAATTGGGCTTGCAATAACATGTTTAATGGGCTTGCATTTTTATTATCATGCTTACTAAAAATTTTGAACTTGGGCTTCACCATTAATTGAATTGGGCCATTATTATATTTATCTTATACATGTCCTCTTGGACTAATTTAATAAACCAATTGCCCTTAAATTAATGTTATCTATAAGTCCCACACTAAAAATATAATTGGGCTTGTTTATTTATTATTATTAATATTTTCATTATTATCTCTTGAGCTTATGCTCATTACTATTAATATTCCCATATTATTATTTATTAATAATATTAATTCACTCACATAATCCAATTAGACTTGTCTTATTCAAATTTATTGAGTATTTAATTAGGGTTTAACACCTTACATCTATTTTGTAGATTAATAAAATACTTCACTAACTTATTTAACTTATTAGTGAGACGTCCTTTAAATAATATAGCATATTATTCACATAATCATAACATATTTCACTTTTCACACTAATTTTGACTTTTTTCCGTAAAAAGTCAACTATTGGCTTGGACAAAAAAGTCAACCCTTACACATTTTTGTGTTTATTGTCCATTCTATCTAAACTTGACGTTCCGGACGCAACCGAGCAGTCCGTGCTTCAAAATTTTATCTCTAACTCAAATTTTGAGTTTTAAATTACTCCCTTCTTATTGCTTAATCGTATTAACTAACGACTTTATACTTATTCAAATTATTATTTGCCAGTCAAGGCCAACGTTCGAGATATGTTAACTACTAACATAGTTTTATCTTGATCCTTATATCATTAACCTAATTCATCATTCATCTTGCTAATATATATATATCACCTTACTAAATATATATATTTCTGTACATATACTCATCTTCGTTTAACCTCATAGCATCTCTTCATGTGAAATATTATCTCCTTAATAAAATTTCCATATGTACTTATATAACATTTCTTATACTATTCAACTCACATCAAATTTTTACAGGTATCATAATACCTTATTCTTGATATTCATTCAAATACATATCAATTCATTTCCAAGGTTTTGGAATTTTGTAACCCATATTTTCTCTATTATCATTCAATTAAGAAACCATAAAGGTTCTTCTTAAAATTTTTAAATAAATTCTCAAATTCTCTTCTAGGTTTTATTCTTTACCCTCTATTTTAATCATTCAAGATTTTATAAATTTTTCGGTTATCACAGAGGTAGATACTAGAACAAGAGCAGAATAAGTTTACGATATTGACTATTGAGCATCAGGTGTTGTACCTGAGGTTTGACTTAGAGATCGCTGACAGGATCTGAGTTGAGGATGCCTGGGTACGAGCAGCGAGAAGAGTGGATCAGTTAGAGGTTGAGGCAGAGGCTGGACGGGTTAGGATGGAGTCCTTGGGACGGGCTTTAGATGCAGCATATACTGGTTCCCAAGTAGGAGTGATGAGATCCTTTGAGATTGGCGAGTCAAGTCGATCTGTTAGACGTCGACTTATGGATGGACTCATTCCACCAGAGCAGGAGCATGCAGGCACACCATCTCCAGACTTGCAGTGATAGTTTAATAGCTTTCTATTGTATATAGATGCAGTAGAACCCCTTTTATTTATTAGGGTTTTATGCTTGATGTAAACCTCAGACTGTGCGAGGTAGTATGTAAATATGATGTATCCCCAAATTAGGTGGGTAGGGGAGTATATCTTTTGATAGATCTCATCTCTGAATGTTAAGAATGGGATAGTTAGCATTTATAAAAATATTCCAGGCATGAGTACGACACTTAAAAAAAATTTGGTATATGAATATAAATGTGATATTATGTCTAAATGTTTGATTGAGTAGATAAATCTTGAAAATGAAGATGGTAGGTTATCTCTATTATAACTGAAAGTGGTATTAAATAGAAAAGGTCATTTCGACAAGCTAAAAAGAATATTTCAGTAAACTGAAATGGATAGTTCAGTGAGTTGAACATGAAGATAATATGATTGTTAGAGTTTAAATTACATGTTATATTTTAAACACTTAGAAGATATATCATATAATTAAAACTCAATGTAATAAATTAAGGTTTTGTTTAATCAGATAATGCCGCCAAGACGACAAAATCGTAACTAGAGAGAGGAAAGATCTGTAAATAATGAAGAAGGTCAGGTAGACCCAAATGCAGAACTTTGTTGATATGTTAGCTTAGGCAATGCAAAATCGAGCACCAACAGCTAGTGGTAGGCCAGATATTGGATTGGCAAATTTTAAAGACTTTAAAGCAGTCAGACCACCAAAATTTAAGGGAACCACATACCCTACTGAAGCTCAAACTTGGGTGAAGGAGATGGAGTGATTGCTAGAGTAGCAGAGGGGCAAAAGACATCTTTTGCTACATATTTAATGAAAGGTGAAGCTAATTATTGGTGGGAATCAAACCAGGCTAGAGCCGGAACAACAGTGGTAACTTGGACAAGGTTTAAGGAGTTGTTCTTCGAGAATTATTTCTCGCCGAGCATGCAAGCCAGAATGGAAGTGAAATTTCTTTAATTGAAGTAAGAGAACATGACAGTTTCAGAATACACAGCCAAATTCAACGAGGTAGCAAGATTTACACCACATCAGGTGGACACCGAGGCAAGAAAGGTGCGCAGATTTGAGAATGGACTGAAGCCTTGGATATATAGAAAGGTGGCAGTTTTTCAAATTAATACGTTTTCAACGTTGTTATAAAAAGCTATCATTGCAGAAGGTGGTAGTGAAGCGGTGTCTAAGTACAATAAGGAAAAGAATAAGAAGAAGATGGAAGGTGGAAATCAGGGTGCCAGCAGTGGTGGTAGTAACAGTAAGAAACGCAAGTGGAACAACAGTGGCAATGAATCAGGAACAGAACAAGGGAATACTCAGCAGAAGAAGCCAACATGTTCAAAGTGTGGAAATAATCAATCAGGAGAGTGTATAAAAGGGAAAAATGATTGTTATAATTGGGGTCAGGAAGGACATATTTCACCAAATTGTCCTAAGCCGAAGAAAGGTGGTTATTTTTATTGTGGAGGAACGGGGCATCGATTCAGGATTATCCATTGAAGAAGAATACAGATGGAGGAAGTGGAAACAAGAGCAGTTCTATAAAGTTAACCATTGGAGGACCAGTTCAGTAGAGCAAGCCGACAGCTCGAACGTTCAACATGACTATGCAAGACGCAGTTGCATCAAAAGAGGTGGTGTCAGGTATTATTCCGATTAATAATATAAATGCCTACGTATTATTTAACTCAGGAGCTACCTGTTCATTTGTGTCTAATGAATTTCCTAGAAGATTAAACTTACCACGTGAAAAGTTAAAGAACCCAATGAATATAGAAGTTGCAAACAAAGAAGTGATCCCTGTAGAGTTTATCCTTAACAATTCTGGTGTGGAAATAAGGGGACATAAGTTAAGCGTGAATTTGATTCCTATACGCGTAGGAGAATTTGATGTTATCTTAGGGATGGATTGGTTGTTTAACTATGAGGCAGTTATAGATTGCCAGAAAAAGAGCATACGACTTAAGACACCAGATAAGTCTAAGGTTATATTTTATGGTAGCAAGTTGCCAAGGCAAACAAGTTGTCTGATGATAACGCAGGCCAGGAGAATGCTATAGAAAGGGTATGAAGGTTATTTGGCTCATGTAGTGAATACACGGGTTGTGAATTCAGACATGGGGCAGATACATATAGTTAATTAGTTTGGAGATGTCTTTCTAGAAGAACTTTTGGGACTTCCTCCAGACAGAGAAATAAAGTTTGTGATTGATTTAGTACCGGGGACAGCGCCGATATCGAAAGCACAGTATCGAATGGCTCCGGTAGAAATGAAAGAGTTAATGATCCAACTACAGGAGTTGTTGGATAAGAAGTACATTCAACCTAGTGTATCTCCGTGGGGAGCACCAATGTTGTTTTTAAAGAAGAAAGATGGTTCGATGAGATTATGTATGGATTATAGAGAACTGAATAAGGTGAAAATCAAGAACAAGTATCTGTTACCAAGAATAGACGATCTGTTTGATCAACTTAAGGGAGCGAGATGTTTTTCAAAGATTGACCTAAGAACTGGTTATCATCAGTTGAAGGTGAGAATAGAGGATGTACCAAAGACAGCATTTAGAACTCGTTACAGTCATTATGAGTTCTTGGTGATGTCGTTTGGACTAACGAATGCACCAGCTGCTTTTATGGACTTGATGAATAGAGTATTTAAACCGTATTTAGATAAATTTGTGGTGGTGTTCATTGACGACATTTTGGTGTATTCAAAGACTGAAGAGGAGCATGCCGAACATCTACGAATTGTATTGGAAACCATTAGAGAAGAGAAGTTATATGCTAAATTTTCAAAGTGTGAGTTCTGGTTGAAGAGAGTTCAGTTTCTGGGACATGTCATCGACAACGAGGGAATTTCTGTTAATCCAGCGAAAGTAGAAGAAGTGCAAAATTGGGGACAATCGAAGACACCAACAGAGATCAGAAGTTTCTTAGGATTGGCAGGATATTACTGAAGGTTTATTCAGGATTTCTCGAAGATGGTGATACCATTAACTAATCTGTCGAGGAAGACTGTTAAGTATGTGTGGACAGAGAAGTGTGAACAAAGTTTTCAGGAATTAAAGAAAAGATTAAGTGAAGCACCTGTGTTATCTTTACCGGATAGTATAGGGGGTTTTATAGTGTATAGTGATGCGTCACACAAGGGACTGGGTTGCGTGTTAATGCAGAATGGTAAAGCCATTGCGTACGCGTCACGACAGTTAAAGGACTATAAGAAGGGATACCCTACCCATGACCTTGAATTAGCTGCGATAGTATTTGCCCTTAAGATTTGGAGACATTATCTCTACGGAGAAAAGTGTGAGATATACACAGACCACAAAAGTCTGAAGTATATCTTTACACAAAAGGAGTTAAACATGAGGCGAAGGAGATGGTTAGAATTGATCAAGGACTATGATTGTGATATTCTATATGATCCCGGGAAGGCCAATGTAGTAGCAGATGCTTTAAACAGGAAAAGTAGAGAAAAGTTGTTTGTATTGACAGACCAGGAAGAAATAGTAAGAGAAATGGAGAAAATGGAGTTGGAGGTTAAAAATCCGAAGGATTCAGATAAAGTAATAGAAATGAAAGCAAGTCCGACTTTATTAGACAAGGTGAAAGAATCACAAGGGAATGATGAAGAATGCGGTAACATAAAGAAGCGATTGGTTGAAGGCGAAGAGCTGAAGTATAAGATCGATGACACTGGATTGCTGAGATTTGAAGGAAGAATTTGGGTACCTGCAGTACCAGAGTTAAGAGAAGAGATTCTTCAAGAAGCGCACAATATGAGATGCTCAATACACCAAGGAAGCACAAAGATGTATCAAGATTTGCATCAACATTATTGGTGGCCAAACATGAAGAGAGAGGTTGCTGAATGTGTCAACCGCTATTTAACTTGTCAAAGAGTCAAGGCTGAGCATCAACGACCAAGTGGACTATTATAGCCGTTGGAAATTTTAGAATTGAAATGGGAGCATGTCACGATGGATTTTGTGGTAGGACTTCCAGCAACACAGAAGGGTTATGCCGCTATATGGGTGATTGTCGACCATCTTACAAAGTCAGCACACTTTTTATCGATTAAGATCAGTAATACTTTGGATCAGTTAGCCAAGTTCTATGTAAAGGAGATAATTTCGAGATATGGAGTGCCAGTATCAATCGTGTCTGATAGAGATCCGCACCTTACGTCAAACTTTTAGAGGAGTCTTCAAGAAAGAATGGGGACACAATTAAGGTTGAGTACTGCATATCATCCACAGACAGATGGGCAAAAAAAGAGAACGATTCAAACATTAGAAGACATGCGCAGAGCCTATGTGATGGATTTCAAGGGAAGTTAGGAAGACCATCTTCCATTGGTAGAGTTTTCGTATAACAATAGTTATCATGCAAGCATTAGAATGCCACCGTATGAAGACCTGTATGGAAAAAAGTGTAGAACACCCTTATGTTGGGACGAGGTAGGTGAACGAAGACTATTGGGGCCAGAATTAGTACAGCAAACTGTGGAGATCATCAAAGTGATAAGAGCTCGACTAGTAGCAGCTTAGGAACGACAAAAGAAGTACGCAGATATTCATCGCAAGAAAAGAGATTTCGAAGTGGGAAGTTACGTATTTCTGAAGGTATCTCATTGGAAAGGTAAGATAAGATTTGGGAAGAAAGGTAAACTGAGTCCAAGGTTTACTGGACCATTCGAAATATTAAAGAAGATAGGGGGAGTGGCATACGAGGTAGCTTTACCTCTTGAACTGGAACATATTCACAATGTATTTCATGTATCAGTATTACGTCCACAAGCCGGATTACAAGCATGTGATATCCTACGATCCGATTCAAGTCGAGAAGGACTTATCGTACGAGGAGGTTCCTATAGAAATTTTGGATAGGAAAGAGCAGAAATTGAGAAATAAGGTTATACATTCTATCAAAGTCCTATGGAGAAACCACAATGCTAAAGAAGCTACGTGGGAGCTTGAAGAAAAGATAAGGAAGAATTAACCGAATCTTTTTGAATAACCTTAATGAAATTCCAGGGACATACTTCTTATAAGGAGGGGAGAATGTAATAATCACGAATTTTTGAGGTACACTGTAAATAAATATATTAAATAATCTGTAATATATTATGGATGATTAAGTGATTATGTGAATAATATGCTATAATATTTAAAGGAAGTCTCACTAATAAGTTAAATAAGTTAGTGAACTAACCTAAGTATTTTAATAATCTAGAAAATAGATGTAAGGTGTTAAACCCTAATTAAATTGTGACAACCCCAAAATAGGTCCATTCCATCCAACCTATTCTGAGTCGCCAAATACATGGTACAGAAAACAACTACAACTTTATTACAACAATTGTCGTGCAAAATACAACAACACATATGCTGTGAGTTTGGATACAAATATATACTAAATGTGACTCATGCCCTAACCATGGACAACACCTCACAATGACACCTTACATAACGGTATAGTCAAAAATTATTTTAGAAATTAGAATCTTTGGGAAGTGTTCAAGGAAACCTTTGTACATGGAAGGCCATGCTTCTAGGTTGTGATAGATATCATATGGCCACAAAATTATCCTTGGTTGACCGAATATACCCCAAAGAAAAACGAGAAGATTAATTTCATATTCTTCCCAATGGTGAGTCTTCTCTTGACTTATCATTATCTTCACTGTCTCTAATTGAGAATTATACTTCAAACAAACACCAAGATTATATAGGTAGTGCTCGTAAATATACTCAGCAAGTGGATGAGCCCAATCCTATTTTATGATGATACGAGGTTGTATGTCATTAGACATCTTGTATGATAGTGCCAAACCACCCTTCCAACGTTGGGTTCGCTTCACCCTAGATGATTCACCAAATATAACTCCTAAATGATGACCACCGTTCTATTCCCTTGTTACCCACGCTCGACCCAGCTACACTCTTATTACCTGAAAGGAATTGTGAACAGAAGGGTGAGCATAACTAAGCCAGTAAAGAATATCATGACTAAAGGTAAATAAATTATCAATAGTCTTCATCAGTAATAAATCAGAGATTTAGAACATATGGTAGATGATAAAAAATTTCAACTATAGTTGCAGCAGAACGAGCAATCCATTAGAAGAGTCAAATAGACTATAAAGTCTATTATCTTCTCCATGTTAAAAGTCCACCAACAATGTTTTATCCCTGTAACATCAATCAACAATTCCTGTCCACAATCACATGTATAACTCATAATCGTAATTGTTGTTCTAAATTCCTTTTCTCATCCAGGACAAAGATAATTTTCATCACCTGAAACATCAAAGATCATGGTTATACCAAACACAGTTCATGTTCATAATCATACTAATAAATTCATCTTTGCACTACGGCCCAAAGATATTCATCAATAAGTCATCTTTGCACTACAGGCCAAAGATATTCATCAACAACTCATCTTTGCACTACATGCCAAAGATATTCAACAACAGGTCATCTTAGTGCTACAGGTCAAAGATATTCAACAACAGGTCATCTTTGCACTACGGGCCAAAGATATTCATCAATAATTCATCTTTGCACTACGGGCCAAAGATATTCATCAACAATTCATCTTTGCACTACAGACCAAAGATATTCCTCAACAGTTCATATTTGCACTACAGGCCAAATATATTCATCAACAGTTTATATTTGCACTACAGGCCAAATATATTAATATCTCAAAGAAATATATAATTATTTCAGAATTTATATAAACAATAATTATAACCATGTTGATCATTTCACCTTTGCACTTAAGCTAAAGATATTCAATTATAAATTCAATGGTCATGATCATACCAGTCACCAATTCAACTTTGCACTACTGGCCAAAGGGAACCCATAGTCATGATCATACCAGAAATCTACCCATCTTTACACTCAAGTCAAAGAGAATTTCAACATCAAGGTTATAAAAATGTTATATATGATAATAAAAACAATATGATCAAAATATGGATTTAATTTCAAGAGCAATATTCATAAATCAACTATAATTTGGTTAGAAAAAGAAACCAATTTTGTCGTGAATAGTAACTCATGAATTACTACTCATGAATAGTAACTCATGAATAGTAACCCCGACATGAAAAAGGTAGAAATTCTACAATAATATACATACCAATATTTCGGTATAATGATATTGAAAGAATAATATTTCTTAAGCATATAAACAATTTATTTAAATTATTTACACTTTACTAATTAATGCATTTAATCATCATAAAATGCAAACTCTTAAGACTTCATCATCAATAACCAAAACCCTCATCAAAAATCTGCATATACCTCATATAGGATTCTCAAGCCATAAAATTCTATTTTCTAATTTTCTTACTTGACATAACATATTTAATTCATTTTCTCATAACTAGTCTATTTTCATGAAAAATACCAAATCAGTTCCAAAAATATTTCTTTTATGGGATTTAGCAGAATATAGTCCCATATTGAACATATATTTTTCTCAGAATGTTTAAAACTCATTTACTATTTTTCATATGGCCAAAATCGTCGAATATTTAGACATTTATCATAAATTGTACTTTTATCCAAAAATTCTGAAATTCACAGAGTACACTGATATTATATAGATATACTTCCAATAAAAATTTCATCAATTTTAGAGTTAATAACAAGGAGTTATAAGCGGTTACTTTTAAAATAGTCTTTTTCCGTAAAATTCATAACCCTTAATCTATACATCCAAAAATCACTATTTTTGGACACAATCAATAAAACTCATCAAAATATCATTTCAAATTTTTTCAAAATTTTCTGAAGGTCAGAAAAATTACGAAACTGAAAAACATAACAACCCTTAAAATCCTTTACTATCCCTTACCTCAAAAGTGCAATATTTCTGACTGGAATGCAAAGCCGAAGAAAACTTGCACTGAATAGCAAATCTCAAAGTATCTAAATATTCACAAAATATGCTTCATAATATAGAGAGAGAAAGAGAGAAAACTTATGTTTCTGGTGTATTTTCAATTCTAACATAAGCACCAATTTATAGAAAAATGCTAGAACGCCAAAGGAGACTAAAATAATATAATAATATTATTTCTTTTCTTCCTTCTACGCCACTTCACCAACCAAGCCACCAGCAGCCATTAAGGAAGAAAATTCAGTAGCCCACATGCTTATAACATAAGTGGGTCCCACCCATAATTTAATAAAAAAATTATTTTATTTTCCAAAATTTTAACAATTCATAGAAAATAGCTCTTTTATCAGAAAATTCGAATCTCGCGAATTTTATAGGAAATTTAATTCTCTACAACTTGACAGAAGAAAGTTTTTCCAAATTCCAAATAGAAATTGATAGAAATCCATAAACGGACGATTTTACAGGCTATAATCAAATTTCAGTCAATAAATGGGGTCCACCGACACACAAAACATGTGTTAATCATTTAATACAATAAAAAAAATACTCCTCCTCCTCATATACTCATATATCCCACATTCATTGTAAAACTATCACTATTATTATATTATTAAATATAATAATAAATTATTTTATCAGAAAAGATAAAATATCATTTTTCAACAATTGACACTTTAAAAATTTTATCCATCTATATCCACATAAAATTAATATTTTCTCATCATATAAATCAATAATTAATTATTCACAAATAATGTAAGACCCCGAATTTTATGAAATAAAAGTATGCAATTTTTCTTATAATTACTATTCAGTAAATGGTTAAATTGATAAAAGTTTAAAGTTATGGTGAAATATGAATTTTTTTTCAAAATAAGCAAGTGGTTAGAAAATAATCATTGTTGTCGGGGAATATTCGTTTGGTCGTGGAGAATATTCGTACGACGGCGCAGCTATTTGTGGGCCCCATAACGAATAACTGTCAGGTGAAGGAAAACGACAAATTTGAGTTTTTATAAATAACGGTGTAGTTGTTACCGTTAACACTGTTGGAATACCCGGTGGTTAAAATACAGTAATACGCGTTATTGCACAGTAGCAAACGGTATTGCACAGTATTTTTGAAATTATTGATTCTTACGTAAGAAGGCACTACTCAATAATTGTTACAGTAATTACTGTTCAATATTTTATTTTATTGATTCAATAATTGCTGCGTTGATATTTTATATTATTGTTGTTTCAATAATTGTTGCTGCACAGTATTTTCTATTATCAGATCAATAATTCATATTATTTGAATAGTATTATTAGATAGCATTATTGGTAATGTCTAGAAAGTTCTGTCTAAGGAGAGGTTTGGTCATCTAATTGCGCGCCAGTAAGGAGAAATCCTTATTGGAAAGCCCCCTCTTTCCTAGGAACGGCCTGGTTGTCATAAATGTGATTCTGTAATATTATTTGTGAATAATTAATTATTGATTCATATGATAAGGAAATATTTATATTATGTGGATATAAATGAGGGATATATTTTTGTGGTTAAAATTGAAGGAGTTAATGTTGAGGTTTTTATCAGTATTTTTGTCGGAATGGAGGTATTAAAAATCAGGGTTTTTGAGATATTTTGCGGGGGTTATAATTTTTAATCCGACCGTTGGATCGTGGTAATTTTTGGATATGTTATACATATATAAGTTAAGTATATGTCCACAAATTTTGAACCGTTAAAAATGAACGTATGATTTATTATGAATTTTACGAGATGACTGGTTCAAAAATTGTTGAATTTTCGGAGTTAATCATTTTGGGTGGAAAATTCTAGAATTGGTGGGCCCCACTTGTGGTTGGTGAAGAAATGTGCTGAATTATATTTCAAATGTGGTGGGTGGGAATAGTAACAGGTAAAGCCATCAGGTTGCAGGTCAAACCTACCAAAATTTTCCTATAAATAGAGGGCTAAGTTAGAATTGAAAATCACACCAGAAACATAAGCTTTCTCTCTTTCTCTCTCTATATTATGAAGCATATTTTGTGAGTTTTTAGATACTTGGTGAGTTGCTATTCATCAGTACAAGTTTCCTTCAGCATCATATCCGATATCCAGTCAGAAGTACTGCTCTTTTGAGGTAAGGGATAGTAAGGGATAGTAAGGGATTTTAAGGGTTGTTATGTTTTTCAGTTTCATAATTTTTCTGAACTTCAAAAATTCTGGAAAAATTTGAAATGATATTTTGATGAGTTTTCTTGATTGTGTCCAAAAATGGTGATTTTTGGATGTATAGATTGAGAGTTATGAATTTTATGAGAAAAGACTACTTTAAAAGTAACAGCTTATAATTCCTTGTGGTTAACTCCAAAATTGATAAGATTTTTATTGGGAGTACATGTATATGATAGAAGTATACTCTGTAAATTTCAGAATTTTTAGACAAAAGTACAATTTTTGATAAATGTCTAAATATTCAACTATTTTGGCCATATGAAAAATAGTAAATGACTTTTAAAAATTCTGAGAAAAATATATGTTCACTATGGGACTATATTATGCTAAATCCCAAAAAAGAAATATTTTTGGAACTGATTTGGTATTTTTCATGAAAATGATTTAGTTATGAGTAAATGAATTAAATATGTTTTGTGAAGTATGAAAATTGAAAAATAGGATTTTATGGCTTGAGAATCCTATATGAGGTATATGCAGATTTTTGATGAGGGTTTTGGTTATTGGTTATGAAATCTAATGAGTTTGGCGTTTTATGATGATTAAATGCATTAATTAGTAAAGTGTAAACAATTTAAATAAATTGTTTATAAGCTTAAGAATATTATTCTTTCAATATCATTATACCGAAATATTGGTATGGATTTTATTGTGGAATTTCTATCTTTTGTGTCGGGGTTACTATTCATGAGTTACTATTCACGATTTACTATTCATGAGTTACGAATATTACTCTTGAGATTAAAACTATATGTTGATCATATTATTTTTATCATCATATATAACATTTTTATAACCCTGATGTTGAAATTCTCTTTCACTGGAGTGTAAAGATGGGTAGATTATTGGTATGATCATGACTAGGGTTCTCTTTGGCCTGTAGTGCAAAGTTGAATTGTGACTGGTATGATCATGACCATTGAATTTATAATTGAATATCTTAAGCTTAAGTGCAAAGGTGAATTGATCAACATGGTTATAATTATTATTTATATAAATTCTGAAATGATTATATATTTCTTTGAGATATGAATATATTTGGCCTGTAGTGCAAATATGAATTGTTGATGAATATCTTTGGCATGTAGTGCAAAGATGGTCTGTTGATGAATATCTTTGGCCTGTAGTGCAAAGATGATGTGTTGTTGAATATCTTTGGCCTGTAATGCAAAGATGAACTGTTGTTGAATATCTTTGGCCAGTAGTGCAAAGATAAACTGTTGACGAATATCTTTGGCCCGTAGTGCAAAGATGGATTTGTTAGTATGATTATAAACAGGAATTGTGATTTGGTATAACCATGATCTTTGATGTTTCAGGTAAAGACAGGTGATGAAAATATTCTTCGTCCTGGGTGCGAAGAAAAATTTATAGTCACAATTATGATTATGAGTTATTCATATGATTGTGGAAAGGAACTGTTGAGTGATGTTACATGGATAAAATATTGTTGGTGGATTTTTAACATGGAGAAGATAATAGACTTTATAGTCTATTTGACTCTTCTAATGGATTGCTCGTTCCGCTGCAACTATGGTTGAAAATTTTTATCTTCTACCATATATTCTAAATATCTGATTTATTGTTGATGAAGGCTATTGATAATTGAATTATCTTTAGTCATGATATTCTTTACTGAGCTAGTTGTGCTCACCCTTTTGCTTCACAATTCCTTTCAGGTAATAAGAGTGTAGCTGGGTCGAGCGGGGGTAACAAGGGAATAGAACGGTGGTCATCATTTAGTAGTTATATTTGGTGAAGAAAATAGGGTGAGGCGAACCCAACGTTAGAAGGGTGTTTTGTCACTATTATACAAGATGTCTAATGACATACAACCTCGTGTCATCATAAGGCAGGGTTGTGCTCATCCACTTGCTGAGTATATATACGAGCACTACCTATATAATCTTGGTGTTTGTTTGAAGTATAATTCTCAATTAGAGATAGTAGAGATAATGATATGTCAAGAGAAGACTCACTATTGGGAAGAATATGATAGTAATCTTCTCGTTTTTCTTTGGGGTCTATTGGGTCAACCAAGGATAATTCTGTGGCCATATGATATCTATCATAACCTAGATGCGTGGCCTCCCATGTACGAAGGTTTCCTTGAGCACTTCCCAAAGATTCTAGTTTCTAAAACAGTTTTTGACTGTACCTTTATGTAAGGTACCTTTGTGAGGTGCTGATACATGATGGTGTCCAATGTCACATTTGGTATATATTTGTATCCAAACTCACAGCATATGTGTTGTTGTATTTTGCACGACAATTGTTGTAATAAAGTTGTAGTTGTTTTTTGTACCATGTATTTGACGACTCAAAATGGGTTGGATGGAATGAACCTATTTTGGGGTTGTCACAAATAATATTACAGAATCACAGTACTGGTAATCAGGCCGTTCCCAGGAAAGAGGGGGCTTTCCAATAAGAATTTCTCCTTACTGGCGCGCAATTAGATGACCAAACCTCTCCGTAGACAGAACTTTTTAGACATTACCAATAATGCTATCTAATAATATTATTCAAATAATATGAATTATTGATCTAATAATAGAAAATATTGTGCATCAACAATTATTGAAACAACAATAATATCAATGCAGCAATTATTGAATCAATAAAATAAAATATTGAACAGTAACTACTGTAACAATTATTCAGTAGTGCCTTCTTACGTAAGAATCAATAATTTCAAAAATAATGTGCAATACCGTGTGCTACTGTGCAATAACGCGTATTACTGTATTTTAACCGCTGGGTATTCCAACAGTGTTAACGGTAACAACTACGCCGTTAATTATAAAACTCATTTTTTGTCGTTTTCTTCATCCAATCGCTTTCCGTTATGGGGCCCACAAATAGCTGCGCCGTCGTACGAATATTCCCCGACAGAAAGAATATTCCACGACCAAACGAATATTCCCCAACAAAATGAATATTTTATAACCACTTGCTTATTTTGAAAAATATTCATATATCACCCTTAACTTTAACTTTTTATCAATTTAACCATTTACTAAATAGAAAAATTGAATAGTTTTATTTCATTAAATTTGGGGTCTTACATAAATACTCAATAAACTTGAATAAGACAAGTCTAATTGGGTTATATGAGTAAATTAATATTATTAATGAATAATAATATGGGAATATTAATAATAATGAGCATAAGCTCAAGAGATAATAATGAAAAAAATAATAGTAATTAAACAAGCCCAATTATATTTTTGGTGTGGGACTTGTAGATAAAATTAATTTAAGGGCAATTGGTTTATTAAAATAGCCCAAGAGGTCATGTATAAGATAAATATAATAATGGCCCAATTGAATTAATGGGGAAACCTAAGTTCAAATTTTTTTAGTAAGCATGATAATAAAAGTGCAAGCCCATTAAATATTTTATTGCAAGCCCAATTGTTAAGCCCACTTGCAGAGGTTATTTTAGTCATTAATTAAGCTAGCTAATAAAAACAAAATTGGTGAAGGAAGAGGGCATATGGCCGAAATTAGAGGAGTAGGAAAAGGAGTGGAATGCAAAGATTAGGTAGCTTTAGTAGGTAAACAACTTCTTTAGTTGTCAACTTCTTATTTGGACAACACATTAAGTGTTTCTTGTAAGTTATCTTTGCTATGATGAGAGAGTAAGTAAGATGTTGATTTGAGATGTAATCTAATTATTTGGATTATGCTAGCAAATTTAGAACATCCATTTTATTCTCATTTTATTTGCTAAAGAAAGAAATAGAGAGAGAAAAGGAAAATACTAGAAAGAGAGAGAGAGGAACTCGTGGGAAGAAGAAGGAGAAAGGAAGAGGGCCTAAGCTCATGCACCAGAAATTTATAACCTACTTCGAGTATAGAAGGAAGGAGGCTAAGAAATCAAGGTACAAAATTAATTTCTAGACTTTATTTTCTTTTCTTTTTATGGATTTGATGTAGAAAAGGGTTTTGTGATTTGGAAGTTAGGACCCTTTTTTATGTGTTTTATGTAGATTCATGTATGAATATAACTTGTTCAAGTATTTAAAAGTGGATCAAAAGGAGAGAAATGAAACTAGGTTTCTAGAAATCTAGAAAACCCTAGCTTTTGTTTCCTTTGAACAAATGGTATGTTAAATCTAGACCTTCTTTTCATGATCTGTTGAAGAGTGGTGCTAGATATGTGTGTTAACTAGTTAACCCAAGTGGTGGAACATGAAAATCACACATTTAGTAGTCGTGGTATGGGTTTTGTTCAAAACAGTCCACGTAGTGGACAAAAAGCTTTAAAAAAGCTCTCTGGCCAGTTTGCCACGAAAGTAGTTTTGTCCCCTTAATATGCTTTAAAAATTGAAGGAAAATTTGGGGAGGTAATATTAGAGGTTAGGTAGCTCCTATAAAAATTTGAGAAGTTTTGGCCATACGGTTTGAGAGTTATGCATTTTACGGACGGGACTACTTTTAAAACTTTAATCAAATCACTCTCTGTGTATTGATCCAAAAATTACGAAATGTTTACTGGAAGTACATGTATATAACTGGAGCCTACCCTAAAAATTTCAGAATTTTTGGAGTTAATTTCGATTTATGAAAAAGCTGGCAATATTTGGACATTATGGACTATTTAAATATAGTAAATGAATTTTAAAAATTTTCTGAAAAATTTATTTACATGAGAGAATTATAAGTAGCTACTATCCAGAAAAGAAATGGTTTTTGAGTTGTTTTGCTATTTTTCATATAAATAATGTTATATGGTTAAATGAATTTAATTAAATATATGATGTCAAAAATGTGAAAAATATGATTTCATGACTGGAGGTCCTTAAGTATGGTTGATGCAGATTTGTGGTGAGGATTTCGGTCAGTGGTGAAGAGTGACTTTGTGTATGGTGTTTATAAAGGTTTAAATGAATTAATTAGTGAAAGAAAAAGTAATTAAATAAATTGTTTATTAATTCAATAAATGATTTAAAATATCTTTATATGACTAATGATATTAGATTAAAATATTATTGGTAATATTAGACTTAAATGTTATTAAAAGTTAATAACATTAGTTTGAAATATTATTATTTAATTAATAATATTAAACGGGAGATTAAAATAAGAGGGATTACTTTATTTTAATCGTAGTTGTTGAATTTGGTAGGGAATGAACTATATTATGTTTTTAGTTGATTGAATTAAGATGTAAGACCCCAAATTTTATGAAATAAAAGTATTCAATTTTCTTATAATTACTATTCAGTAAATAGTTAAATTGATAAATGTTCAAGTTAAGGGTGATATATGAATTTTTTTTCAAAATACTCAAGTGGTTATAAAATATTCATTGTTGTCGAGAAATATTCGTTTGGTCGTGGAATATTCTTTCTGTCGGAGAATATTCGTACGACGGCGCAGCCATTTGTGGGCCCCATAAAAGAATAACTACCGGATGAAGAAAACGACAAATTTGAGTTTTTATAAATAACGGCGTAGTTGTTACCGTTAACACTGTTAGAATACCCGGTAGTTAAAATACAGTAATACGCGTTATTGCACAGTAGCACATGGTATTGCACATTATTTTTGAATTATTGATTCTTACGAAGGAAGGCACTACTCAATAATTATTACAGTAATTACTGTTCAATATTTTATTTTATTGATTCAATAATTGCTGCGTTGATATTTTATATTATTGTTATTTTAATAATTGTTGCTGCACATCATCCCCATTATCAGATCAATAATTCATATTATTTGAATAATATTATTAGATAGCATTATTGGCAATGTCTAGAAAGTTCTGTCTAAGGAGAGGTTTGGTTATCTAATTGCGCGCCAATAAGGAGAAATCCTTATTAGAAAGCCCCCTCTTTCCTAGGAACGGCCTGGTTGTCATAAATGTGATTCTGTAATATTATTTGTGAATAATTAATTATTGATTCATATGATAAAGAAATATTTATTTTATGTGGATATAAATGAGGGATATATTTTTGTGGTTAAAAATGAAGGAGTTAATGTTGAGGTATTTTATCTGTATTTTTGTCGGAACGGAGGTATTGAAAATCAAATTAAGGTTTTTGAGATATATTACGGGGGTTATAATTTTTAATCCGACCGTTGGATCGTTGTGATTTTTGGATATGTTTTACATATATAAGTTGAGTATATGTCCATAAATTTTGAACCGTTAAAAATGAACGTATGATTTGTTATAAATTTTACGAGATGACTGGTTCAGAAATTGTTAAATTTTCGGAGTTAATGATTTTGGTAGAAAATTCTAGAATTGGTGGGCCCCACTCTTGGTTGGTGAAGAAATGTACTGAGATTTTTATTCAAATGTGGTGGGTGGGAATAGTAGCAGGTAAAGCCATCAGGTTGCAGGTTAAGTCTGCTTCGGCGTGCTAACATTTTCCTGTACATAGAGGGCTAAGTTAGAATTGAAAATCACACCAAAAATAAGTTTTCTCTCTTTCTCTCTCTAGATTATTGAGTGTATTTTGTGAGTATTTAGATACTTTGAGAGTTGCTATTCATCAGTGCAAGTTTTTTTCAGCGTCATATCCGATATCCAGTCAGAAGTGCTGCTCTTTTGAGGTAAGGGATAGTAAGGGATATTAAGGGATGTTATATTCTTCATAATGATGTTATTCTTTCAATATCATTATACTGAAATATTGGTATAGATTTTATTGTGAAATTTCTACCTTTTTGAGTCGGGGTTACTATTCACGTATACGACACTATTCACGTATACGGCACTATTCATGTATATGGCACTATTTACGTATATGACATTATTTACGTATACGATACTATGTACGAATACGGAGTACTATTCATGAGTTACTATTCACGAGATACTATTCACGAGTTACTATTCACGAGTTACTATTCACGGGTACTATTCACGATAAAAATTGGTTTTTGTTTCTGACCAAATTATCGTTGATTTATGATTGTTGCTCTCGAAAATAAATACAGTTGTTGATCATATTGTTTTTATTATCATATATAACATTTTTATAACCCTGATGTTGAATTTCTTTTTCACTTGAGTGTAAAGATGGTTAAATTATTGGTATGATCGTGACTGAGGAATGTCTTTGGCCTGTAGTGCAAAGATGAATTGTTAACTAGTATGATCATGACCATTGAATTTATAATTGAATATCTTTAGCTTAAGTGTAAAGATGAATTGATTAACATGGTTATAATTATGGTGTATATAAATTCTGAAATGATTATATATTTCTTTGAGATATGAATATATTTGGCCTGTAGTGCAAATATGAACTGTTGAGGAATATCTTTGGCCTGTAGTGCAAAGATGAATTGTTGATGAATATCTTTGACCCGTAGTGCAAAGATGACTTGTTGTTGAATATCTTTGGCCAGTAGTGCAAAGATGAACTGTTGACGAATATCGTTGGCCTGTAGTGCAAAGATGAATTTATTAATATGATTATGAACAGGAACTGTGATTTGGTATAACCATGATCTTTGATGTTTCAGGTTAAGAAATGTGAGGAAATTTTCTTCGTCCTGGATGCGAAGAGGAATTTAGAATTACAATTATGATTACGAGTTATTCATATAATTGTAAAAAGGAACTGTTAATTAATGTTACAGGGATAAAACATTATTGGTGGACTTTTAATGTGGAGAAGATAATAGACTTTATGGTCTATTTTACTCTTCTAATGGTTTACTCGTTCCGCTGCAACTATGGTTGAAATTTTTTATCATCTACCATATGTTCTAAATCTCTGATTTAATTCTGTTGAAGGCTATTGATAATTTATTTATCTTTAGTCATGATATTCTTTACTGGCCTAGTTGTGCTCACCCTTCTCTTTCACAATTCCTTTCAGGTAATAAGATTGTAGCTGGGTCGAGCGGGGGTAACAGGGGAATAGAACGGTGGTCATCATTTAGTAGTTATATTTGGTGAATCATCTAGGGTGAAGCTGTAAGACCCTGAATTTTATGAAATAAAAGTATTCAATTTTTCTTATAATTACTATTCAGTAAATGGTTAAATTGATAAAAGTTTAAAGTTATGGGTGAAATATGAATTTTTTTTCAAAATAAGCAAGTGGTTATAAAATAATCATTGTTGTTGAGGAATATTCGTTTGGTCGTGGAATATTATTTCTGTCGGGAAATATTCGTACGACGGCGCAGCCATTTGTGGGCCCCATAACAGAATAACTGTCGGATGAAGATAACGACAAAAAATTGAGTTTTTATAATTAACGGCGTAGTTATTACCGTTAACACTATTGGAATACCCGGTGGTTAAAATACAGTAATACGCGTTATTGCACAGTAGCACACGGTATTGCACAGTATTTTTGAAATTATTGATTCTTACGTAAGAAGACACTACTCAATAATTGTTACAGTAATTACTGTTCAATATTTTATTTTATTGATTCAATAATTGTTACGTTGAAATTTTGTATTATTGTTGTTCAATAATTGTTGCTGCACAGTATTTCCCATTATCAGATCAATAATTCATATTATTTGAATAATATTATTAGATAGCATTATTGCCAATGTTTAGAAAGTTCTGTCTAAGGAGAGGTTTGGTCATCTAATTGCGCGTCAGGAAGGAGAAATTCTTATTGGAAAGCCCCCTCTTTCCTGGGAACGGCCTGGTTGTCATAAATGTGATTTTGTAATATTATTTGTGAATAATTAATTATCGATTCATATGATAAGGAAATATTTATTTTATGTGGATATAAATGAGGGATATATTTTTGTGGTTAAAAATGAAGGAGTTAATGTTCAGGTTTTTATCAGTATTTTTTTCGGAATGGAGGTATTAAAAATCAGGGTTTTTGAGATATTTTGCGGGGGTTATAATTTTTAATCCGACCGTTGGATCGTGGTAATTTTTGGATATGTTATACATATATAAGTTGAGTATATGCCCACAAATTTTGAACCGTTAAAAATGAACGTATGATTTATTATGAATTTTACGAGATGACTGGTTCAGAAATTGTTAAATTTTCGGAGTTTATCATTTTGGTGGAAAATTCTAGAATTGGTGGGCCCCACTTGTGGTTGATGAAAAAATGTGCTGAATTATATTTCAAATGTGGTGGGTGGGAATAGTAGCAGGTAAAGCCATCAGGTTGCAGATCAAACCTACCAAAATTTTCCTATAAATAGAGGGCTAAGTTAGAATTGAAAATCACACCAGAAACATAAGCTTTCTCTCTTTCTCTCTCTATATTATGAAGCATATTTTGTGAGTTTTTAGATTCTTGGTGAATTGCTATTCATCAGTGCAAGTTTCCTTCAGCATCATATCCGATATCCAGTCAGAAGTACTGCTCTTTTGAGGTAAGGGATAGTAAGGGATTTTAAGGGTTGTTATGATTTTTAGTTTCGTAATTTTTCTGATCTTCAAAAATTCTGGAAAAATTTGAAATGATATTTTGATGAGTTTTTTTGATTGTGTCCAAAAATGGTGATTTTTGGATGTATAAATTGAGAGTTATGAATTTTATGAGAAAAAACTATTTTAAAAGTATCCGCTTATAATTCCGTGTGGTTAACTCCAAAATTGATAAAATTTTTATTGGGAGTACATGTATATGATAGAAGTATACTCTGTAAATTTCAGAATTTTTAGACAAAAGTACAATTTTTGATAAATGTCTAAATATTCGACGGTTTTGGCCATATGAAAAATAGTAACTGAGTTTTAAAAATTCTGAGAAAAATATATGTTCATTATGGGACTATATTATGCTAAATCCCAGAAAAGAAATATTTTTGGAACTGATTTGGTATTTTTCATGAAAATAGTCTAGTTATGAGTAAATGAATTAAATATGTTTTGTGAAGTAAGAAAATTGGAAAATAGGATTTTATGACTTGAGAATCCTATATGAGGTATATGCAGATTTTTGATGAGGGTTTTGGTTATTGGTGATGAAATCTTATGAGTTTGGCATTTTAGAATGATTAAATGCATTATTTAGTAAAGTGTAAACAATTAAAATAAATTGTTTATAAGTTTAAGAAATGTTATTCTTTCAATTTCATTATACCGAAATATTGGTATGGATTTTATTATAGAATTTCTATCTTTTGTGTCGGGGTTACTATTCATGAGTTACTATTCACGATTTACTATTCATGAGTTACGAATATTACTCTTGAGATTAAAACTATATGTTGATCATATTATTTTTATCATCATATATAACATTTTTATAACCCTGATGTTGAAATTCTCTTTCACTGGAGTGTAAAGATGGGTAGATTATTGGTATGATCATGACTAGGGTTCTCTTTGGCCTGTAGTGTAAAGTTGAATTGTGACTGGTATGATCATGACCATTGAATTTATAATTGAATATCTTAAGCTTAAGTGTAAAGGTGAATTGATCAACATGGTTATAATTATTGTTTATATAAATTCTGAAATGATTATATATTTCTTTGAGATATGAATATATTTGGCCTGTAGTGCAAATATGAATTGTTGATGAATATCTTTGGCATGTAGTGCAAAGATGGTCTGTTGATGAATATCTTTGGCCTGTAGTGCAAAGATGAACTGTTGTCGAATATCTTTGGCATGTAGTGCAAAGATGGTTTGTTGATGAATATCTTTGGCCCGTAGTGCAAAGATGGATTTGTTAGTATGATTATGAACAGGAAATGTGATTTGGTATAACCATGATGTTTGATGTTTCAGGTGATGAAAATTATCTTTGTCCTGGATGAGAAAAGGAATTTTGAACTACAATTACGATTATGAGTTATACACGTGATTGTGGACATGAATTGTTGATTGATGTTACAGGGATAAAACATTGTTGGTGGACTTTTAACATGGAGAAGATAATAGACTTTATAGTCTATTTGACTCTTCTAATGGATTGCTCGTTCCGCTGCAACTATGGTTGAAATTTTTATCATTTACCATATGTTCTAAATCTCTGATTTATTGTTGATGAAGGCTATTGATAATTGAATTATCTTTAGTCATGATATTCTTTACTGAGCTAGTTGTGCTCACCCTTTTGCTTCATAATTCCTTTCAGGTAATAAGAGTGTAGCTGGATCGAGCGGGGGTAACAAGGGAATAGAACGGTGGTCATCATTTAGTAGTTATATTTGGTGAAAAAAATAGGGTGAGGCGAACCCAACGTTGGAAGGGTGTTTTGTCACTATCATACAAGATGTCTAATGATATACAATCTCGTGTCATCATAAGACAAGGTTGTGCTCATCCACTTGCTGAGTATATCTATGGGCACTACCTATATAACCTTGGTGTTTGTTTGAAGTATAATTCTCAATTAGAGACAGTGGAGATAATGATAAGTCAAGAGAAGACTCACCATTGGGAAGAATATGATAGTAATCTTCTCGTTTTTCTTTGGGGTCTATTGGGTCAACCAAGGATAATTCTGTGGCCATATGATATCTATCATAACCTAGACGCGTGGCCTCCCATGTACGAAGGTTTCCTTGAGCACTTCCCAAAGATTCTAATTTCTAAAATAGTTTTTGACTATACCTTTATGTAAGGTGTTATTGTGAGGTGCTGTCCACGGTTGGAACATGAGTCCCATTTGGTATATATTTGTATCCAAACTCACAGCATATGTGTTGTTGTATTTTGCACGACAATTGTTGTAATAAAGTTGTAGTTGTTTTCTGTACCATGTATTTGACGACTCAGAATGGGTTGGGTGGAATGAACCTATTTGGGGGTTGTCACAGGTGGTATCAGAGCTATAAGTAAAGAGCCCCGAGCCTCTCGCTGGTGACTTCCTGTTGATGGGGGATGCACCGAAGCCAGACTCTCCGTAGGGGACGCCGTTTTGCGGTGGCAAACTGATAAGTACCACTGTGAGGTGCTGTCCACTGATGGGACAATTGTCACAGGTGGTATCAGAGCTTAGGGATATGATCTCTGGCGGAGATCGGGAAATAAAACTAGGAGGGGAGAGATGAGTAAATTCTTCGCTAGTGTGTCCTACCTAAGCTTATTTGTTGGTCAGTCATAATATCGGGATATTATGTGATATGTTAATTTGTTCAATTAACCTTTGTTTTGAAGCTATATTCTAGAATGATATCTGAAATACAGGAGATGAGCAATGGAGAAATCATGAGGACAAGAAAGATGAAATCTGAAATGAAAGTAAGGTATTCTCAACTCTTTGAAATACCAGGTACGTAAATTTCGGGGACGAAATTTCATAAGGAGGGGAGATTGTAAGACCCTGAATTTTATGAAATAAAAGTATTCAATTTTTATTATAATTACTATTCAGTAAATGGTTAAATTGATAAAAGTTTAAAGTTATGGGTGAAATATGAATTTTTTTTCAAAATAAGCAAGTGGTTATAAAATAATCATTGTTGTTGGGGAATATTCGTTTGGTCGTGGAATATTCTTTCTTTCGGGGAATATTCGTACGACGACGCAGCTATTTGTGGGCCCCATAACAGAATAACTGTCGGATGAAGATAACGATAAAAAATTGAGTTTTTATAATTAACGGCGTAGTTGTTACCGTTAACACTATTGGAATACCCGGTGGTTAAAATACAGTAATACGCGTTATTGCACAGTAGCACACGGTATTGCACAGTATTTTTGAAATTATTGATTCTTACGTAAGAAGGCACTACTCAATAATTGTTACAGTAATTACTGTTCAATATTTTATTTTATTGATTTAATAATTGCTACGTTGAAATTTTGTATTATTGTTGTTCAATAATTGTTGCTGCACAGTATTTTCCATTATCAGATCAATAATTCATATTATTTGAATAGTATTATTAGATAGCATTATTGGCAATGTCTAGAAAGTTCTGTCTAAGGAGAGGTTTGGTCATCTAATTGCGCGTCAGTAAGGAGAAATTCTTATTGGAAAGCCCCCTCTTTCCTGGGAACGGCCTGGTTGTCATAAATGTGATTCTGTAATATTATTTGTGAATAATTAATTATTGATTCATATGATAAGAAAATATTTATTTTATGTGGATATAAATGAGGGATATATTTTTGTGGTTAAAAATGAAGGAGTTAATGTTGAGGTTTTTATCAGTATTTTTGTCGGAATGGAGGTATTAAAAATTAGGGTTTTTGAGATATTTTGCGGGGGTTATAATTTTTAATCCGACCGTTGGATCGTGGTAATTATTGGATATGTTATACATATATAAGTTGAGTATATGCCCACAAATTTTGAACCGTTAAAAATGAACGTATGATTTATTATGAATTTTACGAGATGACTGGTTCAAAAATTGTTGAATTTTCGGAGTTTATCATTTTGGTGGAAAATTCTAGAATTGGTGGGCCCCACTTGTGGTTGGTGAAGAAATGTACTGAATTATATTTCAAATGTGGTGGGTGGGAATAGTAGCAGGTAAAGCCATCAGGTTGCAGGTCAAACCTACCAAAATTTTCCTATAAATAGAGGGCTAAGTTAGAATTGAAAATCACACCAGAAACATAAGCTTTCTCTCTTTATCTCTCTATATTATGAAGCATATTTTGTGAGTTTTTAGATACTTGGTGAATTTCTATTCATCAGTGCAAGTTTCCTTCAGCATCATATCCGATATCCAGTCAGAAGTACTGCTCTTTTGAGGTAAGGGATAATAAGGGATTTTAAGGGTTGTTATGATTTTCAATTTCGTAATTTTTCTGATCTTCAAAAATTTTGAAAAAATTTGAAATGATATTTTGATGAGTTTTCTTGATTGTGTCCAAAAATAGTGATTTTTGGATGTATAGATTGAGAGTTATGAATTTTATGAGAAAAAACTATTTTAAAAGTATCCGCTTATAATTCCGTGTGGTTAACTCCAAAATTGATGAAATTTTTATTGAGAGTACATGTATATGATAGAAGTATACTCTGTAAATTTCAGAATTTTTGGACAAAAGTACAATTTTTGATAAATGTCTAAATATTCGACGGTTTTGGCCATATGAAAAATAGTAACTGAGTTTTAAAAATTCTGAGAAAAATATATGTTCACTATGGGACTATATTATGCTAAATCCCAGAAAAAAAATATTTTTGGAACTGATTTGGTATTTTTCATGAAAATAGTCTAGTTATGAGTAAATGAATTAAATATGTTTTGTGAAGTAAGAAAATTAGAAAATAGGATTTTATGACTTGAGAATCCTATATGAGGTATATGTAGATTTTTGATGAGGGTTTTGGTTATTGGTGATGAAATCTTATGAGTTTGGCATTTTAAAATGATTAAATGCATTATTTAGTAAAGTGTAAACAATTAAAATAAATTGTTTATAAGCTTAAGAAATGTTATTCTTTCAATATCATTATACCGAAATATTGGTATGAATTTTATTATGGAATTTCTATCTTTTGTGTCGGGGTTACTATTCATGAGTTACTATTCACGATTTACTATTCATGAGTTACGAATATTACTCTTGAGATTAAAACTATATGTTGATCATATTATTTTTATCATCATATATAACATTTTTATAACCCTGATGTTGAAATTCTCTTTCACTGGAGTGTAAAGATGGGTAGATTATTGGTATGATCATGACTAAGGTTCTCTTTGGCCTGTAGTGCAAAGTTGAATTGTGACTGGTATGATCATGACCATTGAATTTATAATTGAATATCTTAAGCTTAAGTGCAAAGGTGAATTGATCAACATGGTTATAATTATTGTTTATATAAATTCTGAAATGATTATATATTTCTTTGAGATATGAATATATTTGGCCTGTAGTGCAAATATGAATTGTTGATGAATATCTTTGGCATGTAGTGCAAAGATGGTCTGTTGATGAATATCTTTGGCCTGTAGTGCAAAGATGAACTGTTGTCGAATATCTTTGGCCTGTAGTGCAAAGATGGTTTGTTGATGAATATCTTTGGCCCGTAGTGCAAAGATGGATTTGTTAGTATGATTATGAACAGGAAATGTGATTTGGTATAACCATGATGTTTGATGTTTCAGGTGATGAAAATTATCTTTGTCCTGGATGAGAAAAGGAATTTTGAACTACAATTACGATTATGAGTTATACACGTGATTGTGGACATGAATTGTTGATTGATGTTACAGGGATAAAACATTGTTGGTGGACTTTTAACATGGAGAAGATAATAGACTTTATAGTCTATTTGACTCTTCTAATGGATTGCTCGTTCCGCTGCAACTATGGTTGAAATTTTTATCATTTACCATATGTTCTAAATCTCTGATTTATTGTTGATGAAGGCTATTGATAATTGAATTATCTTTAGTCATGATATTCTTTACTGAGCTAGTTGTGCTCACCCTTTTGCTTCATAATTCCTTTCAGGTAATAAGAGTGTAGCTGGATCGAGCGGGGGTAACAAGGGAATAGAACGGTGGTCATCATTTAGTAGTTATATTTGGTGAAAAAAATAGGGTGAGGCGAACCCAACGTTGGAAGGGTGTTTTGTCACTATCATACAAGATGTCTAATGATATACAATCTCGTGTCATCATAAGACAGGGTTGTGCTCATCCACTTGCTGAGTATATCTATGGGCACTACCTATATAACCTTGGTGTTTGTTTGAAGTATAATTCTCAATTAGAGACAGTGGAGATAATGATAAGTCAAGAGAAGACTCACCATTGGGAAGAATATGATAGTAATCTTCTCGTTTTTCTTTGGGGTCTATTGGGTCAACCAAGGATAATTCTGTGGCCATATGATATCTATCATAACCTAGACGCGTGGCCTCCCATGTACGAAGGTTTCCTTGAGCACTTCCCAAAGATTCTAATTTCTAAAACAGTTTTTGACTATACCTTTATGTAAGGTGTTATTGTGAGGTGCTGTCCACGGTTGGAACATGAGTCACATTTGGTATATATTTGTATCCAAACTCACAGCATATGTGTTGTTGTATTTTGCACGACAATTGTTGTAATAAAGTTGTAGTTGTTTTCTGTACCATGTATTTGACGACTCAGAATGGGTTGGGTGGAATGAACCTATTTTGGGGTTGTCACAGAAGCGAACCCAACGTTAGAAGGGTGTTTTGCCACTATCATACAAGATGTCTAATGACATACAACCTCATGTCATCATAAGACAGGATTGTGCTCATCCACTTGCTGAGTATATTTACAAGCACTACCTATATAATCTTGGTGTTTGTTTGAAGTATAATTCTCAATTAGAGAGAGTAGAGATAATGATAAGTCAAGAGAAGACTCACCATTGGGAAGAATATGATAGTAATCTTCTCATTTTTCTTTGGGGTATATTGGGTCAACCAAGGATAATTCTGTGGCCATATGATATCTATCATAACCTAGACGCATGGCCTCCCATGTACGAAGGTTTCCTTGTGCACTTCCCAAAGATTCTAATTTTTAAAACAGTTTTTGACTATACCTTTATGTAAGGTGTCATTGTGACGTGTTATCCAAGGTTGGGATAAGAGTCACAGTTGGTATATATTTGTATCCAAACTCACAGCATATATGTTGTTGTATTTTACACGACAATTGTTGTAATAAAGTTGTAGTTATTTTCTGTACCATGTATTTGGCGACTCAGAATGGGTTGGATGGAATGGACCAATTTTGGGGGCGTCACAGGTGGTATCAGAGCTTAGGGATATGGTTTTTGACAGAGATCGGAGAATATAACTAGGAGGGGAGAGATGAGTAAATCCTTCGCTAGTGTGTCCTACCTAAGCTTATTTGTTGGTCAGTCATAATATCAGGATATTATGTGATATGTTAATTTGTTAAATTAACCCTTGTTTTGAAGCTATATTCTAGAATGATATTTGAAATACAGGAGATCCGCAATGGAGAAATTATGATGATAGGGAAGATGGAATCTGAAATGAAAGGAAGGTATTCTCAACTCTTTGAAATACCAGGTACGTAAATTTCGGGGACAAAATTTCATAAGGAGGGGAGATTGTAAGACCCCAAATTTTATGAAATAAAAGTATTCAATTTTCTTATAATTACTATTCAGTAAATGGTTAAATTGATAAATGTTCAAGTTAAGGGTGATATATGAATTTTTTTTCAAAATACGCAAGTGGTTATAAAATATTCATTATTGTCGCTCAATATTCGTTTGGTCGTGGAATATTCTTTCTGTCGGGGAATATTCGTACGACGGCGCAGCCATTTGTGGGCTCCATAACAGAATAACTGTCGGATGAAGAAAACGATAAATTTGAGTTTTTACAAATAACGGCGTAGTTGTTACCGTTAACACTGTTAGAATACCCGGTGGTTAAAATACAGTAATATGCGTTATTGCACAGTAGCACATGATATTGCACAGTATTTTTGAATTATTAATTCTTACGAAGGAAGGCACTACTCAATAATTGTTACAGTATTTATTGTTCAATATTTTATTTTATTGATTCAATAATTGCTGCGTTGATATTTTATATTATTGTTGTTTTAATAATTGTTGCTGCACATCATCTCCATTATCAGATCAATAATTCATATTATTTAAATAATATTATTAGATAGTATTATTGACAATGTCTAGAAAGTTCTGTCTAAGGAGAGGTTTGGTTATGTAATTGCGCGCCAATAAAGAGAAATCCTTATTGGAAAGCCCCCTCTTTCCTGGGAACGGCCTGGTTGTCATAAATGTGATTCTGTAATATTATTTGTGAATAATTAATTATTGATTCATATGATAAGGAAATATTTATTTTATGTGGATATAAATGAGGGATATATTTTTGTGGTTAAAAATGAAGGAGTTAATGTTGAGGTGTTTTATCTGTATTTTTGTCGGAACGGAGGTATTAAAAATCAAATTAGGGTTTTTGAGATATATTGCGGGGGTTATAATTTTTAATCCGACCGTTGGATCGTTGTGATTTTTGGACATGTTATACATATATAAGTTGAGTATATGTCCACAAATTTTGAACAGTTAAAAATGAACGTATGATTTGTTATAAATTTTACGAGATGACTGGTTCAGAAATTGTTGAATTTTCGAAGTTAATGATTTTGGTAGAAAATTCTAGAATTGGTGGGCCCCACTCTTGGTTGGTGAAGAAATGTGCTGAGATTTTTATTCAAATGTGGTGGGTGGGAATAGTAGCAGGTAAAGCCATCAGGTTGCAGGTTAAGTCTGCTTCGGCGTGCTAACATTTTCCTATAAATAGAGGGCTAAGTTAGAATTGAAAATCACACCAAAAATAAGTTTTTTCTCTTTCTTTCTCTAGATTATTGAGTGTATTTTGTGAGTATTTAGATACTTTGAGAGTTGATATTCATCAGTGCAAGTTTTTTTCAGCGTCATATCCGATATCCAGTCAGAAGTGCTGCTCTTTTGAGGTAAGGGATAGTAAGAGATATTAAGGGATGTTATATTCTTCATAATGATGTTATTCTTTCAATATCATTATACTGAAATATTAGTATGGATTTTATTATGGAATTTCTACCTTTTTGAGTCGGGGTTACTATTCACGTATACGGCACTATTCACGTATACGACACTATTCATGTATATGACACTATTAACGTATATTACATTATTTACGTATACTGTACTATGTACGAATACGGAGTACTATTCATTAGTTACTATTCACGAGTTACTATTCACGAGTTACTATTCGCGAGTTACTATTCACGGGTACTATTCACGACAAAAATTGGTTTCTTTTTCTGACCAAATTATCGTTGATTTATGATTGTTGCTCTCGAAAATAAATACAGTTGTTGATCATATTATTTTTATTATCATATATAACATTTTTATAACCCTGATGTTGAATTTCTTTTTCACTTGAGTGTAAAGATGGGTATATTATTGGTATGATCGTGACTAAGGAATGTCTTTGGCCTGTAGTGCAAAGATGAATTGTTAACTAGTATGATCATGACCATTGAATTTATAATTGAATATATTTAGCTTAAGTGTAAAGATGAATTGATTAACATGGTTATAATTATGATGTATATAAATTCTGAAATGATTATATATTTCTTTGAGATATGAATATATTTGGCCTGTAGTGCAAATATGAACTGTTGAGGAATATCTTTGGCCTGTAGTGCAAAGATGAATTATTGATGAATATCTTTGGCCCGTAGTGCAAAGATGACTTGTTGTTGAATATCTTTGGCCAGTAGTGCAAAGATGAACTGTTGACGAATATCGTTGGCCTGTAGTGCAAAGATGAATTTATTAATATGATTATGAACAGGAACTGTGATTTGGTATAACCATGATCTTTGATGTTTCAGGTAAAGACGTGTGAGGAAAATTATCTTTGTCCTGGATGCGAAGAGGAATTTAGAATTACAATTATGATTACGAGTTATTCATATAATTGTGAAAAGGAACTGTTGATTAATGTTACAGGGATAAAACATTATTGGTGGACTTTTAATGTGGAGAAGATAATAGACTTTATGGTCTATTTGACTCTTCTAATGGTTTGTTCGTTCCGCTGCAACTATGGTTGAAATTTTTTATCATCTACCATATGTTCTAAATCTCTGATTTAATTCTGTTGAAGGATATTGATAATTTATTTATCTTTAGTCATGATATTCTTTACTGTGCTAGTTGTGCTCACCCTTCTGTTTCACAATTCCTTTCAGGTAATAAGAGTGTAGCTGGGTCGAGCGGGGATAACAGGGGAATAGAACGGTGGTCATCATTTAGCAGTTATATTTGGTGAATCATCTAGGGTGAAGCGAACCCAACATTGGAAGTGTGTTTTTCCACTATCATACAAGATGTCTAATGACATACAACCTCGTGTCATCATAAGACAGGATTGTGCTCATCCACTTGCTGAGTATATTTACAAGCACTACCTATATAATCTTGGTGTTTGTTTGAAGTATAATTCTCAATTAGAGACAGTAGAGATAATGATAAGTCAGGAGAAGACTCACCATTGGGAAGAATATGATAGTAATCTTCTCATTTTTCTTTGGGATATATTGGGTCAACTAAGGATAATTCTGTGGCCATATGATATCTATCATAACCTAGACGCATGGCCTCCCATGTACGAAGGTTTCCTTGAGCACTTTCCAAAGATTCTAATTTTTAAAACAGTTTTTGACTATACCTTTATGTAAGGTGTCATTGTGACGTGTTATCCAAGGTTGGGATAAGAGTCACAGTTGGTATATATTTGTATCCAAACTCACAGCATACATGTTGTTGTATTTTACACGACAATTGTTGTAATAAAGTTGTAGTTGTTTTCTGTACCATATATTTGGCGACTCAGAATGGGTTGGATGGAATAGACCTATTTTGGGGACGTCACATAAGAAGTCAGGGTACTAAAATGGATTCAGGGTTACTGAAATGATTTCAGTTTACTTTAGCTGATTTTGGTCTACTAAAATGATGATTTCAGGATACTGAAATATATTTTGGTTTACTGAAATGATATTAAACTGACATGTTATCTAGCTTATTAAGATGACATATAAAAGGGATAACTTATGAGTTCAAGTTATGATGTGATTAAAAGACTATTAAAGTATAACAATAACATTAAGACTTAAACGTAATGTCTAATACTTAACTATATGTTTAAATGTTAGACACTTTAATATAAGATGATAAGATTATAAGTGAGTTATGTTATGACTAATCGAAAGATCAATTATAGGTCTTTTCTGTAAAGAAGTTAAAGTAAATTGCTTAGTAGTAGACCACGATTGAGGCAAGTTCTCTAACTCAAACTTGAGTTATTAATTTTAAAACATGTTAGTGAATAATTATTGTTAATTATTCACATCTATATTGATTATTGATACTCGCACTCGGCGTAATTAAATTCATGTTCTGATATTATTGAACTATGAAGTAGTTAAAGTTCTTTTATTCATGAACTGTTTAAGATATGGATCTGTGCTCATTGTATCAGCTAGATCAAGTATGTTTAAATTTGTTAAATCAAATATGTTGTTAAAAGTTGTTCTTCATCAATTGATTTGGTAAGAACTCCAAACTGAAAAAAGAATAATTTGATTAAAGCATTATTGAAAAATAATTATTGCTCGTACATTAAATGTTTATGCATAATACACCGGGTATGAAAGGTTGATCCCCTTGATTACCAAAAAACTTATTAAAAGGACCAATTTAAATATTGACAACCTTAGAATATGTTCATGGTCACTATGACCATTCAGCATCTGTTATTCAATTATTCGAATATTCAGTTATCAAGACTTAATTCATGTTCTTCAAAAATTGATTTCTATTGTTGAACATTGAACGATAAATTCCTTGCTAATCATGATATATCTTCCTTGTATTTAAACTTGCTAAGCAAATTTGTTGCTTACCCTTGCTATATCATGACATTTATTTCAGTTATGCCAGAGACGTCTAAGAGGGACAAAGGCAAAGGAAAAGTGCAGGAATAGATAAAGAGAATGTTTATGCATTATATTATATTATGTACATTGGTAATGTAAACCTTTTGTGTTACTAAGGATAACTTAATTAAGGTATGTATAAGTTAAGGTTAATAGACCTTGGGATAATGTTGGAAGACTTTATTATAATGAATAATGTATGTTTATTATTCCGTAATAGTTTATAGAATGCTTATGATGATGATGGATTCTGAACACCAAACCTGGGGTTTGAGAACTCGGATTTGGGGGCGTCACAGCCATCGTACGAATATTTCCCGACAGCAAGAATATTTCACCCCTTATTATTTCAAAATAATGAATAGTGGAAATTCAATTTTATTTATAAAAGGTTGGGGTCTTAGAACCTCCCCTCCTTATAAATTTTTATCCTCGAAATGGACGTACGTACCTGGTGTTTCGAAAAGGTGAGGATACCTCGTTTTTATTTTCGATTCCAACTCCCAGGTCATTTCCTCAATAGCATGGTTATTCCATAAAACTTTGACTTGTGGTATAACCTTTGTGCGTAGGACATGCTCCTTCCTATCCAAGATCTTGACAGGTACCTCTTCGTACGTTAAATCTTCAGTTAGCTCGTCTGGTTCTAACTTAATGTTGTTTGGGTCTTTCACATATTTACGAAGCATAGATATGTGAAAAACATTATGAACACGAGACATACTTGGAGGTAATGTGAGTCTATAGGCCACATTTCCTACTCGGTTAAGAATTTCCTCTCTTCCCGAATCTTGTAGCTCCCTTCCATGGAGAAACACGTAACAATACATGATCCCCAATATTAAATTCCACGTCCTTTCGATGAAGATCCGCATAATTCTTTTGTCGATACTGTGTCGTTTGTATACGTTGTCGGATCATTTGAATCTTCTCTGTAGTCATACGTACCAATTTTGGTCCCAACAACGTTGCTTCTCCCACCTCATCCCAACATACTGGAGAGCAAAACTTTCATCCATACAATGCTTCGAATAGAGCCACACCTATACTTGCTTGATAACTGTTGTTGTAGGAGAATTCCACCAATGGTAAATACTTATCCTAACTCCCTTTAAAATCTAAGACACAGAGTCTTAATAGATCTTCAAGAGTTTGAATAGTCCTTTCTGATTGCCCGTCCGTTTGAGGATGGTATGCCGAATTGAATCGTAAATCCGTGCCCACAGCTTTCTGTAAACTAACCCAAAATTGTGAAGTGAATCTTGGGTCACGATTCGAAACTATGGATACTGGCATGCCATGCAATCTCACAATCTCATTTACGTACATACGAGTAAGACATTCAAGGGAATAAGTCTCCTGTATCGGTAAGAAATGAGCAGACTTGGTTAATCTATCAACAATAATCCAAATCACATCTATGCCTTGAGAAACCTTGGGAAGACCCGTAACGAAATCCATAGTAATGTGTTCCCACTTCTATTTTAGAATCTCAAGTGGTTGCAATGGACCCTTTGGTACTTGATGCTCCGCCTTTACACGTTGACAAGTTAAACACCTCGAGATAAACTCTGTGATCTCTCTCTTCATATTGCTCCACCAAAATGTATGTCGAAGATCATGATACATTTTTGGTACTCCCAGGATGGATTGCAAACGGTGTGTTGTGTGCCTCCAACATGATTCTATGCTTCAAATCAGAATCATTAGGAACATAAAGTCTAGAGTTGACTCGAAGTATTCCTTCTTCATTGATTCTTTCTTTTGGAATAGCACCTTCTTGCACTTTCTTCTTTATACGCATCAACTCCAGATCCGTAGCTTGAGCAGCTTTAACTTTATCGATTAAATTCGGTTCTATGCGTATGTTTGATATCATCACGTGGGTACTTAGAGCCTTTAACTCTATCTCCATCCTTTGTAAGTCATACAAAATGGGCCTTTGCATTGACAATATCGCACTCGTACCCGCATATGATCTTCTACTCAATGCGCCAGCTACTACGTTCGCTTTTTCAGGATGGTATTGAATGGTATGATCATAATCTTTCAACTGCATGAGCCAATGTCATTGCCGCATGTTGAGTTCCTTTTGGGTGAAGAAATATTTGAGGCTATTATGATCCGTATAAATCTCCACTTTGTCCCCATACAGGTAGTGTCTCCAGATTTTCAACGCGAAAATGACTGCTACCAACTCTAGACCATGAGTAGGATAATTCCTCTCATATTTTTTAAGTTGTCACGAGGCATAGGCTATGACTTTCCCATGTTACATGAGAACACATCCTAACCCTTTTCCTGAAGCATCGCTGTAGGTAACAAATCCATCCGAACCAAATGGTATTATCAAAATAGGTGCCGAAATGAGTCTCCTATTGAGTTCTGGAAAACTCTTCTCACATTCCCCGCTCCATATGAATTTTGTATCTTTCTGAGTCAGCTGAGTTAATGGAGTAGCGATTCAAGAAAATCCTTCCACAAATTTTCAATAATAATTAACTATGCCTAGAAAGCTACGTATTTCGATTACTGACTTAGGTTGCTCTCAACTGTGACTCATATCCCAATATTGGATAGCACGTCATAATGGCACCTATCAATTTACCACCACACGAATATTGTGTCCCCTACGGAGAGTCTAGATTCGATGCATTCCACAAAGGAAGTCACCAGCGAGAAGCTCGGGTACCAACTCTTGTAATTGGGTTTTTAACTCCTGAAGTTCAATAGGAGCCATTCGGTATGGGGTTTTGAAAATGGATTTTGTACCGGGTTCAAGTTCAATACAAAATTCGACTTCATGCTCTGGGGTAGGCCAGCAAGTTCTTCAGGAATAACGTCAGAAAATTCACTAACAACAGAAATATTATTCAAATCTGACGTATTTTTGTTCAAGTCCATGACATGGGCTAAGAAAGCATGACATCCGTTTTTCAATAAACAAATGGCTTTATGGCTTGATATGATAGTGATTGACTTTAGTGGTTTGGTTGTATGAATTCGCATAACAGGGTTGTTAGGAATATGAAAACTAACAACCTTACAAAAATAATCAATTTTGGCATGGTGAGTGGTTAACCAATCAATCACTAAAATCACATCAAATGCAAGTATTTTCAAAAAAAATAAGATTGACAGGTAATGTGATGGTCCTAACTTGAATAAAGAAAGATTTATAAACCGTGGATGTAATGAAAGTTTCTCCTAACAGAGTTTCAACAGATAAGTCATAGTCTAATTTCTCTAGAGTCAAGTTCAAACCTTTAGCACAAGCAGGAGAGATAAAAGAATGGGTAGAACAGATATCTAGTAAGGTATAAACTTCGCAAGAATTTATAATTAACTAACATGTGATAACTTCGTTTGGGTTCCTCGTATTATGAGAAGTCACAAAAAATGGTCTTTCTGAAACCACCGACTTTGTTTTGTCTGTATCCCCCTTTGGTGCCACCATCCTAGCTGAACTTGATTTCGCTACAGAACAAAATCGAGCTATGTGACTGTCTTTTCCACAGCTAACACATACCTTGGAAGGCTGTGAACAGTTTGGACTTATGTGTCCCTCCTCTCCACATCTGTAGCATCTAACTGGCGGTCGTTCTCCTCCCTTAGGAACAGTTGATGTTGGTGCTGATGTCTTCACATTGTCCTCGTTCTACCTTCTCTTTTTGAAATCTCTCCTCGACTCGCTTCTTCCACCATCATGGCCACGATTACCACCAAAGTGGTTACTGCTTTTGTCCGGATATTTTCTTCCCCGCTGGTTATCATTGCTCCGATGAATACTACCACCGGTATGACCCTGGTTGTGGTCCCTCGGTTGAACAAGCTCATTATCTCGCTCTAATAATTGAGCCCTATCCATCACATCTGAATATAGAGAAAATTTATGAAAGATAAGGTATTGACGAATTTCTGGTTTCAAACCTCTTAGAAATATCCGCGCCATAGGTTCCTCATTCTCTACTAAATAAGGTGCAAACCTGGACAACTCCGTGAACTTAGCCTCGTACTGGGACACAATCATGTTGTTCTTTTATAGTCTAATAAACTCTACCTCCTTCATATGACGAGTACTTTCAGAAAAGTACTTGTCATTGAACAGTTTCTGAAATGTTTCCCAAGATATATTGAGTGCAGCAGGCTGGGTACGATTCACAAATTCCCACCAGTAATCTGCCTCACCACGGAACATAAAGGTGGCGAATGGAACCTTCTGTTCCTACGTGCATCCCAAGACATCAAATATCTTGGTAATTTGCTTAACCCGTGTTTCTGCCTTAATCGGATCCGACTTTCTCAAAAACTGTGATGGTCCCAACTCTTTGAACTGGTTGGCTGTGACAAACCGCGCGTTGCTATTATTTCCACCCGTATTTTGTACACGAGTCTCCCTTGTCTAATTTTGCATGAACTGCAAAAAGCTTCTAAACATCACATCATTCATCGTTTGATTGGTGGTGTTATTTACAGGAGGAACATTGCCGTCTTGTTGCACGTTCTCCTGGTTAGATATTAAAGGTGTCTCCACGGTCTCATTCACTCCATTGTTAACATTTTTAGCTGTCATTCTCAAATACTGCCATAAAATAAGTGTAATTAAAGAAATTGACATGCCAAATAATATCCCTATATTCTGACCGACCAAACAAATAAGCTTAGGTAGGACACACTAGCGAAAGATTTATTCGTCTCTCCCCTCCTAGTTCTATTCCCCGATCTCCGCTAGAGTCCATATCCCTAAGCTCTGATACCAACTGTGATGCCCCCAAAATAGGTCCACACAACCTATTCTGAGTCGCTAAATATATGGTACATAAAACAACTACAAATTCATTATTACGATTGTCGTGCAAAATACGATAATACATATGCTGTGCATTTAAATACAAATATTGTCTTCTAGACAATATTCAAACTCAAATAAGTTCTCATTACAATTATTGATACACTATTTTATAAAATAGTGAGGACTGTTAAAACAACTGACTAGAACCATCATTCCATACTCCGACTAGTTCTAGCTATATTCTCGCCTCCTGAGAAGAAAAATGGAACAAAAAGGAAAAAGGTGAGCTCAACTAGCCAGTAAAGAATATTATGACTAAGATAATGAACAATAAATTATCGTTAGCCTTCAACAAATCAGATAAAATATAATGGACAACAAGTTTTAGATCAATATTCACAGTGGAAATAACAATTCATTAGAAGAGTTAAGTAGAGAATGAAATCTACTATCTTCTATGATTTAAAAGTCCATAATCAATATTTTATCAATGTAACATCAATCAATATACATCATGAACAAAATATTCATCTTTGCACTACGGGCCAAAGATATTCATTTGTATCACCAGTTGGTCATGTTCATCTCAACACCTGTCCATCTTTGCACTACGGGTCAAAGATATTCATCAGGTAATCATTCATCTTTGCACTACAGGCCAAAGATATTCATCAAGTATCACCATTTAAGAGTGAGGATGATGAAAAAAATCTTAAAGAAATGAATCTAGTGAGATTAAAGGACACATATTAGGAATTCGTACTTTGGTTTACCCAAGTTCAAAAATACTCTATAATAATCAATTGTGGAGCAAAATTCAAGAATGAAGATCAAAACATGGATACAATCAAAGATAATAACCATAATAGACAACTTGGACAAAGAAAAGAAAATTTAATTTTTCTATGAATAGTGTCGTATACGTGAATAGTACCGTATACGTTAATTGTAATCCCGACACAAAAGATAACAATTTCATAAGAAAAATTATACTTTGTGAATAGTACTCGTGAATAGTACCGTATTCATGAATAGTGTCGTATACGTGAATAGTAACCTCGACATAAAAAGGTAAAAATTTCATAATAAAATTCATACCAATATTTTGGCATAATGATATTGAACGAAATAACATCATTTACGAAGAAAATAACATCCCTTACCTCAAAAGAACAGTACTTCTGACTGGAATATCGGATATAATGTTGAAAAAAACTTGCACTGAATAGCAACTCTCAAAGTATTTAAATACTTACAAAAATACGCTCGATATTATAGAGATAGAAAACTTATGATTCTGGTGTGATTTTCAATTCTAACTAAGCACCCTATTTATAGGAAAATGCTAGAACGCCAAAACAGACTAAAATCTAATAAAATAATATTTTAATAAAAAAATTTACGCACACCTCTTGACTAAACTCAGCACACCACAAGTGGGGTCCACCAATTTAAAAAAATTTCACAGCAACCAAAAGTGGGGCCCACCCATATTTTTAATAAAAACATTTATTTTTGAAACTTCAATAATTCATAATAAAAAATCCTTTTATCAAGAAATATGAATTTTATGTCATTTTCATAGGAAATTTAATTCTCTACAACTTTGTAGAAGAAAGTTTTTTCAAATTCCAAACAGAAAATGACCGAAATCTACATATGGATGAATTTTAATAACTCCATTCCGACAAAATACTGATAAAATTCCTCAGCATTAATTCGTTCATTTATATCCAAATAAAATAAATATTTCTTTATCATATAAATCAATAATTAATTATTCACAAATAATATTACAGAATCACAATAATGACAACCAGATCGTTCCCAAGAAATAGGGGGCTTTCCGATAAAGATTTCTCCTTACTGGCGTACAATTAAGTGGCCAAACCCCTTGTCTAGACAGAACTTCCTTGGACATTGCCAATAATGCTACCTAATAGTATTATTTAAATAATATGAATTATTGATCTGATAATAGGAAATATTGTGCAGTGACAAATATTGAAACAACAATAATATAAAATATCAACGTAGCAATTATTGAATCAATAAAATAAAATATTAAATAGTAATTACTGTAACAATTATTGAGTAGTGCCTTCTTACGTAAGAATCAATAATCCAAAAAATACTGTGCAATACCGTGTGCAACTGTGCAACCGCGCGTATTACTATACTTTAACCACCAGGTATTTCAACATTGTTAACGGTAACAACTATGCCATTATTTATAAAAAAAACTCATACTTGTCATTTTCTTCATCCGACAGTTTTTCGTTATGGGGCCCACAAATGGCTGCGCCATCGTACAGATATTCCCCGACAACAAGTATATTCCACAACCAATCGAATATTCCCCGACAACAATGAATATTTTATAACCACTTGCTTAGGTAAAATATTTGCGCATTTTACCTATAACTAACCACATTAATCAAATCCATCCCTTATTATTTCAAAATAATGAATAGAGAAAATTCAATTTTATTTATAAAAAGGTGGGGTCTTACAAGTATTATAACACCCATACACTTCCAAACCCAGAATTATTAACAGTAGGGAATTAGATTAAGGTCAAAGTGACATCTAGGCCATGACCAACTTGTTGGGAGAGTGCATATTTTGATTTGTTATTTAAAGTAAATGCTCATGATTATATGTAAAGTCCTTCAAGGAATATATGTATAAGGACTTAGTGATAGATCAAATCTGTTAGGTTGATCTAAGCTTTTAATGTTTATCATTCTGTAAATGAATGTATAGATAAAGAGATCAAAGTTGTTAGGTTGATCTATATCTTGAGATGTAATAGATAGGCTTCGACAAAATCGTAGTCTATCGAGCTGATCAAGAGATTACTGAAAGCCAAGGTAGAATCGTAGAGCTTCGAGGATCGTAATGTGTCTGCCTTGAAGGGCCTCTCCAGAAATCGTAGAGTGGTCCCAACGTTTGCCGAGCCAACTCAGAGATCGTAGTGTGCTCTCGAAAACGTAGAGTCTACAAGACAAGCAAGTGAAGATCGTAGTGTGCCAGCCCTTAAGAGAAATCGTAGTGTTCACGTGTGCAAGTATTAGATCAAGCACCAAGGTAGAAAGACACCATGATCAGAATCATAGAGTATCATCTACCTGTATCAGAAGCATCGAGCATTGCCCATTTTTTTAAAGATAAATCCCAACAAATGTGGAATGGATTATAAACGTTGAAGTCCTCACCCGTCCCAATGAAACAAAAGATATCCTTAGTATACAATAAAGAAACGTATTGAAGAAGCTAAGGAAAGGACCATGGGTCAAAGGAAAACACCTTTTCAGGTGCTAGGTGAGAAAGCAGTCTGCTGTGTCAGTGGGCCAGAATGCAATTCAGAAGATGTGCAGAAAAGTCTCCATCAAAGTTCAGAAATGTCTAACGCATTTAATTCTTCAATGGATAGATTTCAAGTATCAATATATGCAAAACATCTGCAGATGATTCAACCAAGCAAGCACTGAACAAAACACTGAAGAACACTCAACACTCAACTCTACAATATGAGAAAAAGAGGTAGCTTTCTTAGCTACTCAGTTCTTTCGAACAAGTGCTTAACGACAACTGAGTAGCCTAATCAAGAACTCCTCAACTACAAATCAAGTGAAGTAAGAGTTGCAAGTCAGAAGGACTTGAAGAGTTCTAAGTGAACTGTAAAGAACCAAGTCTGCTAGACTTGAAGAGTTCAAAAGTGAACTGAGAAGCGCCTAGACTGCTGGTTTAGAAGGAATCCGTGAGATTCAGAAAGTGTAAAAGATATCCTTAATGGATTTCCTACTCGAGGAGTAGAAGAGTGGACTAGGAGCTTTAAGTGCTTTGAACCACTTAAAACTGTTGTGTCTCTTACATTCTTGCTATAACTGCTATAAATGTTATAACTGCCTCACTCTCATTAACTCACTATATCTAAAAGGGAGAACAAACAAATCTTAATTCCGCTGTGTTTGAATCATTATTAAAACTAACAAAGTAAAACGAAAAGAATTTAAATATCTATTCAACCCCCCCTGTAGATAACAATTGTGCCTCCGGGAACTAATAATTGGTATCAGAGAAGGTTCTATCAAAAAGCCTACAAAGCTTAAGTAGATCCAATGGCATATCTGATAAGCGAATCAAAAACTGGAGGAGGCAGTAAGCCACCTATGTGCAACAAAGATAAATTCACCAACTGAAAAGTTTGGATGCAAGCATACATGGTTTCAATAGATGAATATCAATTTGAAACTATTCAGAATGGGCCCTACGTTCCTATAAAGCTTGCACCAACTACAGATAACCCAAATAAAATACAGATCATGGTCAAAGAGGAATGGACAGACAACGAAAAGAGAGCTGTTCAACTCGATAAAAAGGCCAAGAACATTTTGTTTCAATCCTTAGAAGATGATCTGTTCGAAAATGTGGTCAACAGTAAAACAACAAAGGAGGTTTGGGAAGCATTGCTCATCGTGCATGAAGGAACAGAAGAAGTCAGAGAAAACAAACAATCTCTTCTGACTCAGCAATATGAGATGTTTGCTCACATTCAAGGAGAAAACGTCACTGCCACCTACGAGAGATTTAATGTACTGTTCAACTCTCTACGAGCCTATAGAAAGATCTATCCAAATAAGGATCTAATCATAAAGTTCATGAGAGCCTTACCAAGCAAGTAGGATGCCAAAATCACTGCTATTAGAGAGTCAAAGAATCTTCATGAAATAAATGTTCAACATTTATATGGCAACCTTCTTACATATGAACTAAAGCTGACTTAACGAGCAGAAACTCTACCTGAAGGAAGAAAAAAGGGTAAGGGTGTTGCTCTCAAAGCAACTGAAAACACCTCCAAAGTCAACACTGAAAATGACTCTGACTATGATGAAGATGATGATGAGGACTTTTCAATGCTGGTGAAAAGAATCAGAAGGTTCATGTGTCAAGGAAGAATCAGCAAACCAAAGAAAGTCAACAACTACAGCAGCCATGAGCATATAAATGATCTATGCTACAATTGCAAGAAGCCTAACCATTTCATTGCAAACTGCAACAAACCCCTAAGAGAAGAACTAAAGAAGAAATCACATCCAAAGAAGGAATTCAAAGGCTATAAAAGGCCACAGAAGAAAGACAAAGGCCTTGTAGCTGGAGGATAGTGGAGTGACTCAGACAATGACTTAACTCCCGAATCTGGAGATGATGAAGATCCTCAAATGGTAAATATGTGCCTAATGGCCAAGCATGCAAAGGATAAAAAGAACTCCAACATTCATGAAGTAAGTATAGATGAGGTATTTGATTTTAACTTTCCTGATGTAGACATTGATGATTTAAGAACTGCACTGCATGGCATAACACCTGATCTGCATCAATACATGAAATGGTTCAGAGTTCTGTCTAAGGATTATTCACTTTTTCAAAAAGAGAAAGAGAAAGTTCAAGAAGAACCGGAAACAACCCTTCTAAGTACTGACTCTCTATCCAAGTTTGAAGTTGAGAATAAGATATTAAAACAGACCAATGAACTCAATGCACAAAGAGAGTCAAGTTTAACCTCTAAAATTGAGGAACTAGAAAAGATAATCTCTACATGGAATAAATCCTCTTCATCCATGGACTCCCTGCTCTCTAGTCAGAGAAGTGCATCTGACAGAACATGTTTAGGCTTTGGAGAATCCACCTTAGAGCCATGTGTGGAAAAGGTAAAGGAAACTAGCATCAGTAATGCTTCAAGTTTTAGTAGAGGCATTATATTTATGAAATCCTCACAGAAGGAAGAACCAGTCCAGCCCTGCTCTTCTGATTTAATCCATATTCCAAGGAATAAAGGATCTCATGCTGGCCTGAGCTTCAGAAAAGAGAAGAGTAACCCAGCCACTACTTTCTAACCTCGAAGGATCGTAGAGTCGAGTAAAATCATCTCTACGAGCCAACTGGGAAGGAACAGTAGAGGAAATGTACACTCCTCACAAATTATGAAACACAAGGACACATGGAAGAAGGTGAATCAGTTTAACAGAAGGATGGTTGAGAGCCCACAAAAGTCCATATGGAGGAAGAATCCTCATACACACACAAGCATACATCATATTAGATATTTTATGTGCAATAAGGTTGATCACAAGGCTACAATATGCTATTATAATCCTATGCATGTGAGACCCAAAATCAAGTAGATTTGGGTTCCCAAGGGTACTAACAAAGTAGGACCCATGCAAGTATGGGTACCAAAATAAAAATTTTAATGTCACCGCATGAACCGAGCTCCACGATCACAACCTAGAATCTGGACAGTGGATGCCCAAGGCACATGACTGGGAACAAAGCCCTTCTGTCTAACTACATAGAGAAGGAGGGTCCTTTAGTCATCTTTGGAGACAATGGCTCTGGCAAGACAAGGGGATATGGCTCAGTTAGGAATGGTGCAGTGTCCTTTAGTAAAGTGGCCTATGTGGAAAGACTACAACATAATCTTCTGAGCATAAGCCAACTCTGCGATAAGCGTCATCAAGTAACTTTCCTCAACAATCAATGTCAAGTCAGAGATTTGAAGACATCTGCTATAAAGTTAACCGGAACAAGAGAAGGAAATGTCTACACAGTAAATCTTGGACAACTAAGCTCAGACGAGATAATATGCTTTCTGGCTAAAGCATCTGAAGAAATGAGCTGGCTATGGCATAGAAGACTGTCTCATCTCAACTTCAAGAGCATGTCCAAACTAGCCTCAAAAGATCTTATTGCAGGCTTACCCAAGTTCAGCTTCGTCAAAGAAAGGTCATGCAATGCCTGCCAGCTTGGAAAGCAGACCAGAAGCTCATTCAAGAGTAAAACTATCAACTCAATTGACAAGCCCCTGCAGCTGCTTCACATGAATCTATTTGGGCCAATTCCAACAATGAGCCTTGGAGGGAAGAGATACTCACTAGTCGTAGTGGACGATTACACAAGATTCACATGGGTATTCTTTCTAACGTCGAAAGATGAAATAAGCTCCCAACTGATCAAGATGTTCAGACTAGTGATGAACGAGAAAGGGGAGAAAATCAAGGCTATAAGGAGTGATCATGGCAGAAAATTTGACTTCTCTGAAATGGACCAGCTCTGCACAGACAATGGCATCAGTCATAACTTTTCAGCTCCACGAACTCCTTAACAAAATGGAGTAGCTGAGAGAAAGAACAGAATGTTAATAGAGGCTGAAAGAACTCTACTAGCAGCAGCCCATCTGCCTGAATACATCTGGGCAGAGGCTGTCAACACTGCATGCTACACTCAGAACAGATCACTGATACACTCTACGATCAAGAAGATGCCCTACGAACTGTGGAAAGGAAGAAAGCCAAATGTCAGCTACTTCCAAATATTCGGCTGTGCATGCTACATTCTCAACAATGGAAAGCAGTACCTGACAAAGTTCCAACCCAAGTCAGACGAATGAATCTTTCTTGGATATTCCAAAGATAGTAAGGCCTATAGAGTGTTCAACAAGAAAACGCTAAGTGTAGAAGTCTCAATTCACATCATCTTTGACGAAACAGACATGGACAAAATAGTGTCTCAAGACACTACGAATGATAATCTAGACTCTACGAATGAGGTCGTCAAGCCTAACACCATGATCGTAGTTCCAGACAGTGAAATCATTGAGCAAGGAAATCAAATCGTAGAGAGGTCTACGCAAGACAACGAACCTCCACATCAAGAAGCATAAATTGATCTTGAAGATCTCAGACAAGAAGGCATCAGGATAGATGTTCCAATAGGAAACAGATGGGAAAGAGATCACACTCAAGACTTAATCATTGGAGATCCTAGTGTAAGACTCAAAACAAGACCTGCCACCCAAAATGAATGTTTATATCTGAGCTTTCTGTCACAAATGGAACCCAAGAAGATTGAAGATGCTATGGAAGACTCCAGCTGGATAGAAGCCATGCAGGAAGAGCTAAATCAGTTCGAAAGGAGTAAAGTATGGAGATTAGTTCCAAGACCAAAGAATCATCCTGTCATTGGAACCAAGTGGGTCTTCAGAAACAAGATGGATGAAGATGGAGTAATAACTAGGAATAAGGCAAGACTAGTGGCCAAGGGTTACTCTCAGGAAGAAGGCATTAACTGCGATGAAACATTTACACCTGTTACCATACTAAAAGCCATAAGAATATTCCTTGCCTTTGCTGCTCATATGAATTTCAAAGTCTTTCAGATGGATGTCAAAAGTGCATTCCTAAATGGTGAACTTCAAGAAGAAGTATATGTAGAGCAACCTCCAGGTTTCATCAATCCATCTCTTTCTAATAATTTCTATAGATTAGACAAAGCCTTATATGGTTTTAAACAAGCACCTAGAGCATGGTATGAAACACTAACTAACTTTCTTATTGAAAATGGGTTCACTAGAGGTAGAATAGATACCACATTATTTCTTAAAAAGCATAAAGACAAAGTCTTATTAGTTCAAATATATGTTGATGACATTATTTTTGGTTCTACTGATGAAAAATTATGTAAGAGATTTGCCAAGCTTATGCAGAGCAAGTTTGAAATTAGCATGATGGGTGAGCTGAACTTCTTTCTTGGATTGCAAGTAAAGCACACTGATGAAGGAATCTTCATAAACCAAGCCAAATACATTAAAGACTTACTTAAGAAGTATGGCAAGGAATCAGCCTCTCTCATGAAAACCCCAATTACTCCTGCAACCAAGGTTGACAAAGATGAAAAAGGTAAAAGTATTAATATAACTCAATACATAGGTATGATAGGCTCTCTTCTATATCTAACTACCAGTAGACTAGACATAATGTTTGCAACATGCATATGTTCTAGATTTCAAGCTAATCCTAAGGAATCACATTTAACTGGTGTAAAGAGGATTTTCAGGTATCTTAAGGGTACAGCTCACTTGGGGCTTTGGTATCCCAAGGAGTCCTCATTTAAACTAACAGGATATACAGATGCTGATTTTGTAGGCTGCAAAATAGACAAGAAAAGTACCAGTGGCACCTGTCAGCTGCTAGAAAATAGACTTGTGTCCTGGTTTAGCAAGAAGCAAAACTCAGTATCTATTTCAACTGCAGAAGCTGAATACATTGCTGCTGGCAGCTATTGTGGTAAGATCTTATGCATGAAAAATCAGCTAGCAGACTATGGGTTTGAATTTAAATCTATACCTGTTCACTGTGACAACACAAGTGCCATAGCAATAACACATAATCCTGTCATGCATTCTAGGACTAAGCATGTAGAAATAAGGTATCATTTCATTGGGGATCATGTACAAAATGGAACCATATCTTTACAATATATCCCTACTGAAAATCGACTTGCTGATGTCTTTACAAAGCCTCTAGATGAATCCAGGTTTAACAAATTAATAAGTGAGCTAGGCATGATAAATTTACAACCATAAAATCTATACTCTAGTTTGTGCTAACCATGCAGATATAAAGGCTATGTTCGAAATCGTAGACATGACCAAAGGAAGTCCATGATCGTAGAGCTGCAGTGACATGAAAGACAACGATCGCAGTGCATACTCAACGATAGAAGTGCCGACTCAACGATGGCAGAGCTCCATCAACAGAACAAAGTAGCATCCTATGATGACAAAGTTTGACGAATTAAAGCAATCTCTCTGCAAAACGCCTCAGGAACAAACCTAACCCTTGATTCACTCTATGAGGTTGGCCCTTCTTGAGCTACCTTAACCCAAGAAGAATGCTAAGTCAAAAGTTCATCACAAGGACCCAGGCAGACTCGACAATTGCTGTATAGACTCGACGATTGCAGAACAGACTCAACGATTGCAGAGCAGACTCGATGAATGCAGAGCAGACTCGACAATTATAAAGACTACCTCAACGATTGTAGTCCTCCCAAAGGATACATTAGCTCAAAAGGAGCTAAGGGAAAATCAGTACATTCCTCTTCAGTTAAATTCATAGAGCCAATCAGAATTTGACACATGCCCCTCTAAGCAAATGGAGAGAAAGAAGTTACAAGTACAGTTTGAAAACACCTTTTTGAAATTAGAAGTTCAAAAAGCTCATCTCTATCCCTCTCTATCTCTCTCCACAAACATAAACCTTAACCTTCCGAAAAGCTCAATCAACCATACTCAGTGCAAAGAAATCAATAGCAACTTCAAATGTCATCTCTGGTTACAGACTCTGTTTCAATGATTTCAAGATAGCTGACCCCAAATTTCACAAAACTTTATTTTTGATAAAGAAAGCTGGTCTTGAAGAGGCTCTGGGTATGAGCACATGGATCTACCCTAAGTTGATAAAGGAGTTTTACAGAAATGGTACGTTTGAGAACGACGTCGTCACTACGAGGGTCAGGGACGTGGAAATCAAGCTCAAGGCTGAGGATATAAACCTAGCCCTAGGTTTCAAATCAAAAGGGTTTTCGTTCATAGAGGGCATCAATTTCCATGAAGGACTTAAGGGGATGCATCACAAGAAGTCTCCAAATGTCAGGGGGTACAAAAAGAAGGAGTTTTCCCAAAGGTACGAATTTCTGGTTGACATTGTTGGGAAATGCATATGCTGCAAGAGCTCTGACCATGACTCTACAAACGAAGTACATCTTAAGCTCATTACAGCCATAAGTAGTGGGATTCAACTCAACTATGGAGCCCTACTACTTGAATGGATTGGGAAGTGTATTCTTAACTCGAAGAAGTCAAAGAGCTGTGGAAAGATGCTCTATGGGCCATTCATAAGTATCATCCTACAGTCTACTTTTGGTGATAAAATTAGGGATAATGAAGGAGAATCCATCAATCCAAACAGAGGAATAACCCAACAGATGTTCGAGAACTGGAAAAGGAATCCAGCAGAGAATGTAATAATGATGTCTGAGTCCAGTGGAAGGACTGGTGATGTAAAGGAATCAGGGATTCCAGGAAACATGTCAGTTGTCAAGGAAACTAAAGAAGAAGAGGAAGACATCAACAAAGAAGAACCCATTGCTTTAGTCAGAAAAAGTAAAGGCAAAAGAAAGCTGAAGGCTCAAATGGCAAAGGTACCCCAGGGTTCAACCACTGAAATACCTCAAGAGTGTTTTGACATTGAAACTCTAAGGATCTTGAGAAGGAAAGAACAGCAGGCTGAGGCAGATGAAGTCAGAGCTACCATCTCTCAGCAACTGAAGAAGAATAAACACAGTCACAAATCCAAGAAGCCCTCTGTCTCTTCGATCGTATAGTCTCTACCGATCGTAGAGACCAGACTGGACGCCTCTGCCAAAGAAGTTGCTATAACAGATTCTCTGCCTGATCAACAATTTAGAACTGAAGCCGAAGAAAGTCCTAAGGCTGTGGCTCAGCCTAGGAAACCAAGAAGGAAATTAATCAAAAAGTACTTCCTTGTCAATGAAGGAGTACTTAAAGAAGAAGATAAAAAGATAGCCACTGAGAAGGGGCTATCCGAAGTAAGACAAGAGGACAATGCTCCAGCTGAGGGGGAGCTACCTGAAGTTGTCACTCTAGAGATTGCTCCAGCTAAGGGGGAGCCATTCAAAATGTAAATGGATGATCATGTTGATGGGGAACCTCATGATATCCCTATGGCAGTAGAAGCTACACCTAAGGAGGATGAGAGAGCACTAGAGAAAGAAAGTCAAAAGGAGGTCATTGATGTAGTAGAATCCTCAAAAGAAGACAGAGAAGAAAAAGACGATGATGAGGTCGAGATTAGAGCTATGGGTTGTGATGGGTAGGGGAGAGCTAACTACAATCAGCTATTCTCATATCTACTCATGATGCCCTTTCATGGAGCTCAAATTCTCAACTCTTAGGATCACATGTTCTGGAGCTTCGAGGCATATCCAACAATCTCACTACTAGCTCATGGATTTCCAGGCAACCTCAACTTTGCCAGAAAGATGATCACAAATGACTCTTCTTCAAAGAATGGGCATGAGGTACTATCTATCTCAATCTCTTTCGGGGTTAATCACTATCCACCATCATTTTTCAGCCAATTCTATGAATTCCCAAGCTGGTTGGAAGTGATCCTCAATCCACTAAATCAATTCTAAGTTACAGAATCCCAACATTCTATAATTGATGAACCAAATATGCTAAACTTTATTTTGATCCCATCTCCTCTCATTTCTACGATTACTGACTTGAGCCCAATCGTAGAGTTACACACTCAAATTGTAGAGCCACCTACTCAAGAAGCCCAAACACAAGCCCCTCCGTCAGATATTCCCTCATCGTCTTCAAATAAATATTTCAACCTTGATCTTACTCTTTACACCTTGTAAGATCAATACATAAGAGCCCCTCATCCTGCAAACATCCCGCAACTCATTGAACTCATTTCAGATCTGCCCACCAAAACTGAGTTGTCAAAAGCGTCCAAGAAAGTGACCAAGGACATAGACGACAGTCTTGAAGCACACTCTGAACTCATTCACATGAGGCTGACTAAAATGATCAATGCTGCCAATGCTCTCCCAAGCACCCTAAGCTCTAAGCTCACAAAGAAGCTTAGGGAGATCATAAAAGAGATGATTAAGAGCATTAATGATTGGGATCAGATCCACTTTCAAGCTTCCAGGAGACATAGGGATGTTGTTCTTCTCTTGCAGATGACTCAAGAATCCCAAAATAATCTTATGATGGACAGCATCACGAATCTACAAACTGCAGTGAAAGAATTCCAAGGATTTTTCATGAGCCAAGGGAAGCAGGCTGACAATGTCCTGGACATCCTCCAACTAAGGGAAGCTCGATATGACGCTCTAATTGAAGAGAATTGAGAAGACATTGCTCAATCCCAAAGTCAGCTCAACAAGCTTGTCCAAGGCATGACTCACCTATTGGACGACATTCGAGCCTTTGATGCTGACATAAAGGGGGAGAATAAATGAAAAGGAGAAAAGGGCAAGGGCAGAGGAAGAGGTACATTCATAGCTCAATCATCAAGGAGCCCTCCTCCAAGGCAGTCTCACCATCAGACTCAACGATCTGGCCATCAAACTCCATGATCTGATCAGCAATAAATCATCATGGCCCACCCACAAAGGAGTCAAAGGTCGTCTCCCAGCTCACAAGAAGTGACTACCACAGTCTTAAGAATGCTAATTAGAGATCCTGCATTCATGAATAGGCATGATCACAATCCAAGACTAAGTCAAAGCGAGCTGAAAGATCTAGCCAGGAGAGATGAAGTAAGTAGGAAAAGAAGAGCTGAGGAGTATGCCAATCCTCCACGAGGCAAAAGGCCAAAGAAATATAGATAAGTTAAAATTTAATTATTATTGATGTAACTGAACTTAAATGTAATATCTATCTTCAAACATCAATAAATTCAGGCTTATTCTCTAGAAATTTTAGCTACTCACTGAAATATTTAGTCATATTTACTTTCAAGTAATTGCATTTAGAAATTAATAATCATGATAACAAATCTCCTTGGTTATGTCAACATCAAATAGGGGGAGATTGTTGGGATAGTGCATATTTTGATTTGATGTTTAAAGTAAATGCTCATGATTATATGTAAAGTCCTTCAAGGAATATATGTACAAGGACTTAGTGATAGATCAAATCTGTTAGGTTGATCTAAGCTTTTAATGTTTATCATTCTGTAAATGAATGTATATATGAAGAGATCAAAGATGTTAGGTTGATCTATATCTTGAGATGTAATAGATAGGCTTCAACAAAATCGTAGTCTGTCGAGCTGATCATGAGATTGCAGAAAGTAAATGAAGAATTATAGAGCTTTGAGGATCGTAGTGTGTCTGCCTTGAAGGGCCTCTCCAGAAATTGTAGAGTGGTACCAACATTTGCCGAGCCAACTCAGAGATCGTAGTGAGCTCTCAGAAACGTAGAGTCTGCAAGACAAGCAAGTGAAAATCGTAGTGTGCCAGGCCTTAAGAGAAATCATAGTGTTCACGTGTGCTAATATTAGATCAAGCACCAAGGTGGTAAGACACCTCGATCAGAATCGTAGAGTATCATCTGCCTGTGTCAGAAGCATCGAGCCTTGCCCATTTGTTTAAAGATAAATCCCAACAAATGTGGAATGGGTTATAAACGTTGAAGTTCTCACTTGTCCCAATAAAACAAAAGATATCCTTAGTATACAACAAAGAAACGTATTGAAGAAGCTAAGGAAAGGACCATGGGTCCGAGGAAAACACATTTTCAGGCGTTAGGTAAGAAAACAGTGTACTGTGTCAGTGGGCCAGAGTGTGATTCAGAAGATGTGCAGAAAAGTCTTCATCAAAGTTCAGAAATATCTAACACATTTAATGCTTCAACGGATGTCTGCAACGGATAGATTTTCAAGGATCACATATATGCAAAGCATCTACAGATGATTCAACCAAGTAAGCATTGAACAAAACACTAAAGAACACTCAACGCACAACTCTACGATCTGAGAAAAAGAGAAAGCTTGCTCAGCTACTCAGTTCTTTCGAATAAGTGCTTAATGGCAACTGAGTAGCCCCAATCAAGAACTCATTAACTACAAATCAAGTGAAGTAAGAGTTCCAAGTCAGAAGGATTTGAAGAGTTCTAAGTGAACTGCAAAGAACTAAGTCTACTGGACTTGAAGAGTTTAAAAGTGAACTTTGAAGTGCCTAGACTGCTAGTAATTATTGCATAATATCTCATGTTATTTAATTTAATTATTGACACAGTATCATCTGCATAATATTTTATATTATTTAATCAATAATTGAGACGACAAAGTTATTCATATTATTATTTGTAATATTGACGATGTCTAGAAAGTTCTGTCAAGGAGAGGTTTGGTCACCTAATTGCGCTCCAATAGGGAGAAATCCTTATCAAAAAGCCCCCTCTTTCTTAGGAATGATCTGGTTGTTAAATATTATGAGTTATAATATTAATGATGAATAATTGTTAATAGATTAAAAATATGTTTATTAAAGATAAATGATTTGTAGTAATTATTTATTTAATTTTTGATATAAATAGAGGGGTTTGTTATGAGGTGTTTGTTATAAGTTTGACTTATTATTCCATGAGGAGATGTACTAATTTTTCAGACCGTTGGTTGAAGTTATAATAGTAAATTAATATGGATCGTTGGTTGAAGATATAATAGTAAATCAATATGGACCGCTAGTGGAAAGTTGTAATAGTAAATCAACATGGATCGCTGATTTAAAGTTTTAATAGTAAATCAGTATGGACCGTTACTTTATGTTTTAATAGTAAATTAATATGGACCGTCCGTTTAAAAGTAAATTAATCTGAGTCGTTCATTAATTAGTTACTATTTAGTGCTTTTCCCTACAAATAGAAGCTCATTCCTTCATTATTTCTTACGAATTCACTGAAACTCTGGAGAGAGAAACAATAGAGAGAAAGAAAAGGAGTATTCTACTACTACCCTACTTCAGTATTCAATCTTCTACTAAAGTAAGGGGTGTTATTTATTTCATATTCACTTACGATATTATTTTTCGTATTCGTAAGAAATATTATCTTCATTCAATATTCGTAAGGGATATTATTTGTTTTATTCGTAAGGAGTGTTATTTATTTCATATTCACTTACGATATTATTTTTCGTATTCGTAAGAAATATTATCTTCGTTTAATATTCGTAAGGGATATTATTTGTTGTATTCGTAAGGGGTGTTATTTTCGTTCAATATTCGTAAGAGATATTATTTGTTGAATTCGTAAGGGGTGTTATTTATTTTGTATTCGTAAGGGGTTTTATTTCTTTCGTATTCATGAAGAGAGTTATTTTCTTTCAATACTCGTAAGGGTTGTTATTCCATTCTTTATTATTCTGTTGGAATAACCTGTCTACGCGAACTACCGCATGCATGGTGAATTCATTTGTTATTTCATTCTTTATTATTCTATGGGAATAACCTGTCTACGCGGACTACCGCATACATGGTGAAATCTTTTGTTATTCCATTCTTTATTATTCTGTGGGAATAACCTGTCTACACGGACTACCGCATGCCTGGTGAATAACCCTTCGTATTCAATTATTATTAAATTGTGGAAATGATCTGTTTACGCGGACTACCGCATAACAGGTAAAAATCCATTTGCAGTTTTGTATATTATTTCTTTTCATATTCTTAAATCTAAACTTACTATGGTAAGTATTGATTCTATAATTTCTGAAATTAGTGGAATATCCTTGAGTTTTACGCTTCATCTAGTATCGTTTCATTTGAATATTGATATGAACTTTCTTATTAAATATCAATATTTTCACCCGGGGTACTATTCATAGGTTACTATTCAATCGGTTACTATTCACTCGAATATAATTTACCCGAGGATTCGGGATACTTTTCATACATAGTTACTATTCATGGGTTACTATTCACTCAGGTACTATTCATTTGGGTATTAATGACTCGGGTATTTGGGATATTTTTTATGTCGGAGTACTATTCACGAGGTACTATTCCTAAAATACTATTCATAGGGTACTATTCACGAGATACTATTCACCCAAAAAATATATTTTTATTCTGTCCAAATTATTTTTGATACATGAATATTATTCTTGAATTTTACTCCACAAAGCAGTATCATGTTGACAATTTGGATATTTTTAAACTCTGGATAAATTTAAAGTCTTTAATATTTATCCTTGATTTCGTTTAATTATTGCTTATATCATTGTCATCATCCTTATGCTTATATTGTAATGAAAGTCATATGTGGCTTACATGCGTAGATGAACTATTGATTGGTATGATTATGACCAGTGATTATTCGGTATAATCATGACCGTAATGTTACAAATAATGTGGTAAAAGTCCTCATTGGCCCGTAGTGCATTGATGTACATATGTTCGTATGATCATAACCATGCGTTCTCTTCGGCCAAGGGTGTAAAGATGAATTGTTGTTTAGCATGATCATGACTATTGGTGAAAACATGAATATCTTTGGCCCGTAGTGCATGGATAATTCGTGGTCGTGATACTAATGAATTTCCCTGTCCTGTAGTGCATGTATAATTCATGGATGTGATACTAACGAATATCCTTGGTCGTAGTGCGTGGATAATTCGGTGATGTATTGAGCTGAGTCTCAGCGATAAAATATTGATAATAAACTTTTAATTCGTAGAAGATAGTAAATATCATGCTCTACTTGACTCTTCTAAAATACAGTTGTATGTCTTGGCCCATAGTGCAAAGATGAATTTATTAGTATGATTATGAACAGGAACTCTGATTTGGTATAACAATGATCTTTGATGTTTCAGGTAAAGATAGGTGATGAAAATTATCTTCGTCCAGGGTGCGAAGAGAAATTTAGAATTACAATTATGATTATGAGTTATTCACATGATTGTGGACATGAACTTTTGATTGATGTTACATGGATAAAATATTATTGGTAGACTTTTAACATGGAGAAGATAATAGACTTTATGGTCTATTTGACTCTTCTAATGGATTGCTCGTTCCGCTGCCACTATGGTTGAAAAGTTTTATCATCTACCATATGTTCTAAATTTCTGATTTATTACTGACGAAGGCTATTGATAATTTAATTATCTTTGGTCATGATATTCTTTACTGGACTAGTTGTGCACACCCTTTTACTTCACAATTCCTTTCAGGTAATAAGAGTGTAGCTGGGTCGAGCGGGGGTAACAGGGGAATAAAACGATGGTCTATAGCTGTTGAGGTTTCCCCTAAAATAGTATGAAAATAATTTTATTGAGAATTTTAGATAAGTGTGTCGTATTTTATACATCATTTTAACCATTAATTTTGGTGAACCGAATAGGGTGAGGTGAACCCAACTTTGGAATGGTATTTTGCCACTATCATACAAGATGTCTAATGACAGACGACTTCGTGTTATCATAAGATAGGGTTGCGCACATGAACTTGCTGATTATATCTATGAGTACTACCTATATAATCTTGGGGTTTGGTTGAAATATAATTCTCAATTGGAGATAATGGGGATAATTATATGTCAAGAGAAGACTCACCATTGAAAAGAACGTGATAGTAATCTTCTCGTTTTTCTTTGGGGTCTATTGGGTCAACCAAGGATAATTCTCAAGTCATATGATATCTATCATAACTTAGATGCATGGCCTCCCATGTACAAAGGTTTCCTTGAGTATTTTCTAAAGATTTTAATTTCTAAAACAGTTAATGACTGTATTTTTATGTAAAGTACCATTGTAAGGTGTCGTGGTCAAGGCACCATGAGAGTTACATATATTTGTATTAAAACTCACATATTATGTATTGTCGTACTCTGCACACAAGTTCAACAGTTGTATAAATGAAGTTTGTATTTGATTTCAGTAGTGTAATATCTGGCGACTAAGAATGGGTCGTGTGGACCTATTTTGGGGGTGTCAAAAATGGTATCAGAGCTTAGAAATATGGTCTCTGGCAGAGATCTGAGTCTAGAACTAGGAGGGGAGAGACGAGTAATATACTTCGCTAGTATGTGACTTACCTAAGCTGAAATTTCTTACTTGATAAATTTAGAAATCGTGATATATCAATTAACCCTTGTTTTAAAGCTGTATTTTAGAATGATATCTGAAATACAGGAGATGAGCAATGAAGAAATCAGGATGACAGAGAAGATGAAATCTGAAATAAAAGTAAGGTATTATCAATTTTTCGAAATACCAGGTACGTAAATTTCGGGGACAAAATTTCTTAAGGAGGGGAGATTGTAAGACCCCAAAATTTATGAAATAAAAGTATTTAATTTTCTATTTTGGTAAATAGTTAAATTGACAAAAGTTTAAAGTTAAGGATGATATTTAAAAATTTTGCAAAGTAAGCAAGTTGTTATAAAATATTCGTTGTATCGGGAAATATTCGTTTGGTCGGGGAATATTCTTTTTGTTGGATAATATTTGTATGACGACACCATCATTGGTGGACCCCACAACGGAATAACTGTCGAAGTTACAAAATGACAGAAATAATTTTTTAAAAAAAATAACGGCGAAAGTTTTTACCGTTAAACTGTTGAAATACTCAGTGTTAAAAGTATAGTAATACGCGTGGTTGCATAGTAGCACACGGTATTGATTATTGATGCTTACGCGAGAAGTCACTCAATTATACTCAATTATTGCTATAATAATTGCTACATAATATCTCACGTTATTTAATTTAATTATTGTCATAGTATCATCTGCATAATATTTTATATTATTTAATCAATAATTGAGACGACAAAGTTATTCATATTATTATTTTTAATATTGACAATGTCTAGAAAGTTCTGTCAATGAGAGGTTTGGTCACCTAATTGGACGTCAATAGGGAGAAATCCTTATCGGAAGGGCCCCTCTTTCTTGGGAATGATCTGGTTGTTAAATATTATGAGTTATAATATTAATGATGAACAATTGTTAATAGATTAAAAATGTGTTTATTAAAGATAAATGATTTGTGGTAATTATTTATTCAATTTTTGATATAAATAGAGGGGTTTGTTATGAGGTGTTTGTTATAAGTTTGACTTATTATTCCATGAGGAGATGTACTAATTTTTCAGACCGTTGGTTGAAGTTATAATAGTAAATCAATAGGGATCGCTGGTTGAATATATAATAGTAAATCAATATGGACAGCTGGTGGAAAGTTATAATAGTAAATCAATATGGATCGTTGATTTAAAGTTTTAATAGTAAATCAGTATGGACCGTTGCTTTTAAGTTTTAATAGTAAATCAATATGGACCGTCCGTTTAAAAGTAAATTAATCTGGCCCATTCATGAATTAGTTACTATTTAGTCCTTTTCCTATAAATAGAAGCTCATTCCTTCATTATTTCTTACGAATTTACTAAAACTCTAGAGAGAGAAACTATAGAGAGAAAGATGAGGAGTATTCTACTACTACCCTACTTCAGTATTCAATCTTCTACTAAAGTAAGGGGTGTTATTTATTCCATGTTAACTTACGATATTATTTTTAGTATTCGTAAGAAATATTATCTTCGTTCAATATTTGTAAGGAATATTATTTATTTTATTCGTAAGGGGTGTTATTTATTTCATATTCACTTACGATATTATTTTTCGTATTCGTAAGAAATATTATCTTCGTTCAATATTCGTAAGGGATATTATTTGTTGTATTCGTAAGGGGTGTCATTTATTTCATATTCACTTACGATATTATTTTTTGTATTCATAAGAAATATTATCTTCGTTCAATATTCGTAAGGGATATTATTTGTTTTAATCGTAAGGGCTGTTATTTATTTCATATTCACTTACAATATTATTTTTTGTATTTGTAAGAAATATTATCTTCGTTCAATATTCGTAAGGGATATCATTTGTTGTATTCGTAAGGGGTGTTATTTATTTTATATTCGTAAGGGGTATTATTTCTTCCGTATTCATGAAGAGAGTTATTTTCTTTCAATACTCGTAAGGGTTGTTATTCCATTCTTTATTATTATGTTGAAATAACCTGTCTACACGGACTACCGCATCCATGGTGAAATCTTTTATTATTCCATTCTTTATTATTCTGTAGGAATAACCTGTCTACGTGGACTATCGTATGCATGGTGAAATCTTTTGTTATTCTATTCTTTATTATTCTGTGGGAATAATTTGTCTACGCGGACTATTGCATGCCTAGTGAATAACCCTTCGTATTCAATTGTTATTAAATTGTGGAAATGATCTGTCTGCGCGGACTACCGCATGACAGGTGAAAATCCATTTGTAGTTTCGTATATTATTTCTTTTCATATTCTTAAATCTAAACTTACTATGGTAAGTATTGCTTCTATAATTCCTAAAATTAGTGGAATATCATTGAGTTTTGCGCTTCATCAAGTATCGTTCCATTGGAATATTGATCTGAACCTTCTTATTAAATATCAATATTTTCACCCGGGGTACTATTCACTCGGTTACTATTCACTCGAATATTATTCACCCAAGAATTCGGGGTACTTTTCATACTGAGTTACTATTCATAGGTTACTATTCACTTGGGTACTATTCATTCGGGTATTAATCACTCAGGTGTTTGGGGAACTTTTCATGCCAGGGTACTATTCTCAAAGTACTATTCATAGGATACTATTCACGAGGTACTATTCACATGAAAAATATATTTCTTTTCTGTCCAAATTATTTTTGATACATGAATATTATTTTTGAATTTTACTCCACAAAGCAGTAGCATGTTGACAATTTGGATATTTTTAAACTCTAGATAAATTTAAAGTCTTTAATATTTATCCTTGATTTCGTTTGATTATTGCTTATATCATTGTCATCATCCTTATGCTTATATTGTAATGAAAGTAATCTGTGGCTTATGTTCATAGATGGACTATTGATTGGTATTATTATGACTAGTGATTATTTGGTATAATCATGACCGTAATGTTACAAATGATGTGGTAAAAGTCCTCATTGACCCGTAGTGCATTGATAGACAGATGTTGGTATGATCATAACCATGCGTTCTCTTCGGCCAATGGTGCAAAGATGAATTGTTGTTTAGCATGATCATGACCATTGGTGAAAACACGAATATCTTTGGCCCGTAGTGCATAGATAATTCGTGGTCGTGATACTAATGAATAACATTGGCCCATAGTGCATGGATAATTCATGGATGTGATACTAACGAATATCCTTGGCCGTAGTGCATGGATAATTCAGTGATGTATTGAGATGAGTCTCAGCGATAAAATATTGATAATAAACTTTTAATTCGTAGAAGATAGTAGATATCATGCTTTACTTGACTCTTCTAAAATATAGTTGTATGTCTTGGCCCGTAGTGCAAAGATGAATTTACTAATATGATTATGAACAGGAACTGTGATTTGGTATAACAATGATCTTTAATATTTTATGTAAAGACAGGTGATGAAAATTATCTTCGTCCTGGGTGCGAAGTGGAAATTAGAATCACAATTATGATTATGAGTTATTCACATGATTGTGGACATGAACTGTTGATTGATGTTACAGGGATAAAACATTGTTGGTGGACTTTTAACATGGAGAAGATAATAGACTTTATGGTCTATTTCTCTCTTCTAATGGATAGCTCGTTCCGCTGCCACTATGGTTGAAAAGTTTTATCATCTACCATATGTTCTAAATCTCTGATTTATTAATGACGAAGGCTATTGATAATTTAATTATCTTTAGTCATGATATTCTTTACTGGGCTAGTTGTGCTCACCCTATTGCTTCACAATTCCTTTTAGGTAATAAGAGCGTAGTTGGGTCAAGCGGGGGTAACAGGAGAATAAAACGATGGTCTATAGCTGTTGAGGTTTCCCCTAAAACAGTATGAAAATAATTGTATTGAGAATTTTAGATAAGTGTGTCATATTTTATACGTCATTTTAACTGTTAATGTTGGTGAATCGAATAGGGTGAGGTGAACCCAACTTTGGAAGGGTGTTTTGCCACTATCATACAAGATGCCTAATGACAGACGACTTCGTATTATCATAAGACATGGTTGCGCACATGCACTTGCTGATTATATCTATAAGCACTACCTATATAATATTGGGATTTGGTCGAAATATAATTCTCAATTGGAGACAATGGAGATAATTATATGTCAAGAGAAGTCTCACCATTGGAAAGAACATGATAGTAATCTTCTCATTTTTCTTTGGGGTCTATTGGGTCAACCAAGGATAATTCTCGAGTCATATGATATCTATCATAACTCAGATGCATGGCCTCCCATGTACGAAGGTTTCCTTCAGTATTTTCCAAAGATTTTAATTTCTAAAACAGTTATTGACTGTACTTTTATGTAAAGTACCATTGTAAGGTGTCGTAGTCGAGGCACCATGAGAGTTACGTATATTTGTATTAAAACTCACATATTTATGTGTTTTCGTACTCTACACTACAGTTCAACAGTTGTATAAATGAAGTTTGTATTTGATTTCTGTAGTGTGATATATTTGGCAATGAATATTATACAAGGCAATGAATACGAGGTATTGTACTAGTATATACGAAAGATGACATAACGTATATGACGAATGATTATACGAATTAGTATACGAGAAGAATAAGAGGATTATACGTTAGAAGCTTTATTCTAATTATAATGAACTAATAGGATTTATGTAGGAATTGGGCAAGCCCAAGTGAAATCTTGTTAAGGCCCAACGATAAGAAATTAAAGCCCAATGTTAGGCCCCAAGTAATTAAACATAAGCCTGAACCAAGAACCGGACCCGTGGATCAAACCGATGGGTCACCGGGTGAGAAAAACCCATGGGGGGCCCCCATGAGTGAGTCATGGCTGGCCACTTAGTGGCCAAGCAAAGGATGAGAGTTGTGGTGGGAAAGTAATGAATAGTAAGGAGGTGGAAAAGTATGGAGGTGGGCTGGTTTAATGTCCCTTATGCCCTCACTTGGGAAATCTATAAATAGAGAGATTGTTTGATCATTTGTTGCCTTGCTCAAAAACACCAACATCTTAACATAATTATATTGAGAGAAAAGTGAGAAGATTCTTGCTAATTCAAGAAGAAAAGAAGAAGAAAGAAAGTTAAGAACACAAAGATAAGGAATCCTAGACCATTAATCTTCATCTCTTCATTTTTAGTTTGATAGAGAAGTGATTATTGGTGGAGCATGTATCATTAGGAGGAACAAGGATGGCTATTAGTGGACTTAAACATTAATAAACCATGATTGTAATTGGAATCATAATCATAGAGTTATGAACTAAGGAAGAACATATGAAGAATTATCATGTTGTTGTTGATGGACAAGTTTAAAACCATCGTGTATATGATTAGATAAAATATGTTTGGTTAGGATGATAGATATGTAGAATAGATCCATTTTGAACGGTGTAAAAATACCAAGTAACAAAGTTATGGCGAAATTTACGAGATTAGACGATAATCGTCGAAATAGTGAAATTCTCGGAATAAAAGTTAAAAGTCGTCGTTTAAGTCAAAAACCTTGGTTTTCGATGGCGTAAGTATAACTTTACATTTTAGAGTTGCATACTCGAAAATGGTCAAATTTTGACTTAAAACGAAGAAACAAGCTTTAAACATTCACGAACGTTTAACGAACACTCAATAAAGAACTTAATATGTGAATTCCATGTTAACAGAGTCAAAAATGTAAGATTTCCTACTGAAATCGTAGTACACACGATATGTGAGCTAACAACTTTTGAACGAGTCAATTTCGACTTAAAATGAGTAAGTTATGAGCCGGAAAGGATTGTAGTAGAAAAGTTAGAAAAATTTGTCTGAGGCACAGGGCCGGCGTCGCAGTGCCACCTAAGGCTCTAAAGATGGCACTGCAGTGCCAGACCAAGCCCTCACCCACTGTTAAGTGGCGCCGCAGTGTGGCCCGTAGCATAAGATTTGGCGCCGTAGCGCCGAGGCTAAGTCTCCGGTACTGTTAACACGCGCCGCAGCGCGAGACATACAAAGGAAGCTGGAGCCGCAACGCCAACACTAGGAAAAGGATGGCAAGAAATATTAATGAATTTAAAGAATGTAGAAGTTGATTGAAGGTGAGTTATAACCTTAATAAACTTAATGTAACATCCTTAAGGATGATAATAACCTTAAGAATTACAACTAAAGGTTGACGAAAGTTACGAGAATGTAAACACAATGTAATACAATAAACCGTAACGAATGTTAATCAATCTAATAAATGATGAGATTAAGAAGAAGGGGAAGATAGATTAGTAACCATACTTGATTGTTTATGACCTAATGTGGTATGTTATCTGATTATGTATTGTAGAATCCTTAAAGACTCAAAAGAAAAGTGTATTAACTGTAGAAGACACTGAAGGCAAGTGTTCTAAACCCTTGTCAATGTTCTTTTGGACAAGCTTTGTGATTTATGTATCTTACGCATGAATTGATGTATAACGAAGTCAAAGCCAATTCCTTCAGCTAAACTTAATGTGTTTTGTGGATTTACTTATAATCTAACAAAATATTATCAATGTTGTTATCTTTTGCCAACTGTTTTGGTTTGAATTTCAAAGAAAGACTGAATATGAATAAACAAATGTTTTGTCGTCAGACGACAGGTACGTGCGGTTGCCAAAACTTAAACGTAGATACGTTTAATGAAGTAGTGTTGTACAACATAGAGTACTATAGGTTGATCACCTAGACGTGCTCGTAAGAAATGCCAGACTTACGGACTTGGTGCCGGGTTGTCTTTTTCAAAGAAAGAATGAAATGCTCAAGGTCTTGGACCAAAATTGATGTTTAACATATATTGTGCATGGTTAAACATTTTCAAGAAAAGAGAAGTGCTATTTTAAATTATTTATAGTACTTTATAACTATTGATTTAGTTATAGAAGATATACGATTCATATGACTCAAACCTATTGCTTACATGAAATTGTCATACTTGTTGAGCTAGTTATGCTCACCCTTGCTTGAACCATATACATGCAGCTAAGACTGAACGAACTGAATGATCCAGTAAGGACAAAGGAAAGGCTAAGGCGGACCAGTAGTTGTCTTGTAATAGCATAGTATGAACTTTGTATTTATTTGATATTATGGCAAAGAACATATGTAATGGTTATAAAGAACTTGGGAAGGGAAATATTAATTTGTAATATATAGAAGACATATTCACTCTTTTTAGGTATTTCAATTGAATGTATGTGTGAACTGTAGCACCGTGTAGCACCATCTGTCGGGTTGAAAGATACCCAGATTTAGGGGCGTCACAGGTTGGTATCAAAGCTATAGTTTATAAAACGTAAGGGGGGAAAAGAACCTTAAGCCATAACCTTAAGAAGAGTTAAAGAAGTAAAAGATGAAGTTAACCCTAAAAATGTATTAAATGTGATATGTGTTTTTACTATTCTAATGATATGTACTAATCAAAATAATTTGTTTTGTTGTAGATGTCAGGAGATAACATGATGTATAGGGATATTCACCTAGTTAGTGAGGAGTTTATAAACCAAGTAGAGATTTTACCGACACCAGTAGCTGAGTTACTAGAGGTGGTGGTAGTTAACTCAGAAGACTCAGAGAATTTAGGATTCACATCCTTATGTGATGGAATGTTAGAGGACGAGGTGGAGGTGGTGTCATTTAACACAGTAGCACCCATAGAAGAGATGACTCTGGGGGAGTCAATGAAGGCACTATTTATGACCGTGTCGGAAAGAAATATCGAGTTGGGAAAAGAGGTGAAGGAATTAAAGGAGGAAATCCATGAGATCTTGGCGAACAAGAAAGACATGGAAACGATGTGGGAGGAAGAGCACGACGAGAAGGTTTTGGTGAAGGACAAGGTCCATGACCTGAAACATGAGGCCTTTGAGCTTAGGCAGAAAGTTAGTAGAATGTCCTATATATATAGGAGTTCACATACGGATTTTTAGCGGCAAGTGGCTGAGTATCCTGTGGAGGCAGGGCAGACTCGCAATACTATCAGCCGAGATGTGATAGCCAGTCTCGCCAATGCAGATTATGAGAATGCCATAAGGCAAATGTAACCTAGTTAGTAACTAGAGTAGAGTTAGATATGTAAATATGTGGTATCTATGTAGTGACGTACAACCCTCTTTTGTATATCAAAGGGTAGTCTTTTGTAAATCCCAAATTTTTGGAAAGCAATTGCGGGAAAGTAATTGTAAGACCCCGAATTTTATGAAATAAAAGTATTCAATTTTTCTATTTAGTAAATAGTTAAATTGATAAAAGTTTAAAGTTAAGGGTGATACATGTAAAATTTTTAAAATAAGCAAGTGATTATAAATACTCATTATTGTCGGGGAATATTTGTTTGGTCGTGGAATATTCTTACGATGGCGCAACCATTTATGGACCCCGTAACGGAAAACTATCGAATGAAGAAAACGACAATAATGAGTTTTTTTAAAAAAATAACGGCGCAGTTTTTACCATTAACACTGTTAAAATACTCGGTAGTTAAAGTAAAGTAATACGCGTTGTTACATAGTAGCACGCGGTATTGCACATTATTTTATATTATTGTTATTTCAATAATTGTCATTGCACATTATTTCAAATTATCATATCAATAATTTATATTATTTGAATAATATTATTAGATAACATTATTGGCAATATCTAAGAAAGTTCTGTCTAAGAGAGGTTATTTAATTGTGCGCTAGTAAGGAGAAATCTTTACCGGAAGGCCCCCTCTTTCCTAGGAACGACCTGGTTGTCATTATTGTGATTCTGTAATATTATTTGTAAATAATTAATTATTGATTTATATGATAAGAAAAATATTTATTTTATATGGATATAAATGAATGAATTAATACTGAGGTGTTTTATCAGTATTTTGTCGGAAAGAAGGAATTTCTAGAAAAGTAACAATTATTGAAAATTGATATTTTATCTATATTATTATATTACATTATAAATGTATAATGCGATAATATAATAATATAATAATAGTGATATTTTTACAATAATGTGTGATATATGAATAAATGAGGAGGAGTAATATTTTTGTTCTAATAAATGCTAAAAACATGTTAAACATGTTGGTGGACCCTATTTTTGACTGAAATTTGATTATAGTCTGCAAGATCATCCGTATGTGGATTTCGGCCATTTTTCGTTTGGAATTTAGAAAAACTTTCTTCTACAAAGTTGTAGAGAATTAAATTTCCTATGAAATGGACATAAGATTCAAATTTTTCTGATAAAGTGGCTATTTATTATGAATTATTGAAGTTCCGGAATAATTAATTTTTGGAGTTTAAAATATTTATTTTAAGAGAAATATTTTTTGCAGTTGGGTGGGCCCTATATGTGTTGTAAATGTGATGAATTCAGATTTCAAGAGGTGGGCGTGAAAAAATTTATAAAATATTACTATTTTATTAAATTTTCTGCTTTTGGTATTCTAAGTATTTTCCTATAAATAGGGTGCTTAGGTTAGAATTAAAAATCACACCAGAAACTGAAGTTTTTTTTCTCTATATTATCGAGCGTATTTTTGTGAGTATTTAGAAATCTTGAGTGTTGCTATACAGTGCAAGTTTCTTTCAGTATTATATCTGATATTCCAGTTTGAAGTATTGTCCTTTTGAGGTAAGAGATGTTATTTTTTTCGTAAATGATATTATTTCTTTCAATATCATTATACCAGAATATTGGTATGAATTTTATTATGAAATTTTTACCTTTTAATGTCGGGATTACTATTCATGAATTACTATTCACGAGTTACTATTCATGCGTTACTATTCACGAGTACTATTCACGAAGTATGATAATTTTTCTTATAGAATTTCTACCTTTTTTTGTCAGAGTTACTATTCACGTATACGACACTATTCATGTATACGACACTATTCATAGAAAAATTAAATTTTCTTTTCTATGTCTAAGATTGTCTGTTATGGTTCCTATCTTTGATTGGATCTATGTTTTGATCTTCATTTTTGATTTCTACTCCACAATTGATTATTATAGATTATTTTTGAACTTGGATAAATTAAAGTACGAATCCCTAATCTTTGTCTTTTTATCTCTCTGGATTCGTTTTCTTGAAAATATTTTAATCATTCTCAGTCCTAAATGATGATATAACTGAAAATCTTTGGCCTGTAGTACAAAGATGAACGATTACATGATGAATATCTTTGGCCCGTAGAAAAAAGATGAACAGGTGTTGAGATGAACATGACCAACTGGGGATACGAATGATTATCTTTGGCCCGTCGTGCAAATATGAATATTTAATTCAAGATGTATATTGATTGATGTCACAGGAATAAAATATCGATGATGGACTTTTAAATCATAGAAGATAGTAGACTTCATTCTCTACTTAACTCTTCTAATGAATTGTTATTTCCGTTGTGAATATTAATCTAAAATTTGTTGTCTATTATATTCTATCTGATTTTTCTCTGTTGAAGACTAATGATAATTTGTTGTACATTATCTTAGTCATAATATTCTTTACTGGGCTAGTTAAGCTCACCGTTTTTCTTTTTGTTCCATTTTTCTTCTCAGGAGGTGAGAATATAGCGGGAACTAGTCGAGGTGTGGAGTGATGGTTCAAGATAGTTGTTTTAGTAGTCCTCACTATTTTATAAAATAGTGTATCAATAATTATAATGAGAACTTATTTGAGTTTGAATACTGTCTAGAAGACAATATTTGTATTTAAACTCACAGTATATGCGTTGTCATATTTTGCACGATAATTGTAATAATGAAGTTGTAGTTATTTTCTGTACCATGTATTTGGCGACTTAGAATGGGTGATGCATACCAATTTTGGGGATGTCACAGTAATGAAATCAGCTAAGGCTGTGTAATGATGAATGATGTAGTATTATACTACAAGAAATAAACATGTCAATATAAGCCTTTTATTGAACATGTTGTGCAATGAGTTTGAAGTTATTGTTTAATAATGAATAATAACTAATTAACAAGAAGAAAGTAATAATGAAGTGTTATTTATTTTAACAGAAAGATGCCGCCAAGAAGAAGACAATGAAATCAAGAAGCCAATGTGATTCAACCGGAAGGGGGACCGGTTAATCCAATATAAGAGTTCGTTAATTTATTAACGACTACTTTTAATAGAAATGGGGCAAATATACTCGTAAATCCTGCGGTAGTACGTGCTACTACGTTTAAAGATTTTAAGAGTGTAGGTCCGCTAGAGTTCAAAGGAACTACGGACCCTATAGAAGCCCAGACTTGGGTGAAAGAAATTGAAAAGACATTTGTTATTTCAAATGTTCAAGAGGGGTAAAAGGTTTCTTTTGCTACAAGGGGAAATGGCAGTTCCCCAATATACTGCCAAGTTCAATGAACTGGCGAGGTTTGCTCCGCATCAAGTGGATGCAGAGGTGAGGAAGGCGAGGAGATTTGAGCATGGCTTGAAACCCTGACTCTATACCCGGATATCAGTGTTTCAAAGTAATTTCTTTGGAACCATTTTGGAGAAGGCGATAATCACAGAAGGTGGTAATGAGGCGTTAAGCGAATACCACAGAGAGAAGAAGAATAAGAATAAGGTAGGCGGGGGAGTGAAAATGGATGGAGCCAGTAGGAGTGGCAACGGGCTAAAAAGGAAGGGTTTTAACTCTGGGAATACAGGAGTAAAGCAAGGAGATCCTAAGAAGAGGATGGAGGCATGCAAGAACTGTGGGAAAATTCAATTAGGAGTCTGTCTCAAGGGAAAAGCAGTATGCTACAACTGTGGACATGAGGGGAATATTTTGCCTAACTATCCAAGTCTGAAGAAGAACCATAGATGCTTTGTATGTGGATCAACGGATCACATGGCGAAGAATTGCCCAAAGAAGGGGATGGATGGGAATAAGGGCACTAATTGTTAGGTTTATAATATTCATGAACGCAATCAAATTGCACAAAATAGCAAAAACGTGGAAAAATCAGAGTTTAAAATTTTACAAACCATATACCCGGATCACCCTTTATATGCAATTATTAATTAAACAAAAAAGAAAGAACAAGAATCATACCCTTGAAGATCCGAGCTTCCTCAGGTACAAGTTCACCTCCAATCCATTTCGCGTCCAACTTGAATCCACCGGGTTTGGTTCATTCCTTTGATCAACGTTAGCCACCCAAGTGTTTGGCCTCTAGAGGTGATCCACCAAGGAAGAAGAAAGATCCAAGAAGATGTGTGTTTGGTAAAACCCTAGTTTTTTCTATCTCTATAGAAAAGAGCGTACTCTCCAACAATTGGAATACCGTATGTTGTGATGCAACAACGCTACACCCATAATAAGACTCCTCTTATTTATAGATATGGGAAACCCTCCTTAACAATTAAGGAATTATGTTTTATTTTAATTAATTAAACTCATTTAATTAATTATGCTCCCAATCTTATTAGGAATAATTAATTAAAATCTTTTAATTAATTAGCAATAATAATAAGACTCCTCTTTTTAATTTATATTTAATATTTCCAAAATATTAAATAATAAATATTAAGCTATTTAATTTATTCTCTCACCATAGATTAAATTAAATACACTTAATTTATTATTACGATTATGCCATTACCTTCTTAAATAATTATTCTTCCTTTTATGGTGTGACCCTTTAGGTTATCCATATTAAACCGGTTGTGAATAAATCAATTAGAACAATTCTAATCTTATTTAAATAAATAAATTAAACTAATAATTTATTTAAATAAATAATATTTATTCTACAATAGGGATAAGCCTCCCTAGCGATTAACGACTTTCCAGATAATATAGATTTCAACATTAATCATAAAAAACCTTTGAGTAAATAGTTACCGTACAATTCAATCCTTCCACCATACAATATCCCAATTAAATATAAGACATGGAATTACTGTCAAGTCTTATTTTATTTAATTATATGTATTTCGACTCTTAAATGCACAACCCCAAATAATGCAAATTAGAAACACCTTTCTAATTTCATTCTGCCTTGGCCAAGGACTGTTGTCATTTATCGAATCACATATTGTGACAACCCCAAAATAGGTTCATTCCACCCAACCCATTCTGAGTCGTCAAATACATGGTATAGAAAACAACTACAACTTTATTACAACAATTGTCGTGCAAAATACAACAACACATATGCTGTGAGTTTGGATACAAATATATACCAAATGTGACTCATGTTCCAACCGTGGACAGCACCTCACAATAACACCTTACATAAAGGTATAGTCAAAAACTGTTTTAGAAATTAGAATCTTTGGGAAGTGCTCAAGGAAACCTTCGTACATGGGAGGCCACGCGTCTAGGTTATGATTGATATCATATGGCCACAGAATTATCCTTGGTTGACCCAATAGACCCCAAAGAAAAACGAGAAGATTACTATCATATTCTTCCCAATGGTGAGTCTTCTCTTGACTTATCATTATCTCCACTGTCTCTAATTGAGAATTATACTTCAAACAAACACCAAGGTTATATAGGTAGTGCCCATAGATATACTCAGCAAGTGGATGAGCACAACCCTGTCTTATGATGACACGAGATTGTATATCATTAGACATCTTGTATGATAGTGACAAAACACCCTTCTAACGTTGGGTTCGCCTCACCCTATTTTCTTCACCAAATATAACTACTAAATGATGACCACCGTTCTATTCCCTTGTTACCCCCGCTCGACCCAGCTACACTCTTATTACCTGAAAGGAATTATGAAGCAAAAGGGTGAGCACAACTAGCCCAGTAAAGAATATCATGACTAAAGATAATTCAATTATCAATAGCCTTCATCAACAATAAATCAGAGATTTAGAACATATGGTAAATGATAAAAATTTCAACCATAGTTACAGCGGAACGAGCAATCCATTAGAAGAGTCAAATAGACTATAAAGTCTATTATCTTCTCCATGTTAAAAGTCCACCAACAATGTTTTATCCCTGTAACATCAATCAACAATTCATGTCCACAATCACGTGTATAACGCATAATCGTAATTGTAGTTCAAAATTCCTTTTCTCATTCAAGACAAAGATAATTTTCATCACCTGAAATATCAAACATCATGGTTATACCAAATCACATTTCCTGTTCATAACCATACTAACAAATCCATCTTTGCACTACGGGCCAAAGATATTCATCAACAAACCATCTTTGCACTACAGGCCAAAGATATTCGACAACAGTTCATCTTTGCACTACAGGCCAAAGATATTCATCAACAGACCATCTTTGCACTACATGCCAACGATATTCATCAACAATTCATATTTGCACTACAGGCCAAATATATTCATATCTCAAAGAAATATATAATCATTTCAGAATTTATATAAACAATAATTATAACCATGTTGATCAATTCACCTTTGCACTTAAGCTTAAGATATTCAATTATAAATTCAATGGTCATGATCATACCAGTCACAATTCAACTTTGCACTACAGGCCAAAGAGAACCCTAGTCATGATCATACCAATAATCTACCCATCTTTACACTCGAGTGAAAGAGAATTTCAACATCAGGGTTATAAAAATGTTATATATGATGATAAAAATAATATGATCAACATATAGTTTTAATCTCAAGAGTAATATTCGTAACTCATGAATAGTAAATCTTGAATAGTAACTCATGAATAGTAACCCCGACACAAAAGATAGAAATTCTACAATAAAATCCATACCAATATTTCGGTATAATGATATTGAAAGAATAACATTATTTAAATTTATAAACAATTTATTTTAATTGTTTACACTTTACTAATTAATGCATTTAATCATCATAAAATGTCAACTCTTACAATTTCATCATCAATAACCAAAAACCCTCATCAAAAATCTGCATATACCTCATATAGGATTCTCAAGCCATAAAATCCTATTTTCCAATTTTCTTTCTTCACAAAACATATTTAATTCATTTACTCATAACTAGACTATTTTCATGAAAAATACGAAATCAGTTCCAAAAATATTTCTTTTCTGGAATTTAGCATAATATAGTCCCATAGTGAACATATATTTTTCTCAGAATTTTTAAATCTCAGTTACTATTTTTCATATGGCCAAAACCGTCGAATATTTAGACATTTATCATAAATTGTATTTTTATCTAAAAATTTTGAAATTCACAGAGTATACTCCTATCATATACATGTACTCTCAATAAAAATTTCATCAATTTTAGAGTTAACCACAAAGAGTTATAAGCGATTACTTTTAAAATAGTCTTTTCTCATAAAATTCATAACTCTCAATCTATACATCCAAAAATCACCATTTTTGGACACAATCAAGAAAACTCATCAAAATATCATTTCAAATTTTTCCAGAATTTTTGAAGGTCAGAAAAATTACGAAACTGGAAAATATAACAACCCTTAAAATCCCTTACTATCCCGTACCTCAAAAGAGCAGTACTTCTGACTGGATATCGAATATGATGCTGAAGAAAACTTGCACTGATGAATATCAATTCACCAAGTATCTAAAAACTCACAAAATATGCTTCATAATATAGAGAGAGAAAGAGAGAAAGCTTATGTTTCTGGTGTGATTTTCAATTCTAACTTAGCCCTCTATTTATAGGAAAATTTTGGTAGGTTTGACCTGCAACCTGATGGCTTTACCTGCTACTATTTCCACCCACCTCATTTGAAATATAATTCAGCACATTTCTTCACCAACCACAAGTGGGGCCCACCAATTCTAGAATTTTCCACCAAAATGATAAACTCCGAAAATTCAACAATTTCTGAACCAGTCATCTCGTAAAATTCATAATAAATCATACGTTCATTTTTAACGGTTCAAAATTTGTGGGCATATACTCAACTTATATATGTATAACATATCCAAAAATTACCACGATCCAACGGTCGGATTAAAAATTATAACCCCCGCAAAATATCTCAAAAACCCTGATTTTTAATACCTCCATTCCGACAAAAATACTGATAAAAACCTCAACATTAACTCCTTCATTTTTAACCACAAAAATATATCCCTCATTTATATCCACATAAAATAAATATTTCCTTATCATATGAATCGATAATTAATTATTCACAAATAATATTACAGAATCACATTTATGACAACCAGGCCGTTCCCAGGAAAGAGTGGGCTTTCCAATAAGAATTTCTCCTTACTGACACGCAATTAGATGACCAAACCTCTCCTTAGACAGAACTTTCTAGACATTGCCAATAATGCTATCTAATAATACTATTCAAATAATATGAATTATTGTTCTGATAATGAGAAATACTGTGCAGCAACAATTATTGAACAACAATAATACAAAATTTCAACGTAGCAATTATTGAATCAATAAAATAAAATATTGAACAGTAATTACTGTAACAATTATTGAGTAGTGCCTTCTTACGTAAGAATCAATAATTTCAAAAATACTGTGCAATACCGTGTGCTACTGTGTAATAACGCGTATTACTGTATTTTAACCACCGGGTATTCCAATAGTGTTAACGGTAACAACTACGCCGTTAATTATAAAAACTCAATTTTTTGTCGTTATCTTCATCCGACAGTTATTCTGTTATGGGGCCCACAAATGGCTGCGCCGTCGTACGAATATTCCCCGACAGAAAGAATATTCCACGACCAAACGAATATTCCCCAACAACAATGATTATTTTATAACCACTTGCTTATTTTGAAAAAAAATCATATTTCACTCATAACTTTAAACTTTTATCAATTTAACCATTTACTAAATAGTAATTATAAGAAAAATTGAATACTTTTATTTCATAAAATTCGGGGTCTTACACATATGACATTTCTCTTCTTTTACTAGAACTGGTATATTCTTTATTGATCATACATTATCTCCATGTACAACTTATTATACCCAAGCATACCCTTTGATAAACCCTAAGGGTCTTAAGGAATAAGTCAAAGTATACCTCATCATACACAAGATACTATGATGATCTCAAGTCCAAGGATCACTTGTACTACTATCACTACAGGAATTCCTATTGACAGGTAAGTAAAACTCCATTAGGTATTCCTTAGCGAGCCACGTTCAGTGAACTTATTCTCTAATAAGCACCTACATACTTGCTTTAGTGTCTCCACACAAATGATCATGAGATCAATCATCCTCATCCAATGAGCAAGCAACGTATGTACCAATCTATCCGGATTCACTAATCCCCAATTTAGTAATCCAACGATTGGGAACTATTTTAGTTTTAAGCTTTCTAAGAATTTAGATCTCATTAGAATGATCATCATTATTATTCTAAAAGCATTGCTTAAAACTATGGGTTTATCACATATTATAAAACAGTATCATGTAGATAATTAAAAGCCTTTAATAAATTAACACTTTTTATTACTAAATGAATAAGATTGTTACAAAGTATATGCTTTATCATCAAACATGATTGGCTTGTGTGCATACTACTTTCACTAATAGTGGTAAGTTGGCTATTAGTGGTCCAGCTCAGACGAGTAGGCCGATGGCCCAGACCTTTAACATGACGGTCCAAGATGCAGTTGCATCAGGGGATGTAGTTGCAGGTATTATCCTTGTGAGAGCCCCAAATCCGGGTCCCAAATCACCACGGATCCGATACAATCATTCTATAACTATTGCGGAAGATATAAACATAAATTATTAATACATTACATTACACACTATTTCCCCAAGGTCGAGTAACCTTAACTTATACACAAATCATAACTTATTTGACTTTCAACAACATTAATATACAATACTTATACAAACTTAACTACACACATAAACTTAAAGCTAGAACTGTCTTTAACCTTTCCTTATATTCGACGTATTCGTTTTAATCTGTAATGTTTACCATGATATAGCAAGGGTGAGCATAAGTTTGCCCAGCAAGTATAAGTTTATTTAAGGATATATCAAGATTGAAAGAATTTGAACAATAAGCTGGCTAAAGTTCTACAATATAGTTGTGAACTAGCATGAACAAATTTTACATATCTGAACGAGTATTGAACATTAACATATATATATATATATATATATATATATATATATATATATGGACCGAATGGTAATGAAGGTGATCAACCTTTCATACCTAATGAATACATGCAGTATGCACAAAGTGTGATTTAGTAATTCTTAGACATGGCAATAAAAAATGATTAACCACAAGTATAATTGAATAATATAACTCGAGGTTGAGTTAAGAAAAACTTGCCTGAACTTTTGATTATCGTTACCCAATTAATAAGCTTTGTCTGAAGACCTAATATATAAATAATATCGATATACAATTAGAATAATATCATCACAGTATTTAAAATAACCTAAACACATTATCACATAATCCTATCCGTCTCTAACACACATAAGACCTAACCTCAAGTCAAACTTTTACAGTCTGAGTAGAGTTCGGTACAATTCTAACATCCCGACGGTTTAGTCGGATATAAATCGAGTTTAAGTTCAATTAAACTATGTCTAAACACTTAACAATTATCTTAGATAATTATATTATCAGTCATAATATTTTTCATAAGCTCGTAATAATTTTCAGATAATTATTATAATTTATCATGAATTATCAGTCATTAATATCATATTTATATGAATTAAATATCACATAATTCCTTTATAATTAATATTTATTTAATATTAAATATTAATAAAATACAAGACATAATATTATAATATAGTTATAATATCACAAAGTATTTTTAATACCTTAAAATCGTATTTATATGATTTTTAAACAATTAAATTCATTATCCGATAATTGCTATTAATATTAAAACATTAATATTTACATGACAAAATATCAAAAGTTATATTTTATAACTTAAAATATTTTACTAACACTTAAATAATTTTTATATGATTTATAAATCATTAATTCTATTTTTCCATAATTTCTTTAATATATTTACTAAATAAATTATTTATCATTAATATTAATTTATTAATGAAATTCCTTACAAAATATCAAAAGTCATTGAAAATAACTTAAAATATTTTCTTATACATTAATATAATTTTTTTCATGATTTTTCATGAATTAAAATTATTTTTAAATAATTTATTTAATATTATAATTAAATAAATTAAATATCATTAATATTCTAAAAATATTAAATATTTATGAAATATATTCAAAATTATTAAAAACTCATATTTAGAATTTAAAATAATTTTTAAGAATTTATTTTGTATTTTTCATAATTAAAAACTATTTATTTCAATTTATTTATTAAAATAATTAATTTATGTAATTAACGGTCGCTAAAGGGTCCCTATAGCGACGAAACTGTCGCTATAGGTGTTCTTCACAAAACCCAGAACTTCATACACAATTAGCAGGGTACCTACTTTGACCGGTTCTAGATTCTTGTTCAACATGTTTCTAGGCTGGCTAAACTATTAATCATGTAGTATATGTTCAATACTACAACTATAATCAAGTTTCATGGCCATTCTACAACATATCAGTGAGATCGAAGCTCTAGAAAATATGTCATAAGCTGTTCTTCATTTTTGGGTTTTCCAGAAATGAAGAACAGTTCGAGATGGCCACTTATGATCTCCATATCTTGCATCCTGTGTTTGATAAGTAAAATATAAAGGTGCTAACTTGTAGTCCTAATATCCTAGAACAACAACATATCACTAAATCATCTTAACAACAACAAACATGACAGATCAAGGCTGGTCAAAGTGCATGCCAAGAACTGCCTTTGAAGATTTTTGGGTTTTTCCAGATTTCGTCCAAGGCAGTTGGTCAACGCTGGTTTGACCACTCACAACTTTGATCCTTGTATGGTTCTGGGTGATCTATTAGCATGATTGTGTAGAGCTTATGTCAGTCTATAACATCAAAACAACAACATGAACTAACTATCTAAATACAACAAGATCTAAGCCCTCGAAAAGGGCTGTCAGAGATTTCTGGGCAATCTGGGTTACCCGGAAATGGATTCCATGGTCGGTCAACGCAGTTTGACTGCTTGTAACTTTCGATCTACACATGTTTTGGGCTTGATTCAAGCTTCAGATAATAGCCCTTAAAACAAAGAACAGATCTATAACATAACACACAACTAAAACATAACACAACAAGATCTAGAGGCTCTAACATTCGGTTGTCAGGCCACTATTTCAACTTTTTCCAGACTTTTGAAAACTTGATTTTTGAAAACTTTGATGTTATGGATCTGGGATTTAACAACCCAGATCACTAAATGACACCTTAATACATAACTTTAAACAATAAATAACAACATCTAACATAAAATCTAAGGATTTCAAAATTTAGGGTTTATACCTTCTAGGCTTAGATCTTTGAATCTGATCTTGGATTCTGTTATTGGAAAGCTAAGAACTGATCATGGTTTAGTTTATCACTCCCTCTCACTCTAAGTCCCGAAAATCTAGAGAGAGAATGGTCTTGGATAATATGAAAAGTAAAGTAAGTTACTTTTCTTAAGTTTTAATTTTAATCTTTTGATTCATGAACAAAATATTGCAAGGTGTCACATAGATCTGATATGGAATAGATTTTATCACATGGCAATATCAAATGGGGTGAGTCACCAAGATTTTGGCAAGATTTAGACTCCAACCTATTAAAAATACAAAAAGGGCAAAATGGTCATTTGGCATTTAATTTTAAAGGCGTACTTGTCATTTGCCCTAACTCGTAGGGTTTAGGGTTTGACCTTTATGGTTTAGGATTTAACCTTTAAGGTTTTTTTTAAAAAAATAAATTTTAGGATTTCCAAATTAGGTTTCCAAAATAAAAAATTATTATTTTCAAATTATAATTAGGATTCTATAATTATATTAAAATTTCCTAATCATAAATTCTATCTTGCTAATTAGGACTTATATATCCTAATTAAAATTAAAATTACCTAATTATCAATTCGGGTTTCAAATGTACAAATCAAAGTTTCTAATAATTATGGTTTCTAATTATTAGAATTCTAATTAATCATTAGGGTTATCCCTAATTAGATTTGTAATAAATACTCAAAAGCCTTATACATAACATTTAAATCCCCAAATTAGGGTTTTCCACTTCCGAATTAGGGTTTCGCATTCCCAGAATTGAAATTGAGATTTCTAGAACCGGTTTTAGGATTTCTTATAAATCGCTAGGGTTTTCTAACTGAACGTTGACGTTCTATATATATATATATATATATATATATATATATATATATATAGGGTTTGACACTGATATAGGTTATCTGGTCAACCCTTGATCCTTAACCACATTCTGTACACATACATGACCATACACCCATAACATATACACTTAAACCCTGAATCCTGAATAATTCTCCAGAAAAATTTTAAATTCACAAAATTCCTTCGTGGAAATCTCAAATCCATTCACTTATTTTCTGTTTAGGTTTATTATTTAACCTTAATTCAATATTTTAATATTTTATAAATATCCAAATTCTCGGGTTGTCACAATCCCAATTAACGATATAAATTCTTATGTGTTGTTTGATTTGGGTGCTACTTGTTCTTTTATAACATGCGATTTTGCTAAGCGATTAGAATTACTTCCTAAAAGATTGCATTTACCTTTGAATATCAAGGTAGAAAATGAAGAAATAATTCCTATTAAAAATATTCATAGGCATTGTTCTGTAGAAATACGAGGTTATAAATTATCGGTAGATTTGATACCGATAAAGTTGGGAGAATTCAATGTAATTCTCGGGATGAATTGGTTGTTTAACTATGGCGCAATTATAGATTGTCAAAAGAAATGTGTAAACATTAGAACGTTGAGACAGTCTCATATAATGTTTTAAGGTAATAAATTGCTAGGACGTTCGTGTTGTCTTACCATGACACAAACTAGGAAATTGTTGAGGAACAGATGTGTAGGTTATTTGTGTCATGTTGTTGATACGTGGAGAGTGGGAGCAACGATGGAATAAATACCTATAGTCAAAGAATTTATGGATGTATTTCCAAGCGAATTACCAGGTCTTCCACCGAATAGGGAGATCGAATTCGTAATCGATATTGTGCCAGGAGCGGCACCAATTTCAAGGGCACCGTATCGTATGGCGCCAGTAGGGATGAAGGAGTTGATAGTACAGTTACAAGAACTGTTAGACAGAAAGTACATTCAACCGAGTGTTTCGTCGTGGGGAGCACCGGTACTGTTTGTGAAAAAAAGGATGGATCGTTAAGACTTTGTATCGACTACCGAGAGTTGAACAAGTTAACGATAAAGAATAAATACCCATTGCTCAGGATCGATGATCTTTTTGATCAGTTGAAAGGGGCACAATATTTTTCTAAGATAAATTTGCGAACGGGGTATCATCAGTTGAAGGTTAGGAAGGAGGACGTACCTAAGATGACATTCAGGACTAATTATGGTCATTACGAGTTTCTGGTGATGTCATTTGGGTTGACAAATGCACCAGCTGCATTTTTGGATATGATAAACAGAATGTTCAAACAGTATTTGGACAAGTTCGTCGTGGTGTTTATCGATGATATTCTAGTCTATTCTAAGACGCCCGAGGATCACGCTGAACACCTAAGAATAGTTTTAGAGACACTAAGGAAGGAAAAATTATATGTGAAATTCACTAAGTGTGAATTTGGCTAGAAAGGGTACAATTTTTGGGTCATGTTATCGACCGAGAAGGAATTTCAGTGGATCCAGTGAAGGTAGAAGCAATGATGAGTTGGGAACAGCCAAAAACGCCGATTGAGGTACGGAATTTCTTAGGGTTAGCGGGATACTATCGAAGATTTTTCCAAGGTTTTTCTAAGATAGCTAATCCATTAACTAATTTGATAAGGAAGACAGTGAAGTACGTGTGGACGGAGAAGTGTGAAGACTGTTTTCAAGAACTAAAGAAAAGGTTGAGTGAAGCACCTGTATTGTCTTTACCCGATGATACAGGGAATTCTATAGTTTATAGCGATGCTTCACATAGAGGACTTGGTTGCGTGCTCATGTAGCATGGCAAGGTCATTACATATGCATCACGTCAGTTAAAGGATATTGAGAAAGTTTATCCTACTCATGATCTGGAACTGACCATAGTAGTGTTTGCCTTAAAGATATGGAGGCATTACCTATATGGAGAGAAATGTGAGATATACACGGACCATAAGAGTCTAAAATATATCTTCACACAAAAAGATTTAAATATGAGACAAAGGAGATGGCTGGAGTTGATAAAGGATTACGATTGTGATATCCTGTATCACCCAGGAAAAGCCAATGTAGTGTCCGACGCCTTAAGTATGAAGGGTCGGGAAAAGCTATCTATGTTAACGGCTCAAACGGAGTTAATAATAGAGATGGCTAGGATGGAGTTAGAGGTGAGGTTACTGAGTGAGTCGGGATAGAAATTATTTACAACGGAGATTCGATCTACCAATGTTGAGAGAGTCAAGGAGGTGTAGACACTCGAAAATCGTCTTCCAGAGATAACCCAGGAAGTCAAAACAACACAATCCCAGAGATAACCCCGGGATACTCAATTTGCCATCTCGGAGATAACCCCGAGATATTCAGTCCAGTCCCTGAGACAACCCCAGGATACTCTATCTTTACCATCTCGAAGATAACCCTGAGATAGTCAGTTCCAATTCCAGAGACAACCCCAGAATCCTCAAATCCATCTCGGAGATAACCCCGAGATATTCATTTCCAATCCAGGAGACAACCCCAGGAGATATAGTTCAAACCTCAGAGACAACCCTGAGGCATGCAGTTGCAGTTCTGAAGATAACCCTAGAACTGCTTGTTTCAAACCCCAGCAATCAACTTCAACCTCGGTGATAGCCCCGAGGCACTCAGTTTCAAACTCGGAGATAACCCCAGGAGGACAGGCGTTCAGCATTTGCAGCAGCCCAATCTCAGAGATAACCCTGAGCAACGATTGCTAAATCAGCCCAGAATCGGAGATAACCCCGGTGAGGGACAAAATTGTTATTTTGCCATCTCGATCCCATATCCACGCTGTCTCAACATTTCAACCTACATGCTACACAGAAGTGTCCTACAAGAACTATAGCTCCAATTCCGAGTGACTAATACACAAGACATCACACCAGTTAGAATTTGAAGGCTGAAGACCTGGGCATGGACCCATCTTCTTGACTTCGTACAACCTCTTATCACATGTCCTTGTGTATCTCTCGACAACAACATGTCGAAAAAGGTCTTATACACCTCGATCGGATGCCCAAATTGAAGTTTTGAAGGTTCGAGTGGACAACACATTGCATAAGTACACGTACTTCGAGACGGCGGGGCCCGCAGAGCCCGGGGCACCCTGGGAAGCCGTAGGTACACCTGCCCCCTCTATAAATAAAGGGCTTGGGGTGGCCATTTTGAAAGAGGATAAGGCGAGGAAGCCTTGTCCAATTTGCTCCGCACACACTATAAATTGAGTGCTTTCTCATTTCAAACATTCGTGAGCTTATATTTGGCTACTTTCTACCGGTGGAAACCGAGTGTTCATCTATTTAAAGCTATTGAAGTCTTCTTTGACAGTCCACTGTAAGCCTTCTTACATTACTTAAAGCCTTTTCTCCACTTCTTGCATACACTATTATTCATGTTGAGAGTCGTGCGTGTGTGTATGCCCGGGCCGTCGGTCCGTGGTTTATAATATATATATATATATATATATATATATATATATATATATATATATATATATATATATATATATATATATATATATATATATACGGGGAGGATCTAAAGCGGACCAAATAAGCGGACCAAAGAACGGACCAAGGTAAAAACACGCGGGTTTCAGGGTCCGGGTCGGACCAACCCGCGGGTTGACCCTGAAACCCGCGTATTTTTGCCTTGGTCCGCTCCTTGGTCCGTTCTTTTGGTCCGCTTTAGATCCTCCCTTTATATATATATATATATATATATATATATATATATATATATATATATGTATATATATATATATATATATATATATATGTATATATATTATTATCGAGTTAATTCGATTGAGTCTGAATATAATATTCGGAGCATTTATTACTTTTATTAATATATATAAATACTTATATATATATATATATATATATATATATATAACTTTTTACAGCTTTCATATAAATTGCTACATCATGTTAGCCTAGGAATCATGTGATCACAGATTCGGTCTACTAAATCTAGATTTGGTTCTCGTGAAGGACATTTTCAGATGTACATGACTTGTAAATTATGCACGATGTTCGCATTTCCTTAGACGAGTCTCATGCCTACAAGGAATTTGGCACTGCTTTTTATCTTATTTTCTCAAAGATGCTTCGCATCTCGAAAAGAAAAGCAATCAAGCCGAATACATAATAAAATGGAAGTGTCAAAGATCTCAATTACTGTTGAGCATAAGGGTTTGAAAAACCTCTTTTACATAACGTTATTGCTATATCTTGTTAAAATTGAATTTTTATACAAAATTCAAACCCTTTGTATATAGGTGCAGACGAGGCATAACACTACTTCCAGATAATTTCACATTGATCCACACACACACACACACATACACAAACTCACTCAAATAATGGTTTAAATTAAAAAGTGGCGGTCACTGTGGTAACACGGATGTCGAGGGGTGCCTAACTCCTTCCTTTCGCATAATCAAGCCCCCAGACCCTAACGAATCTCGGTTTCATAGACCAGTCAAATAGTGTCACATCACTAGGTCAATGTGCAAATCTTTTCTCGGTTGAGTTGGTGAAACCATTTAAAAATACCAACTGGCGACTATTATAGTCACAATCGTTGACATATACATGTCGGACCTTTTCACAACTTGTTTTTTCAAACAAATCTCACCTAACATGACAACACTAGAAGACAAGAACAGAAAAGGGACAAATAAAAATCCCTACATCGACAGGTGGCGACTCTGCTGGGGGCATCAAGTAAGAGGGCTTAAGCTGCTATTACAAACTTTTCAAACCCATTATCTTCTTGTGTGTGGATGTTGCATTTACATTTGAATGAATGTGTACGAATGCATTTACTTATTGCACCTAGTGCTTCGCACCATATCTGCTTGTGATATTAGTGCTCCGCACATGTCATCATTTCAATACGGTTAGACACGTTATATGTGAATATATGTTGTGTGGTTCCTCCACCAGGAGGATATCCTGTCGGTGTTTGATTACTGGACTCGTAGGAAGACTTATTCCAACGAGGATCAAGAAAGGCACCACCCAGATTCGCTCCAGTTGAAAGACCAGATTAACTTCCTGTCAAGTAAATTGCGATGATCTGGGAACCTTTATGCCAAAAAGCCGCGATAGTAGCCTAAGATAGGTCAGCCTCTGATAAACTAACTGCGGAGGAAAGTCTCTTCATACTTTCCCATTTCAATTACTTGTAAATTTAATTACTTGTAATTTCATTTCCATGTCAATCTTAATGTAAAGGAAAATATGAAGGAATATACACTCATTCCCTTTTATTTAAACATGTTATCTTGTCATATAAACAAACTGACATCCGTTTTGCACGATAATACTCCTAAAATGGACACATAGCATGTAATATTTCTACATTCACTAAAACTAAACTACATAAGTCTTTTGTAGGGATATAATTGATCCAGTAATCCGTTCAAAATCCATAAAGACAACAAGCCTACAGCCAAGCATGGCTTCATCTGACCAGTCTAGTCCTACTACTGTCTCTCGCGAGGAGTTCGAAGGACTAAGCAACCAAATTACAGAGTTGGTTGTTCTGCTTGAAGAACTGCACAAATCCACTTAGGGTCCACGAATGCCCATATATACAGAATCCTCTGCACATGGAGGAAATCAGGGACTGGACAAAGAAATTCCTGTACCCGAATCTTAGTTGGACAAAACTAGTAAAACCTCTGAAACCACCCATCTCAAAGAAGATCTAGACACCGGTGATATCAGGAAAAAGGTCCTACAAATGGAAGAGACCATTCGGTCTATCAAAGGAATTGGAACACATGGGAGTGTTTCATATGCAGACCTTTGTATATTCCCTTGGGGTACATTATCCAAAGAAGTTCAAGACTCCCGATTTTGAAAAGTATGATGGATTGGGAGATCCTTACACACATTTAAAAGTATTCATTGGATAACTCAGATCTTATGTCGAGGATAAAAGCTCAGAATGCAGCTGTTTCAGAAGAGTCTGACTGGTGAAGCTAGATCATGGTATACCAGATTGGATAACTCAAAAAATCATAGTTGGGAAGAGCTAGCTCATGCTTTCCTCTGTTAGTACAGTTTCCAAACTTAAATGGCTCATGCTAGGTACCAAATTACCAAGGTCAAGAAACAAGTTAGCCAGTCTTTCAGAGAGTATGCTCAAAGATGGAGGCGTCTAGATGCTCAAGTTATTCCCTCTATAACTGAGTTTGAAATGGTAATAACTTTCATAGATATTCAAAAAGCTCCCTTCTATGAGAGAGTTTTAGCTGGCATTGGCAAGCCATTCTCTGAAATGATCAAACATGGAGAAATGGCCGAGATGGGATTGAAGTCAGGAAAGATTCAAGATCTTGCCGTTCTCAAAGCTGCAGCTGAGCACATCCAGTCTGGAAGTTATGAAAAGAACCCCCGGAGGGTCCATAAGAAGAAAGAGAAGGATGTTTCCTTAATACTACAAGGGCAAAAAGGCAATCAAAGCATGCCTATTCAGAGGAGAAACTACTCCGCTTTTCCAGCTCAGTCTTCAAACCCTCTAGTGCCAAAAGGTGGAGAAATTAGACGTAGTCGAGTGTTCACACCTTTAGGAGACTTGCTCAAGAACATTCTCAATCTTTTGACAACTCAGAAGAAAATTACCCATGTTCTTCCACCGGCCAACCCGAGTGGGAAGGGTTTCAATGCTAGTAGGAAATGTGCTTATCATGTTGGAGCTCCATGCCATGATACTCAGGATTGCTGGGCCTTGAAGCACAAGATCCAGGATTTAACTAACAATGGTGAGATTATGGTGACTAAACCCGACCAACCCCATGTGCAAGATAACCCTCTTCCTCAACACAAAGAAGAGGGGGTTAACATGATTAATTAGAGTAGTGGACAGACTTTTCCACTCCATTGGTGGATCTTCCCAAACCAGCAAGGATAGTGCTAATAAGTGGGATTATACACAGTTCCAGTTTATGATGGAACATAAAATAAAGGCTCTGCGCGAGCAAGTTAATCAATTGGCAGAATTGGTGGTCCATCAGCACCAAGTCACACGTCAATTATTCAGCCAGGAGCATGCTTGCCTCCTTCCTCTTGTTACAAGTACTCCACCACGTACTCAAGAAAATGAAACACTGGAGGATAAATTGCAAAAAGAGAAAATGCCAAAGCCCGTCGGGATTTAGCCAACAAAAGGGAGTTTACCTATTTAGGCCAACCGATTGAAGAGATATTGCAGATGCTGATCAATGAAGGAAGAATTACAGCTCTGCTACCTCCAATCAGTCCGTGTTTAAAACAGTTTGATTTCAATGGAGTGTGCCTATACCACTCCCATTCTCACGATCACAGTACTGAAGAATGTCGCACACTTTGCCACCTTATTCAGAATCTAATTGACAGCGGTGTCTTGCAAATGACAGAAAATGACGCCATATTACTGGAGAGTGGGGGCGCATTTGCTATAAGTGAAAGGAAGTCGTAGTAGTTATATCTTCTGAGACAGATTCAACTACCCCCTCACATACAATTCAACCTATTCAGCTCAAGGGTATTGAAAATCCTTCGAAAGTGGTTACGCCAGAGCCAATCATCTTACCATTCAGACCATAATATCCTGTTGTCAGCCTACAGAAAGTTCCATGGAATTATGGAGACGTTGAAGGATCCACATCCCATATAACTGCTATAATGTCGAAAGAGAATCCACTATATCTTTCCCAACGGGTGATGAAACCTACCATCAAATTAAAGGGGAAAGTTATCATGGAGAAGATTGAAAAATTCCTTCGTACTATGGGACACAATGAAGCCAAGGTGGTTTTAAGCTTGAAAGAAGCTCTACAATAGGTTTCCATACTAAACTTGGTGTTCTCCTCAGAGGATCATCAGAAGGTCTTACTAAGAGTTTTAGAAGAAGCTCACTTGCCAAAATCAGTGAATGTCGAAAAGTTTAATCACCTGGTTGATCACATTTTTAACAGCAATGTGATATCATTCACTGATGATGACATATCTCCCAAAGGGACGGGTCATTGCAAACCGTTACGCATAACGGTTATGTCCTCCGGATACGTGGTCGCATGAGTATTGATAGATGGAGGGTCCTCCTTGAATATCTGCCATTATGCAACTTTGGAGAAGATGAATATCAATCTCAAAAAAATCCAAAGCAGCCATACAATTATCAAAGCTTTTGATGGATCCCGACGAAATGTTATCGAAGAAATTGAACTACCTGTGGAGATCGGTCCACATACATTCTATGTATCCTTTTATGTGCTCAAAATAGCTACAGGATATAACCTGACCTTGGGAAGACCATGGATTCATATGGCTGGAGCCATCTCATCCACCTTTCATCAACAGCACAAATACATCATTAACAATAGCCTAGTCACTGTTAATGCTGAGCCAGAATGTCCTAAACATGGTTACATTCCACTCATCAATTTTAATTCAGAAGTTGAGCCTGTCACCTTGCATGCCCTGGAGGTGAGCAACACTCACTACCATCCCATTGGGGCGCCACCTCTTATACTTAGAATTTCTGTCGAGTTAATGTCGGCAAGTTAGGAAATGATATCTTTAGGTTATCAACCTGGACAAGGTTTGGGCAAAGACCATCAGGGCATTACGTGCCCAATTCAAATTCCCAGTCAAATAGGGACAGCCGAACTAGGCTATTCTTCTAGGTCTACTCACAGAAATCCTCACAGACACGGACATGTTCCTTCATTTTCAGCCATGCGACGATTTCCACAACTTACATGTGCTGAGTCTATACAAACTTCAGTAAAGGTTCATGTACATGTGATGACTATGTTATTTCCTAAGCCGATACCGGTCAAAGGAAAAGAAGTTTTGATACCAGATCCAGAGGCTGAGGAAAAGGACCGGAGGTGTAAGCAGGACATTGCAAGGTACTTATCAAACATACGCATCATAGCCAACACGGACAGTAAAAATAAGGTCACCCCAGACGATGATTATCCAAATATCATGGTCATCATTCGGGAGAAAGTGGATGATAACAACCCCTTCATCACAGCCGTCCACCAGGACTTCACCCTTGGCAATTGGAGCGTCACTCCTTGTATTTGCCAATGAGGGTAAAAAGGACAGAAACTCCCTCTGCCCTGTAGATAACAATAACTGTTTACTTTTTCTGTATAGTATTAGTAGTTGTGTTGTAATTACATACTAACACTTTGTATGATTGAATAGTTTCATCTATTAAGTGAAAGCAATTTGTTTCAGGACTCTAAAGTTAGATGTGCCTATACTTGCTGATGAGGTGCCTTTTCTCCACAAGGACTGTAACTTTGATGTAAAGTTGGACTCAGACTTGATGGAAATACAAGAGGACTATGAGATACCTCAGTAGATCAAACAATGGGTCAAAGACAAACCCAAGCCGAATCTTGATCAAACCACCACTTTTAACCTCGGAACCTCGAAAAACCCCAAACAAATCTAGATTGGTACGGACCTCACTCCAAACCAAAGGAATGACATGGTTACTCTATTGACCCAATTCTAGGATGTGTTTGCATGGTCTCATAAAGACATGGTCAGTTTGTCCACTGACATTGTCATTTATCGCCTCTCCATCAAAGAGTGATTTAAGTTAGTCAGGAAGAAGCTCAGGCGAATAAAACTTGAGTGGAGTTTAAAAGTTAAAGAAGAAGTTATGAAACAATTTCTAGCAGGCATCATCATGGTGTCAACATACTCTGAATAGCTATCCAACATAGTCCCCGTGCCTAAACCTGGAGGGAAGGTACGAGTTTGCATGGATTACAGGGATCTGAATAAAGCTTATCTTAAAGATAGCTTTCCCGTGCCATTCATCCACATACTCATTGACAATACAGCTCAATACGACATGTACTATTTTGCTTGTTAGGTTTGTAAGATTCTTGAACGCAATCAAATTGCACAAAGTAAGCGGAAGCATGATAAAATAGAGTTAAAAATTTTACAAACTATATACCCGGATCATCCTTTATGCATAATTATTAATTAAACCAAAAGATAAAGTACAAGAATCATACCCTTAAAGATTCGAGCTTCCTCAGGTACAAGTTCACCTCCAAATCCTTTTTGCGTTCAACTTAAATCCACCGTGTTTGGTTCCTTCCTTTGATCAATGTTAGCCACCTAAGTGTTTGGCTTCTAGAGGTGATCCACTAAGGAAGAAGAAAGATTCAAGAAGATGGGTGTTTGTCAAAATCTTAGTTTTTCTATCTCTCATAGAAAAAGGTATACTCTCCCAACTATTGAAATTACGTCTGTTATGAAAAAGTCAACAACCACATACCCATAATATGACTTCTCTTATTTATAGATGTGGGCAACCCTCCTTAACAAGTAAGGAGTTGGGTTTTATTTTAATTAATTAAACTCCTTTAATTAATTTAACCTCCTAATCTTATTAGGAATATATGAGAGTACTTTTATTAATTAATTCCAAACTCCTTTAGGAATTAAATAATAATTATAGTAATAATAATAATAAGACTACTCTTATTAATTTATATTTAATATTTATAAAATATTAAATTATAAATATTAAGCTATTTAATTTATTCTATCACCATAGATTAAATTAAATATACTTAACTTATTATTACGATTATGCCATTAACTTCTTAAATAATTATTCTTCCTTTTATGGTGTGACCCTTTAGGTTCTCTATATTAAACTGACTGTGAATAAATTAATTAGAACAATTCTAATCTTATTTAAATAAATAAATTAAACTATTAATTTATTTAAATAAATAATATTTATTCTACAATAGAGATAAGCCTCCCTAGCGATCAACGACTTTCTAGATAATATAGATTTCAACATTAATCATAAAAGAACCTTTGAGTAAATAGTTATCGTACAATTCAATCATTCCACCATACAATGTCCCAATTAAATATAAGACATGGAATTACTGTCAAGTCTTATTATATTTAATTATATGTATTTCGATTCTTAAATGCACAACACCAAATAATACAAATTAAAAAATCCTTTCTAATTTCATTCTGCCTTGGTCAAGGACTACTGGGTTGTCATTTATCGAATCACATAGGACATTTCTCTTCTTTTACTAGAAGCGGTAGATTCTTTATTGATCATACATTATCTCCATGTATAACTTATTATACCCAAGCATACCCTTTGATATACCCTAAGGGTCTTAAAGAATAAGTCAAAGTACAACTCATCATACACAAGATACTATGATGATTTTAAGTCCAATGATCAGTTATACTACTATCACTACAGGAATTCCTATTAACAGACAAGTAAAACTCTATTAGGTATTCCTTAGCGAGCCACGTTCAGTGTACTTAATCTCCAATAAGCCCATACATACTTGCTTTAGTGTCTCCATACAAATGATCATGAGATCAATCTTCCTCATCCAATGAGCAAGCAATGTATTTACCAATCTATCCGGATTCACTAATCCCCAATTTAGTAATCCAACGATTAGGAACTATTTTAGTTTTAAGCTTTTTAAGAATTTAGATCTCATTAGAATGATCATCATCATTATTCTAAAAGCATTTCTTAAAACTATGGGTTTATCACATATTTTAAAGTAACATCATGTAGATAATTAAAAGCCTTTAATAAATTAATACTTTTTATTAATAAATGAATAAGATTGTTACAAAGTATATGCTTTATCATCAAACATTATTGGCTTGTGTGCATACTACTTTCAATCTCTCATTTGCACTAAAGCCAATTGTCATGGTATCTCATACCCTTCTTCTCTATGTGACGATTATCCTGTTGTTGGATAAGCTTTAGTTAATGGATATGTAATATTGTTCTTGAGAGTCCACTATCTCTATAGTGATTTCTCATCTTTCAATCATTCCTATATTCAAATGAAAGTACCACAACACATGTTTACGTCCAAGATGAGACTTAGGAACTATTCCTAGTTCTGTAATAAACTTTTCATCCAAATAATCAACTTACAACTTCATTTATAGCTATATACTTTGTCTTTATCACTAAACCAGCAACTATTTGCTGTTTGAAACCTTTCCAATTCATTGTACCACTGTTCAAAGTAACCCTTTACCTTAAAGTTGATTTTATGTCGTCTTGATCTGTCTGAAAAATATGAGTCTGTTAAGCCCTCTAGTTTTATTTCAGACCCATCATGAATATGATCACATCCTTAGTGCCGGTTAAGTACTTTAAGGTGTTTTTCATTGACTCATAGTGAACTTCTCTAGAATATAACTGATCAACATCAGGTCTCATACATTTCATTGCATACATGATTATCACTCATGCGATCTCTCTTTTCAGGAGTCTATGGGGACTATTAAGAGAGATTCACTCCATGGCTCATCAACATGAGACATCTCTTAGAGTTTGCCATTCTAAACGACTTTAACATCCAATGAATATATGTTCCTTGGGTTAAGTCGAGCATCCTCTTGAATCTATCTATATAGATTTTTATCCCCAATTAAGATACTATTCCCAAATCATTCATAGAGGAATGTTTAGACAACTTTATTTTTACTGATTATAGCATTAGTATATCATTTCTTATCCATAGTATGTCAACATATAATATTAGAAATGTCACGGCACTCCCTCTGACCCTTTTGTACACACTAGGTTTATTCTTAGTTTTGAAAAAAAATCAAACTCTTTTGATTATTTCATCAAAACGAATGTTCCATTTTTGAGAAGCTTGCTTCAATCCATTTCTCTTAGTGTCCACAACTCTTACCTCATCATATGTAACTGGATCATCATCTTCTATGATGAGTACCTCATCATCATCATCTATGATGAATCTATATCTCCTAGGTATCTTGGGTACTGTTCCAGATTTACGATTCGGTTGTAGTACAATAGGTCTATCTACAAGTTTCTTTTATTTGACTTATAGTGTTTTATGATTCTTGAACTCTTCAATATTCTATTATCCTCCCACTAGCCCCTGCAATGATAAACACCTTTATCTTAGAAGGCAATATGTTTCGCAACAAACACCTTTTGCTAAGTAGGATTATAGAACATATACCCTAAACTTACTTTAGGATATCCCACAAATCGACACTTGTCAGATCTTGTCCCAAACTTATCCCTTTGAAGCCTTTTTCACATAAGCTGGACAACCCCTTATCTTAACATACTTAAGACTAGGAATCCTCCCTGTTCATTACTTTCATAGAGTCTTGGGGTCGAATTTTGAGGTTACTCTTTTCGTAGATATTCAGCCATTTCTAGGGTATGACCCCAAAAAGATACTTGAATGTCGGTAAAAATCATTATGGACTGCACCATGTCCAACAAGGTGTGATTTTTTCTTTTCAGATACATCAATCAATTATTGCGTATCAGGAGGTGTCCATTGTGAGAAAACCATTTGAGATAATCTAGAAACTCATTGCACAAGTATTCTTTCCTTGATCAGATCAAAGAATCCTAACACTTTGCTAATTTGTTTCACTTCTGAATTCTTTGAACCTTTTAAATAATTCACACTTGTATTTCAATAAATACACACATTCAACTCTTTGAATGATCATCTCCTCTTCTTATACTAGTTTGTTCAATTTATAAAATAATTTTTCACGTAAGTTAAGTATACAAAATCTATTAAGTAATATTTTTCAGTCCTATACAAAACATTATTATTATAAATAGAACAATAATTGTTCTTAAATATAATACCAAAAATTTTATTGTCCAATAATAAAATAGAAATAATGTTTCTAATGAGAACTGGAATACAATAACAACTTATTGACTTAATAGATTTACCCGTAGGCAATGCTAAACTATAAGTTTCTATGGCTAATCCAACAACCTTTGCTTCATTTCCCACACATAGGATTACTTATCTTTGTTTAGCTTTCTACTTCGGCGTGGTCCCTTCATAAATCTATATTTATGATAACCAAAGTCGGTATCCAATACTCAAGTAGAACCTTGACTTAAAGAAAAATTTATTTTAAATCATGAAAAAATAATATTTTTAATCGAAACTTCACTAAGCCTCTTCTGGTTAGCCTCTGCAAGATGTTTCTTGCAGTTTCTTTCCAGTGGCCAAGCTTATTGCAGTGGAAGCAAACTCATTTGCTATCCGTATCATTTTTGTTATTATTATCCTTTGTTTTTTCCTTTCTATTTACCTTCTTTGAATCATTCTTCTTTTTATAAGATCCTTTGGCCCCTACCAGTAAGACATGGTCTTTCTTGGTTAGAAAGTGACTCTCAACATTTTTTAACATGTTAAGCAAATCAGCGATATCTAGCTTGTTTATATGAAAAATTCACAACAATTGTGAAAGGAGTCCGGGAGTGAGTGCAAGATCAAATCATAGCTCAACTCTCCATCCATGACAAAACATGTTATCCTAATTGATCAATCAAATTGATAATGTTAAGGACTTTTATCTGTACTGTTGTGTCATCGGTCATTCTAGATCGGAAGAGCTCCTTAGATATCTGATATCTATCAATCCTACTTTCCTCACTATCAACTACTTGATGTGCATGAATATAGTAGGAGCATCTGTAGTTTTTTGCTGACGTTGAAGCTCGTTACTCATGGATGCGAGCATGATGTATTGAAACAACTATACATCTTGCCACTTTCTAAAAATAGTAATCTCTTCCTCAGAGGCATTGTCCGCAACCATTGTAGGGATAGGCATATTAAGGATATAAGATAACTTTTCAGCCATGAGAATTATTCTCAATTTTCTTAACCAATTCATTTAATTCGGTCCAGTTAATTTAGCATCTAATATGCTACGCAGTGATAGTAATTTAGACATTATAAAATTCTGGAAATAAATTTATAATTAACAACATTTTAGCATATATTCTTTTATTAATTACCAAAATAAATTAGGTCTTCTTTTAAATTGGTATCTCCTACTATTTTCTTCAAACTATATTACCCTAATCTATATAGTTCGGCTATATCTAATTAAAGATATGCTAGTGAGAATAAGGATCCCATTTCAAATGTATATATAGCATGTGTGTACACAACAAACTATATATAAATAAATAGGTAGGCAACTCTTGTCAATTATATCAACTATGCAACTCCTTATAGTTTGTCTTTTAGATCATAATGGTTAAGTGTGTGCACATCCAAACTAAGAAGATTTAAGTTAAGTCAGACCCAACATTTTCATAAAAGTGAAGAGAAAACTGCAGCCCTTGTATGTGTACAACAAAGCAGTAATGTTCAATTCCTTATAAACATCATATGTAATAAAAACATCTCAAATATTTTAATACTTGCTTTGTGTGTGCACAACAAACTCATATTAAATATTCAATACTCTATTGTTTCCATCATGCTAGAAGGTAACGTTCGATATTCCAAATATCTTTGAACGTTACACCTTAATATAAAATATTTGAGGGGTTTGTTTGTAATTAATTTGTCTCATCTTGTTTAGCGCGCTTGCACACACACACATGTGTGTGTCTGTGTGTGTGTGTGTGTGTGTGTGTGTGTGTATATATATATATATATATATATATATATATATATATATATATATAATATGTGTCATATTAATTAACATGCGAATCATGTTTGCATAATATATAATATAAGCATGCACATATAGAATACTATATTCTACCCGGATTGATTATGGACTTTTATTCTAGTTTGGTTCAGTAGAGCCACAAAGTGAACCAAAAGGTCAAACCCTAGGGGTGCAAGAATTAATATTTAAATATAACTATTACATTTAAACTCGGGCTCCATTACAAACGGGTCTTCAAGCGCTCCTTTCTCCTTGATCTTCATTTCTTTAAAATTAATTTTAACTATTTCTATTACAAAACTATTTAAAATAAATAACAACCTTGATCAGCAGTCAAGGAGAAGTACATATGAGGGAGTTAGAATTTACATTAATAAAAAATTAGAGAAGACCAGGTACGCAGACCCCATTTAATAAAATCCATACATTCATGCATCCAACTAAATTAAAATCCAATCACATTGGTCAATAGTCCATAATCAATCCTATATATTATCATACACATCACCATATGCATCAATAAATAACATTCATCTCATGATAAATAAATATTCAATATATATATATATTGATATCATTTAATGGGCAAATTTAGTTAGTATATAAAATCTAATTTTGAATAAAAATAAATTCCTTTATTTTAATCCAAATTTTAATCAAAATAAACCTCTTTTATTTTAATTTATCTAATTGTGAATAAAATAAACTATTTATTTTAATCAAAATCTTTAATCAAAATAACTCATTTATTTTAATTAATTATGGAATCCAATTCCAAGTAAAAAAAACTCCTTTATTAAAGGAAACACGGATTCTCTTTCCTATTCACAAATAAACTCTTTTATTTTGAATAATATGAAATCTTATTCAATATCTAAATAAACTCATTTATTTAAGGAAATACAGATTCTCTTTCCTATTCACAAATAAACTCCTTTATTTTGAATAATATGAAATCTTATTTCATGTCTAAACAAACTCCTTTATTTAAGAAAATACGGATTCTCTTTCCTATTCACAAATAAACTCATTTATTTTGAATAATATGAAATCTTATTTCATATCTAAATAAACTCCTTTATTTAAGGAACCATGGAATCCAGATTCAACTCCAATTAGTTATCATGGAATCCAATTCCAACTCTAATTAGTTAGCATGAAATCCAATTTTAAAATTAAAATAAACTCTTTATTTTAAGATTAAAATAATTTTTTTATTTTAAGATTAAAATAAACTTTTTATTTTAATTATAAAATAATTAAGAATTATATATATATATATATATATATATATATATATATATATATATATATATATATATATAAGAATCACATTATTGTTATAGGACCACGTTAATATGATTTATATATATATAAATATTAATATATATAATAGTCAGGTTGCCCACGTTAATATGAAGGGGATATATATATATATATATATATATATATATATATATATATATATATATATATATATATATATATCATATTATCGGAAGTATTGATAACAGGAAGTATTGACTTATATTAATCATATTAGCGAGCCACGTTCAGTGTACTTATTCTCCAATAAGTACCTACATACTTGCTTTAGTGTCTCCACACAAATGATCATGAGATCAATCATCCTCATCCAATTAGCAAGCAACGTATATACCAATCTATCCGGATTCACCGATCCCCAATTTAGTAATCCAACGGTTGGGACCTATTTTAGTTTTAAGCTTTCTAAGAATTTAGATCTCATTAGAATGATCATCATCATTATTCTAAAAGCATTGCTTAAAACTATGAGTTTATCACATATTATAAATCAACATCATGAAGATAATTAAAAGCCTTTAATAAATTAATACTTTTTATTAATAAATGAATAAGATCGTTACAAAGTATATGCTTTCTCATCAAACATGATTAGCTTGTGTGTATACTACTTTCATTGCTGACTGTTTTGCGGGGTACCATCAAATCATGGTTGCTGAAGAGGATCGTGAGAAAACAATATTCATCACTCCTTGGGGAACCTTTTGCTATAGACGATTGTCATTCGGCATCATCAATGCCGGAGCTACCTACCAGCGAGCCATGATGGCTCTTTCCCACGATTTTAATGCAAACAGAGATAGAGATCTATGTGGATGACATCATTGTCAAATCCCGAAGGGAAGAAGACCACCTAGACCATCCCAGAATGCTTTTTACGTAAGTACAACATGAAGTTGAATCCAACCAAATGCGCCTTCGGCGTTAAATCAAGCAAGTTGCTAGGATTCCTAGTCAGCCAATATGGGATTGAGCTGGATCCCACCAAAATTCAGGCCATCACAAAAATGCCCATTCCTCAGACAGAGAAGGAAATACAGTGATTTTTGTGAAGAATCAATTTCATCAGCAGATTCATCTCCCAACTCACAGCAACTTGTCAGCCTATCTTCAAGTTGTTAAGGAAGAACTCCTCCATGAAATGGAATGATGAGTGTCAGAAAGACTTCCTTACAATCAAATAGTAGCTAATCAAAGCTCCTATTTTGGTACCACCCAAGGATGATGTTCCCCTGTTTATGTACATGTCTATCAATGACAATGTCATAGACTGCATGCTGGGACAAAAAGACGATAGAGGCCAAGAGCGAGCTATCTATTACCTCAACAAAAGATTCAGCAGTAGTGAACATAAGTACACTCTGATTGAGAAAACTTATTGTGCTTTAGCATGGGCTTCCATAAGGTTACAGCATTACCTCCATGGTGACACAACCCATCTTATATCCCGCGTGGATCATCCCAAGTACGTGTTTAGTAAACCCATGCTGAATTGTCGATTGTCGAGATGGCAGTCGTTCCTACAACAATTTGACATCGTCTACGTGACGCAAAAGTCCATCAAAGGTCAAGGAATTGTGGATCAACTGGCCGCCATACCTTTAGGGGGATTTTAAACCCTTGGAAACATACTTCCCCAATGAAGGGGTAATGACAGTTCAGCAACACCATCAGTACGATGCACACCAATCATGGAAGATGTATTTTTATGGAGCAGTAAATGTAAAAGGTTCTGGGGCTGGAGCAGTTCTAGTATCCGTTACGGGGGAGTAGCATCCCGTCGCTGTCAAATTATAGTTTACCAACACGAACAACACAGCTGAGTATGAAGGTTGTATCATGGAGATAAAACTTGCTCAATCAATGGGCATCAAACGGTTAACTGTATTTGGGGATTCCGAATTGGTAATCAAACAAACCACATGAATCTATCACACCAAAGAGCTACATTTGCTGCCTTACCATCGACAGGTTCTACAGATGGCCTCGGAGTTTAAAGAAATATCCTTCCTCCACATTCCTCAGAATAAGAATGACTTTGCGGATGCGTTAGCAACCTTGGCCTCTTTGATCAACAAACTTGACAAGGAAAACATGTCAAGCATCACATTTACCCAACAAAAGGCACCAGCCTATGGGAACTACATTGGAGAAGTATCGAATGAGCTACCTCCCATCCAACACCCTTGGTATCAGCATATCAAGGAGTATTTATAAGATGGGTCTACACCCGCTAAGGCGAGCCCGATTGAAAGAAGGAGGATCCATCGAATGGCTATGAAATTCTACCTGAGCGAAGACGCACTCTAAAAAAGAGATGCAGGACTAGATCTCCTCAGATGTCTGGACAAGGACCAAGCTCAGAGGATCATGGATGAAATTCATGGTGGAGTATGTGGCCCATACATAAGCAGCCCCCTACTTGTAAAGAAGATCCTAAGAACAGAGCATTACTTTCTCTCTCTCAAAGCTGACTGTGATGATCACGTCAAGAGATGTTACCAATGCCAAATTCATGGTAATTCTATCCACTCCACTACAAGGGAGCTCCACCATATGAGTTCACCCTGGCCCTTCTAAATGTGGGGAATGGACATGATCGGGCCCATTGAGCCCAAAGCCAGTAATGGGCATCGGTTTACCTTCACCATGATCGACTAGTTCACCAAATGGGTAGAAACAACCTCCTTCCCTAGGGTTACAAAAGAAGTTATCATTGCTTTCATTAGAAACAATATCATTTATTGATATGGAAAACCAGAAGTAATTGTATTAGACAATGCTAAGAACCTCAACAACAAAATGATGGAGGAGTTATGCAGTAAATTCCACATCAAACATCTCAACTCCGTCATCTACCATCCAAAGATGAATGGTGCTGTTGAAGAGGCTAACAAAAACATCAAGAAGATCATGCAAAAAAAATGTCCGCTAATCATAAAGGATGGCCTGACTTGTTGCCTCTGACTTTGTTAGCCTACAGAACATCAATGCGCACTTCCACTGGGGCAACACCCTACTCATTAACCTATGGGATGGAAGCAGTGCTCCCCATAGAGGTGGAAATAGAATCCCTTAGAGTGTTGATAGACGCTCAGCTGGATGAAGACCAATGGTTACAAGATAGGTATCACCAATTGTCTATATTAGACGAAAGGCGAGTCGCTGCTGTCTTCCATGGTCAGTTATACCAACAAAGGATTGCCAGATCCTATAAATAAAAAGTCTGGCTACTACAGTTTAAACAACATGACTTGATTTTGAAGAAGATCATTGACAACCAAGATCAGTCCAAAGGATAATTTGCCCCGAACTGGGAAGGCCCATTTGTTGTCAAGGAGGTATTGACAGGAGGCGCTCTCAGATTACAGGAGATGGATGGCGATGAATTTTTGCAACTCATTAACTCGGACACTGTGAAATGGCACTATGTCAGAAGTTACCATTAAGCAAACATCCTAGTTGTAGGTCACCAAATCCCCAGTCAATTCAGGTTTTCTAAACCTCATTACATACAACTTTCCTCACATCCATTTGCCCCATCAGGGACAATCATACTTTATTTACCAGCAGCCTGGTTTTTGTATCATCAGATCCTTTACTCCTCACTGGTTTTCAAAACCTTTCACACCTTCAGGTTATCCCACCAGGAATTCAACCCTTCACACCTTCAGTTTATCCCACTAAGGATTTATACTTTTCACACCTTTAGTTTATCATGTACATGGGATTAAACATTTTGGCTACAAACCGCCCTGTACATGGGCCGAACTACGCCGAACTGATCTCCCCAATACATGGGAGTACGTAGGCAGCCATTTTATATGGTCCAGTCGTAATAAAATAAAATAAAAAAACATTTCTACACCCTTCTCACTACAAAAACAAAAACAAAAACATCTCTACACCCCTTTGCCATATAGTGTTAAACATTTACACCAGGTTCGAATTACGCAGACCTGATCTCCTCTTCAATAGGAGTACGTTGGCAGCCAGTCTTGGTTCGATCTTACCCCCTACCAAAATATAAAAACTTGTCAACGGTACTGGGATCATCATTCAATCCACTACATTTCATTGGCTTCAGACCAAAGGGATGGAACTTCCTGACCTCCCCATGTAAACGGGAGAATCGGCGACCATCTAAGTTACGGTTGAGTCCTCAAAGAGACACCAATCCATAAGTGATGGAACTAACTGGGCTCCCCCATACAAAGGAGTACTAGTGACCATCTTTGGTGCGGTCAACCTTAGTGAAGAAAGCCACACTCCTCTCCATATCTATTTACACCAGTCCCAAGACACCAAAGATGTTAGGGAATATACATAGATCAACGATCCATTCTAAAAGATCCTGAGATATCTCAATGTCCATCCATTAAGGAGAAGTTCAGAATACATCAAGATCACAAGCCCTAGAAAGACATGCAAATATCAAGCAAGCAACAAGGCACAAATAATAGGGAAGTGATCAAAATATGTTTCCATGCCATATATAATGATGTTTGATATATACAATGTGTACTATACATGACAAAATGGCTAAGCTAGTCTATGCAGGAAAATAACTATCAAGCACAACATGGCATCCCTCTCAGAAGAAGGAGGTAATGCTGTGATCTCCTGCCCAAGGGTCTCTACACGAGTCAACAGATCCACAACCAACTGCATGGTGGCACTATGCTCATTAATATACGTGATCATCTCTACAATGATGCCAGTAGTAAGGGACCTCACTATAGTACTATTTGTAACAACGATATCTCGGGTAGATATAGCGCTATCCTGCTCAACAATCACTATATTTCTAGATGATTTGGCCTCATCCCGCTCAGCAGCAGCGACATCTCTATGGGCCAATGCCTCATCTCCCTCTAACAGAGCGACGTCTCTCCCATCAAGAGTTGTCAACATCAAGGCCCTAGCCTGATCTCTATCGAAGGTCATCAGATGAAGTCTCTACTCAAAATACTCTGCTGAATGCTGGATCACAGTGGCAGTCATGCTGGGAGAATCTACTAGAGCTACTGGAAACACAGGGAATAGGTCCTCCTCGGTATGAGAATCAATATCCTCCATGGGCTCTCCATCATCTGAATCAATCCCTGGCACTGTGGATACAACCACACCGATATAGTATCTATCTCTATCCATGCAGAATACTCTGTCAAACATCCCAGATGGCTAACAGAAAACTCAGCACTCTCACGCTAATCCCAACAGGCATGCACCCTGGATCTGTCATTTGCTGACAAATGGTGATATGATAAATGCTAACCTAATGCCCCCTCAAAAGGATGCACATTCTAAAACTAGTCAAACTGTGACATCACAACTAGTTGGTGATATGTGGTCATGCCCCTCAAATCAGTCAAAGGGAGATAATCCATGCCCAGTGCATGAGTAATGAAGCTGTAGGGTGAGCTGAGCCCTGTACACGGCAAAATGTCAAATGGATCCCCGATCCCTGCTAAAAACACTGACCAGGATGCAGCTTCTACACACTCCATTGGCTAAAAGGAGTAAGGCATGGCTATCTCATGGGAAAAACAATACCCATGTCGTCGGAACGTGCCAATCGATCTCAAGTGTGACATAAACCACACGTAAAACAAGACCGAGCTGCCTATAAACACCCCTACAGGATAGGTGTGGTAATACGTGGCTGACCTCAGTGTCTCTGTCATAATCATTAGCACAATGGTATGACCCTCCTTGAGAGCTTTCACCGCCATGACAACACTGATGTCTAGCTTATCCATGTACAGTTGCATGTATAGATAAGTCACTACGCACATCATGAGTACATCTACTCTGGCAACACGCCACTGATCCTCTGATGTGGTGAAATCCCAGGAGTACTGTGCATAGCTGTCCACTGAGCCAAATCTGTCTATCAAAAAATGTTGGGACAATACATGGCCGGATGTAATCTCATCCTATATTACTCTATGCCTTAACCCGGTGAGGGTCATGAACTGCCAGCGCATATCTCCAACAGCCATCCGAGCGCAAGGCATGTCCAATGGCAAAGCTGTCAACCACTCGTACTCCTCCAAAGTAGGAGTCAACTAATAGGTCCCAAACTGGAAAACCTGCCTCTCTAGTACCCAATGCTCTAGCATGCCATCTACAAATCATAATAGACCTGGAATGTCAAGAGGGTCATGGAATGCTGTAATAGCAAATCTATAATCACCCTGATCTACCAAGATCTCAAGTGTGAGGCCACCAATACTGGTGGGGTGTGATCAATATGACTGACTGTCGATGAAGACATCTGTGTGGGTCGTATTATAAGACCATCTAGGGGTCAATGCTGAACATCTCGGGGCATACATACGCATGACATAATATATGCATGACAAATAATATATGACAATATGATGTAGGGAATGGAAAATAGTACATACATTCCTAAGTACATCATCATCTAAATACATCATCTCTGTACAACTAAAAAGTACAAGGAAATGGAGCACAGATGCCCTATGACCAATAGAGGCCTATCAAAAGATATAATGAGAATGGGGCACAGCCACCCAGTATCTAACAGAGGCCTATCAAAAGATATAGCGAGAATACACATCAGAAGAAGACAATGGTGTCTATATCTACATCATCAATCCTGTCCACCTGATGTAACTCCTTCTTAGTCACTAGATCTCCGCTAAGAGGGATGTCAGGCCTATACAAGGGAGGATCTATACCGACAAAGCCATATGGGTCATCTGAAGGGCCAACCCCTGAGTCGGAAGGATCAAAAGTATCTGCCTTTGAAGCATCTCTGCCCAAATGTTGGATGAAAAAATGTGCCTGGTCCAACTACCGGATCAAACTGTAAATCTGTGTCAAATGAGTCAGATCTCAGAAACAGGCCATCTAATTCCTCATCATCACGGATCCAAGAACCATATCCCCCATAAACTGAGTGGCACGGGTCTGGGCTCTGATGGTACGTGGGGACCACCAGCGGTATAATGCCTCTTAAGTAAACGGACCCTCTGATAAAGTAAAGCCGTCAACGCCCATCAACGGGATATCACTGACATGCGACTACAACATAGGCCAATAATGCCTGGCAGGAGGCAAGATCGGTACAGGAATTTCCCATGTGGTGCTCCTAATAGCACGCTCTCCTAAATAGAGCTCCCATCATCCATCTATGAAGAGAGGAATCCGACGGGTGGACATCACATACTCGACACCAGTCAGGTATCCCTCCTCAAAGCTGATAGTCAAATGTTCCCCAGAGCAGGGAACCCAAATGATGGCATCAGCTATTAATAACTCAAACTGTAAGCGACAATGGGTGAAACCCTCAGCTACAGGAACCTCCGCCAAAATGGAGTGATGCCATTGTCGTCCTCGTGGATAGGTATCTAAACCTAACACACTAATAGAACACAAACATGGAAGCCTTTCATAGGCCCAAAACTGCCAACACAAAGGCAAACATCTGCGGTCAGTCAACACGCTTAACCTGTACATGGGAAATTAAAAGAGAAATACTCACCAGCAGAAATGGGTAAAATCCTAGCCAAGCCTCTGTCAAGCCCCGCGAACGCATACGCATTCCCCTAGGGAAATAGGCAAAGGTGTAGGAGCCCCAATCATACTCTCTAATACGGTCCACCTCCCGAGTGGCGCTGATCAAAGCAAATGACACTGTGGAAGAGTTGCCTGCTATGAAACAATCCCTCATAATAAGCAGGAATAATCACCGAAGAATGCGATCCCTGACTCTCACATCAGCGGGCTGATGAGTAGGTTTTTAACCTACGATTTATGTTCATTTAGCTCGTTATATTGTTAATTTTTGATACTTTCATGTTACTTTTGATGGGTTTTATGCTTATTGTAGGTTAATCAATGTGCCTATCAGAATGCTAACATTAGAAGGAGATTTCAAGCAATTATTGTACTTTTTGCCTGCATAGCACGGACCGCGCTGTGGTGTATAGTGAAGTAGTGTAGGGCATACTGGTTTATGGGAATTTTCCTAGTGCTCTAGCGCGGACCGCGCTGTCGGTGAGTGTTATGTAGCGCGAGGCGCGCTGTGTCGGCATCATTGTTGGGCGAAAAGTGATTTTGTGCTGGAAGTTGGGTAGTGTTGGGAACTATTAATTCTTTATATAATGTGATCATAATAGGATTGTGGGATGGTGATTAGTTCATTTTGTGGGAGTCTTTGACTATTGACTTGTTGGTATTGAAAAGGATTTAGACTTCTACTTGACTTTTTTATGGAAGTAGTTAGAGTTGGATTAGGATTGGTGTTATGGATCTGAGTTGGGGCTATTTTTTATGTGAAGTGTTGGATTTTAGAGATATATACATCATTGTGATACACTTCGAAAAAGAGATTGGAGGGCAAGAACTTGGAGGAACAGATAAGAAGAAGAATTTCACGAAGATTCAGATTTGGAGAGCGAGAAGGGTGGTGTATTACTATTCTTCGTTAATTTCAAATTGTGTAATTGGGATAATGTTTTCTTTTATTAATTTAGTATTTAATTCATTAGTTATGAACTAAATTGCGTATTAGGCTTATAATGGATCTTTAAGTGGAACGATGATTATGTAAGCTTGGTTTTCAGTTAATAAGCTATTATGCAGTTTATCTATATTAATTTGAGCTTGAGTTTATGAATTTCCTGATCAACAATTTTATGTGGACTTGTATGAATTCGAGGGATGAAATACGAATCTAGACTTAATTAATATAGCACGTGTTCTTGATTTATGTGAATGAACAGAATCTTGTTGAATGTTAAGATAGAGATATGCTTGACATCGCATGTAATCATATAGAGAACTTGAACTTAAACCTTCTTTAAGTATAATTCACATAGAGATATAGTGAGTTGGTTGATTAAGGTGTTTAACTTAATTCTATCTTAATTGTGGATTTGAGTTAATACGGTGTTAATACATCGAGAGGTGGTTAATACTATTTATGTGTTCTTGATTAATAAACTGGGATAGGGAGTTAACTGGAATAAGGGAATAATAATAAGAGTGATGCCTAGAGTGAAGTTGTAAGCCTAATTCTCTAATATTTGTTTGAAAATTTAGTTTTAGGGTGTGTTGGTATTTATTTGGTTTTTAATATTTTTAATATTTTCACTTTAAACTGGAAATTGATTAGTTTAATAAAATTAGGATTAATAGAAGATTGGTAGTTGTGAGGTTAATTTCTTGCTAAGTCTCTGACGGAACGATACTCTACTTACTATTATATTACTTGTTGACCACGTATACTTGCGTGCTGTGCATATCTATATATCACCTAACAAGTTTTTGGCGCCGTTGCCTGTGACTCTAGTATAGATTTTATTATTTTGCAATATCAGTTTAATTAGTCTAGTTTTACTTCAACACATTTTGTTTTGTTTTGTTCTTCTTATTTCAGGTTTTTGACATTGGTTTATGCAAACTCGATCCAAAAATCCATACTTGCTTCCTTTTGAGGACGACATTGAGAGAAGGTTTTAGAGGTTAAGTAAGTGGATTAAGGAAACAAGGGACGAATTCGAAAACTCTAATAAGGAAGAAGCAATGGCTGCTGAAGACCAGAAAGCGTTGAGGGATTTTGCAACACCTAAGGTGACTGAGCTGTAGTCGAGTATCACCAGGCCTACAATAGCTGCGAATACTTTCGAGATTAAGCCTAGTACGATTCAAATGATCCAAAATTCAATTCAGCTTGGGGGAATGGCAAATGACGATCCTAACGAGCATTTGATCAGTTTTCTGGAAATTTGCGACACTTTCAAGTACAATGGGATGTCGGATGAGGTAGTTAGACTTCGCTTGTTCCCATTCACTCTGCGGGATAAGGCGAATAGTTGGTTACACTCTCTACTAGCGGGTTCGATAATGATATGGGATGACCTGGCTCAGAATTTTTTAGCAAAGTTCTTCCCGCCAGCGAAAACTACAAAGATGAGGAACGAGATTACCATGTTTGATCAGGAACATGGGGAGTCTTTGTACGAGGCATGGGAGAGATACAAAGAATTTCTCAGAAAATGCCCACATCACGGACTGCCTAAGTGGTTGCAGATGAATACATTTTATAATGGACTACATGGGAATCTCAGGACGAGTATTGATGCAGCATCGGGGGGAGCGTTTATGGCAAAGACTTACGAGGAGGCATACTGTAACGACCCCAAAATAGGTCCATTCCATCCAACCTATTCTGAGTCGCCAAATACATGGTATAAAAAAAAACTGTAACTTTATTACAACAATTGTCGTGCAAAATACAACAACACATATGCTATAAGTTTGGATATAAATATATACCAAATGTGACTCATGTTCCAACCGTGGACATCACCTCACAATGACACCTTACATAAAGGTATAGTCAAAAACTGTTTTAGAAATTAGAATCTTTGGGAAGTGCTCAAGAAAACCTTCGTACATGGGAGGCCACACATCTAGGTTATGATAGATATCATATGGCCACAGAATTATCCTTGGTTGACCCAATAGACCCCAAAGAAAAACGAGAAGATTACTATCATATTCATCCCAATGGTGAGTCTTCTCTTGACTTATCATTATCTCCACTGTCTCTAATTGAGAATTATACTTCAAACAAATACCAAGATTATATAGGTAGTGCCCATAGATATACTCAGCAAGTGGATGAGCACAACCCTGTCTTATGATGACACGAGGTTGTATGTCATTAGACATCTTGTATGATAGTGACAAAACACCCTTCCAACGTTGGGTTCGCCTCACCCTATTTTCTTCACCAAATATAACTACTAAATGATGACCACCGTTCTATTCCCTTGTTACCCCCGCTCGACCCAGCTACACTCTTATTACCTGAAAGGAATTGTGAAGCAAAAGGGTGAGCACAACTAGCTCAGTAAAGAATATCATGACTAAAGATAATTCAATTATCAATAGCCTTCATCAACAATAAATCAGAGATTTAGAACATATGGTAAATGATAAAAATTTCAACCATAATTGCAGCGGAACGAGCAATCCATTAGAAGAGTCAAATAGACTATAAAGTCTATTATCTTCTCTATGTTATAAATCCACCAACAATATTTTATCCATGTAACATCACTCAATAGTTCCTTTTCACAATCATATGAATAACTCATAATCATAATTGTGACTATAAATTTTTCTTCGCACCCAGGACGAAGAATATTTTCATCACTTGTCTTTACCTGAAACATCAGAGATCATGGTTACACCAAATCACATTTCCTGTTCATAATCATACTAATAACTTCATCTTTGCACTACGTCCAAAGATATTCATTTGTATCACCAGTTGGTCATGTTTATCTCAACATCTGTTCATCTTTGCACTACTGGCCAAAGATATTCAACAACATGTCATCTTTGCACTACGGGCCAAAGATATTTATCAACAATTCATCTTTGCACTACAGGCCAAAGATATTCATCAATATTTCATCTTTGCACTACAGGCCAAAGATATTAATATCTTAAAGAAATATATAATCATTTCAGAATTTATATAAACAATAATTATAACAATGTCGATCAATTCACCTTTGCACTTAAGCTAAAGATATTCACTTATAAATTCAATGGTCATGATCATACCAGTCACAATTCAACTTTGCACTACAGGCCAAAGAGAACCCTAGTCATGATCATACCAATAAGCTACCCATCTTTACACTCCAGTGAAAGAGAATTTCAACATCAGGGTTATAAAAATGTTATATATGATGATAAAAATAATATGATCAACATATAGTTTTAATCTCAAGAGTAATATTCGTAACTCATGAATAGTAAATCGTGAATAGTAACTCATGAATAGTAACCCCGACACAAAAGATAGAAATTCCACAATAAAATCCATACCAATATTTCGGTATAATGATATTGAAAGAATAACATTACTTAAATTTATAAACAATTTATTTTAATTGTTTACACTTTACTAATTAATGCATTTAATCATCATAAAATGCCAACTCTTACAATTTCATCATCAATAACCAAAACCCTCATCAAAAATCTGCATATACCTCATATAGGATTCTCAAGCCATAAAATCCTATTTTCCAATTTTCTTTCTTCACAAAACATATTTAATTCATTTACTCATAACTAGACTATTTTCATGAAAAATACCAAATCAGTTCCAAAAATATTTCTTTTCTGCGATTTAACATAATATAGTCCCATAGTGAACATATATTTTTCTCAGAATTTTTAAAAGTCATTTACTATTTTTCATATGGCCAAAATAGCCGAATATTTAGACATTTATCAAAAATTATACTTTTGTCTAAAAATTCTGAAATTCACAGAGTATACTCCTATCATATACATGTACTCCCAATAAAAATTTCATCAATTTTAGAGTTAACCACAAGGAATTATAAGCGGTTACTTTTAAAAATAGTCTTTTCTCATAAAATTCATAACTCTCAATCTATACATCCAAAAATCACCATTTTTGGACACAATCAAGAAAACTCATCAAAATATCATTTCAAATTTTTCCAGAATTTTTGAAGGTCAGAAAAATTACGAAACTGAAAATCATAACATCCCTTAAAATTCCTTACTATCCCTTACTATCCCTTACCTCAAAAGAGCAGTACTTCTGGCTGGATATCGGATATGATGCTGAAGAAAACTTGCACTGAATAGCAACTCTCAAAGTATCTAAATACTCACAAAATATGCTTCATAATATAGAGAGAGAAAGAGAAAAAACTTATGTTTCTGGTGTGATTTTCAATTCTAACTTAGCCCTCTATTTATAGGAAAATTTTGATAGGTTTGACCTGCAACCTGATGGCTTTACCTGCTACTATTCCCACCCACCATATTTAAAATATAATTCAGCACATTTCTTCACCAACCACAAGTGGGGCCCACCAATTCTAGAATTTTCCACCAAAAATGATTTATAACCTGATTTCCGAATCAGCCACCTCTTAAAATTCATAACAAATCATACGTTCATTTTTAACGGTTCAAAATTTATGGACATATACTCAACTTATATATGTATAACATATCCAAAAATTACCACGATCCAACGGTCGGATTAAAAATTATAACCCCCGCAAAATATCTCAAAAACCCTGATTTTTAATACCTCCATTCCGACAAAAATACGGATAAAAACCTCAACATTAACTCCTTCATTTTTAACCACAAAAATATATCCCTCATTTATATCCACATAATATAAATATTTCCTTATCATATGAATCAATAATTAATTATTCACAAATAATATTACAGAATCACATTTATGACAACCAGGCCGTTCCCAGGAAAGAGGGGGTTTTCCAATAAGGATTTCTCCTTACTGGCGCGCAATTAGATGACCAAACCTCTCCTTAGACAGAACTTTCTAGACATTGCCAATAATGCTATCTAATAATACTATTCAAATAATATGAATTATTGATCTGATAATGGAAAATACTGTGCAGCAACAATTATTGAACAACAATAATACAAAATTTCAATGTAACAATTATTGAATCAATAAAATAAAATATTGAACAGTAATTACTGTAACAATTATTGAGTAGTGCCTTCTTACGTAAGAATCAATAATTTCAAAAATACTATGCAATACCGTGTGCTACTGTACAATAACGCGTATTACTGTATTTTAACCACCGGGTATTCCAACAGTGTTAACGGTAACAACTACACCGTTATTTGTAAAACCTCAAATTTGTCGTTTTCTTCACCCGACAGTTATTCTGTTATGGGGCCCACAAATGGCTGCACCGTCGTACGAATATTCCCCGACAGAAAGAATATTCCCCGACAACAATGATTATTTTATAACCACTTGCTTATTTTGAAAAAAAATCATATTTCACTCATAACTTTAAACTTTTATCAATTTAACCATTTACTGAATAGTAATTATAAGAAAAATTGAATACTTTTATTTCATAAAATTCGGGGTCTTACAATCTCCCCTCCTTATGAAATTTCGTCCCCGAAATTTACGTACCTGGTATTTCAAAGAGTTGAGAATACCTTGCTTTTATTTCAGATTCCATCTTCCCTATCATCCTGATTTCTCCATTGCTCATCTCCCATGATAACTTCATTTGGGTTCCTTATTTGTTGGGAAGTCATGACAACCGCCATCCCTCGAACTACTCGGCTTTGACTTGTCTGGAGCAGCATTTGGCGTCATCATTACCGTTGGAATATACCTTTCTATAGGACATATTCCTCCCTCAACTGCCTCTTCGTATTCCTCATTCATGATCTGAATCATCAATCTTCGATCCATATCGGATTCAGGTTGACCGCTATGTACAGGGTAATTCAAAACTCGATGTTGGGTTCTCCCAATTGCTTTCCAAAAAGAGAAATTCATATCATCTATTTTAGCCTTCTTAGATCGAACATCTCTTTCCACAATATCCACGTGTCGTGCGGCTTTTGCCCATGCATCACTTATTCTCACTCGTTCAGTTTTTTCTTCTCTCAGCTCAGATTCTATTTTTATCATCTTATACTCTGCCAAAGAATGCTTCTGTTCAAGCATCACATATCGGGTAACACAAGCTTGAATTGTTGCATCCTTTTGTTCCACGACCGCCTGTCGTTCTTCTGCCTGCTCTTCTAACTCATGAATACGATTTTGAAATTCTACATTTTGATCATATAATACCTCTAATAAACTCTCCTCTGGTACTTCTTCTTCCTCTTCTTCCTCAGTCTCAGCTGTTACCTCTGCGACTATCTCGGGTGTAACTATCAATTCTTCACTCACCACATGGATATCTCTAATTCCTTCTTCGTCTGACATCACATTATCACGGTTAGTGATTAGAGTTTCCCCACAGTCTCATTCACTCCATTATTAGCATTCTCAGCTGCCATTCTCAAATACTGCCATAAAACAAGGGTTAATTAAACAAATTAACATATCACATAATTTTCCAATATTATGACTGACCAACAAATAAGCTTAGGTAGGACACACTAGCGAAGGATTTACTCATCTCTCCCCTCCTAGTTGTATTCCCCGATCTCCGCCAGAGATCATATCCCTAAGCTCTGATACCAAATGTAACGACCCCAAAATAGGTCCATTCCATCCAACCTATTCTGAGTCGCCAAATACATGGTATAAAAAAAACTGTAACTTTATTACAACAATTGTCGTGCAAAATACAACAACACATATGCTATAAGTTTGGATATAAATATATACCAAATGTGACTCATGTTCCAACCGTGGACATCACCTCACAATGACACCTTACATAAATGTATAGTCAAAAACTGTTTTAGAAATTAGAATCTTTGGGAAGTGCTCAAGAAAACCTTCGTACATGGGAGGCCACGCATCTAGGTTATGATAGATATCATATGGCCACAGAATTATCCTTGGTTGACCCAATAGACCCCAAAGAAAAACGAGAAGATTACTATCATATTCATCCCAATGGTGAGTCTTCTCTTGACTTATCATTATCTCCACTGTCTCTAATTGAGAATTATACTTCAAACAAATACCAAGATTATATAGGTAGTGCCCATAGATATACTCAGCAAGTGGATGAGCACAACCCTGTCTTATGATGACACGAGGTTGTATGTCATTAGACATCTTGTATGATAGTGACAAAACACCCTTCCAACGTTGGGTTCGCCTCACCCTATTTTCTTCACCAAATATAACTACTAAATGATGACCACCGTTCTATTCCCTTGTTACCCCCGCTCGACCCAGCTACACTCTTATTACCTGAAAGGAATTGTGAAGCAAAAGGGTGAGCACAACTAGCTCAGTAAAGAATATCATGACTAAAGATAATTCAATTATCAATAGCCTTCATCAACAATAAATCAGAGATTTAGAACATATGGTAAATGATAAAAATTTCAACCATAGTTGCAGCGGAACGAGCAATCCATTAGAAGAGTCAAATAGACTATAAAGTCTATTATCTTCTCCATGTTAAAAATCCACCAACAATATTTTATCCATGTAACATCACTCAATAGTTCCTTTTCACAATCATATGAATAACTCATAATCATAATTGTGACTATAAATTTTTCTTCGCACCCAGGACGAAGAATATTTTCATCACTTGTCTTTACCTGAAACATCAAAGATCATGGTTACACCAAATCACATTTCATGTTCATAATCATACTAATAACTTCATCTTTGCACTACGTCCAAAGATATTCATTTGTATCACCAGTTGGTCATGTTTATCTCAACATCTGTTCATCTTTGCACTACTGGCCAAAGATATTCAACAAAATGTCATCTTTGCACTACGGGCCAAAGATATTCATCAACAATTCATCTTTGCACTACAGGCCAAAGATATTCATCAATATTTCATCTTTGCACTACAGGCCAAAGATATTAATATCTCAAAGAAATATATAATCATTTCAGAATTTATATAAACAATAATTATAACCATGTTGATCAATTCACCTTTGCACTTAAGCTAAAGATATTCACTTATAAATTCAATGGTCATGATCATACCAGTCACAATTCAACTTTGCACTACAGGCCAAAGAGAACCCTAGTCATGATCATACGAATAAGCTACCCATCTTTACACTCCAGTGAAAGAGAATTTCAACATCAGGGTTATAAAAATGTTATATATGATGATAAAAATAATATGATCAACATATAGTTTTAATCTCAAGAGTAATATTCGTAACTCATGAATAGTAAATCATGAATAGTAACTCATGAATAGTAACCCCGACACAAAAGATAGAAATTCCACAATAAAATCCATACCAATATTTCGGTATAATGATATTGAAAGAATAACATTACTTAAATTTATAAACAATTTATTTTAATTGTTTACACTTTACTAATTAATGCATTTAATCATCATAAAATGCCAACTCTTACAATTTCATCATCAATAACCAAAACCCTCATCAAAAATCTGCATATACCTCATATAGGATTCTCAAGCCATAAAATCCTATTTTCCAATTTTCTTTCTTCACAAAACATATTTAATTCATTTACTTATAACTAGACTATTTTCATGAAAAATACCAAATCAGTTCCAAAAATATTTTTTTTCTGGGATTTAGCATAATATAGTCCCATAGTGAACATATATTTTTCTCAGAATTTTTAAAAGTCATTTACTATTTTTCATATGGCCAAAATAGCCGAATATTTAGACATTTATCAAAAATTGTACTTTTGTCTAAAAATTCTGAAATTCACAGAGTATACTCCTATCATATACATGTACTCCCAATAAAAATTTTATCAATTTTGGAGTTAACCACAAGGAATTATAAGCGGTTACTTTTAAAAATAGTCTTTTCTCATAAAATTCATAACTCTCAATCTATACATCCAAAAATCACCATTTTTGGACACAATCAAGAAAACTCATCAAAATATCATTTCAAATTTTTCCAGAATTTTTGAAGGTCAGAAAAATTACGAAACTGAAAATCATAACATCCCTTAAAATTCCTTACTATCCCTTACTATCCCTTACCTCAAAAGAGCAGTACTTCTGGCTGGATATCGGATATGATGCTGAAGAAAACTTGCACTGAATAGCAACTCTCAAAGTATCTAAATACTCACAAAATATGCTTCATAATATAGAGAGAGAAAGAGAAAAAACTTATGTTTCTGGTGTGATTTTCAATTCTAACTTAGCCCTCTATTTATAGGAAAATTTTGGTAGGTTTGACCTGCAACCTGATGGCTTTACCTGCTACTATTCCCACCCACCACATTTGAAATATAATTCAGCACATTTCTTCACCAACCACAAGTGGGGCCCACCAATTCTAGAATTTTCCACCAAAAATGATTTATAACCTGATTTCCGAATCAGCCACCTCTTAAAATTCATAACAAATCATACGTTCATTTTTAACGGTTCACAATTTATGGACATATACTCAACTTATATATGTATAACATATCCAAAAATTACCACGATCCAACGGTCGGATTAAAAATTATAACCCCCGCAAAATATCTCAAAAACCCTGATTTTTAATACCTCCATTCCGACAAAAATACGGATAAAAACCTCAACATTAACTCCTTCATTTTTAACCACAAAAATATATCCCTCATTTATATCCACATAATATAAATATTTCCTTATCATATGAATCAATAATTAATTATTCACAAATAATATTACAGAATCACATTTATGACAACCAGGCCGTTCCCAGGAAAGAGGGGGCTTTCCAATAAGGATTTCTCCTTACTGGCGCGCAATTAGATGACCAAACCTCTCCTTAGACAGAACTTTCTAGACATTGCCAATAATGCTATCTAATAATACTATTCAAATAATATGAATTATTGATCTGATAATGGAAAATACTGTGCAGCAACAATTATTGAACAACAATAATACAAAATTTCAACGTAACAATTATTGAATCAATAAAATAAAATATTGAACAGTAATTACTGTAACAATTATTGAGTAGTGCCTTCTTACGTAAGAATCAATAATTTCAAAAATACTATGCAATACCGTGTGCTACTGTACAATAACGCGTATTACTGTATTTTAACCACCGGGTATTCCAACAGTGTTAACGGTAACAACTACACCGTTATTTATAAAAACTCAAATTTGTCGTTTTCTTCACCCGACAGTTATTCTATTATGGGGCCCACAAATGGCTGCGCCGTCGTACGAATATTCCCCGACAGAAAGAATATTCCCCGACAACAATGATTATTTTATAACCACTTGCTTATTTTGAAAAAAAAATCATATTTCACTCATAACTTTAAACTTTTATCAATTTAACCATTTACTGAATAGTAATTATAAGAAAAATTGAATATTTTTATTTCATAAAATTCGGGGTCTTACACATACCAGTTGATAGAGACGATGGCGGCTAACAACTACCGGTGGCCGACGACAAGAATGACACAACCTACAGTTGCTGGGGTGTTAGAGGTAGATGGAGTGATGGCAATAACAGCACAGATTTCAGCACTCTCTAAGAAGTTTGACGTTTGGTCAGGGGGATAGACATAGCCAGTTACAATTATTTGTGAGTTATGCGCAGGGGAACATTCGACGGGTCAATGCACAATCAACCCAGAGTCGGTACAATTCATGAGTAGCGTCAACAGAATTCCTCAAAATACATATCAGAATACATACAATCAGGGGAATAGGAATAATCTGAATCAGTCGTCGAATAATAATCAGAATCAGTAAGCTCCACGACCATCGTATCCCCCATGGTTTCAGAATCAACAACTAGTTCAATGTCAAGAGAGGAAATCAAATTTAGAGAAATTGATGTCAAAATATATAATGAGCAATGAGATAGCTATGAAGAATCAAGCAATGGAAATGAAAACACAAGAAATAGCCATCAAGAATTTAAAGAATCAGATGGGATAAATTGCATTGGCACTAAACAATCGAACTCAAGGGACACTACCAAGTGACACCGAAAGAAATCTGAAGGGAAATCATGAACAGTGTCAAGCAGTCACCTTGAGAAGTGGAAAACATTAATTCAACTACCTCGGATGATAAAATTAATGACAACAAGGTGGTTGAAGAAAATTAGGGTGAGAATACGCAAACTGATAAAACAAAGTTAAATGACAAGCCAGTTATGTATCCTCCACCGCCATTTCAGCAACGAGTTCAAAAGCAGAAATTAGATAAGCAGTTTGCAAAATTTTTGGAAGTTTTTAAGAAACTTCAAATTAACATCCCGCTCGCAGAAGCCTTAGAGCAGATGTCGAGTTACGCAAAATTTATGAAAGGGATCTTGTCAAGGAAAAAGAAATTTGAAGATTTCGAGACAGTGGCACTAACAGAGGAGTGTAGCGCGGTTTTACAGTGAAAGTTGCCACTAAAGTTGAAAGATCCGGGGAGTTTTACCATTCCATGCACAATTGGGAACATGGCATTTAATAAATGTTTATGTGATTTGGGGGCGAGTGTGAACCTTATGTCGTTATCAGTTTACACAAAATTGGGCTTGCCAGCTCCAAAGCCTACGAACATCTCCTTACAATTGGCAGATAGATCAGTCGCGTACCCGAGAGGCATTGTTGAGGACATATTGGTCAAGGTTGACAAGTTTATATTCCCCGCGGATTTCATCACTCTAGATTTTAAGGAAGATAAGAATATCCCGATCATCCTGGGGAGACCATTTTTGGCTACGGGTAGGACACTCATCGACGTACAAAAAGGTTAACTAACAATGAGGGTTCAAGATCGAGAAGTTAAGTTTAACGTTTTCAAAGCCATGAAATTTCCTATGGATGAAGAAGAGTGTTTTAGGATGGATATCGCTGATCAGATAATCAGTGATGACATGGGAAAGAGTTTGCTTAACGACCCATTAGAAACGATCTTATTGGGAGATGAAGAAGCAGATGATCCGGAATTTGTGGACTACTTGCATATGCTGGACTCCCTGCTACGAGTTAGCAGATTTAGAGCACCATTTGAACCATTGAACACAGAGGAAAGATCAAAAATCAGAATGAAACTGTCATTAGAGAAGCCACCAATTCTGGAACTTAAGCCACTCCCCCACACACCTCAGGTATGCGTATTTAGGTAATTCAAATTCTTTACCTGTTATTATTTCTGCTGCACTTAACGATGTACAAGAAGAAAAGCTGCTGAGGGTGCTTAGGGAACATAAATCAGCGATAAGGTGGACGATCGCAGATATCAAGGGAATCAGGCCTTCGTTTTGCATGCACAAGATTCTGATGGAAGATGATGAAAACCCAACGGTGGAGCAACAACAATGACTTAACCCAATTATGAAGGAAGTTGTAAAGAAGGAAATTCTGAAATTGTTGGATGCCGGTATCATCTACCCGATTTCCGACAGTAAGTGGGTTAGTCCGGTTCAGTGTGTGCCGAAAAAGGGGGGAATGACCGTGGTACAGAATGAGGATAACGAGTTTATTCCAACAAGAACAGTGACAGGTTGGAGGGTGTGCATGGATTATAGGAAGTTGAATAAGGCAATCCGAACAGATCATTTTTCCGCTACCCTTTATCGATCAAATTTTAGACAGATTGGCAGGACATGAGTACTACTGTTTATTGGATGGATACTCGGGCTATAACCAGATCGTCATCGCTTCTGAGGATCAAGAGAAGACTACATTTACGTGCCTTTATGACACGTTCATTTTCAGGAGAATGTCATTCGGTTTGTGTAATGCACCCGCTACCTTTCAACGGTGTATGATGGCCATCTTCTCAGATATGGTGGAGAAAAATGTGGAAGTCTTCATGGATGACTTTTCTGTCTATGGAGACAATTTCGATACTTGCCTGGGGAATTTGGTAATGGTGTTACATCGATGCAAAGAAACGAACCTTTTACTAAACTAGGAAAAATACCACTTCATAGTTGAGGAGGGCATAATTTTGGGCCACAAGGTATCAACTCAAGGACTGGAAGTTGACAAGGCTAGGTTGGAAACAATCGAGAAACTACCTCCACCGAGCTCAGTAAAAAGAATTAGAAGTTTTCTGGGACATGCTGGGTTCTATAGAAGATTCATAAAGGAATTCTCTAAAATTGCAAAACCGTTGTGCAGTCATTTAGAGAAGGACTCTATGTTTAATTTTGATGAGGAATGTAAGTCGGCTTTCGAGTTATTGAAGAAGAAGTTAACTACAGCCCCAGTGATAGTCGCACCAGACTGGAATATACCTTTCGAGCTGATGTGTGATCCAAGCGGTTATGCGGGTGGGGCTGTTTTGGGACAACGCCGAGAAAAGGTATTTCACACCATTTATTATGCAAGCAAGACACTCACGGAGACTCAACTGAATTATACAACTACAGAAAAGGAATTACTTACAGTGGTGTATGCGTTTGACAATTTTTGGACATACTTGATCGGGACTAAGGTGATAGTCTACACGGATCTCTCGGCAATTCGGTATCTGATTGCAAAAAAAGATGCTAAACCACGCCTTATCCGATGGATTCTACTTCTGCAAGAGTTTGATCTTGAACTTTAGGAATTCATGTTAAAAACTTCAAGAACATCAAGAACAGAGGAAAATTATATGTTTTAATTCTGTGATTATATGTTTTAATGGGTTAAAATCACTTTATAGATGTTGTATTATGATTATACATGAATTATAACATGTGGGTATGTCTAAATTAGTGTAGTAATAAATTAAATTGGAGTTTTTGGTTGTGTTCTGCAATTTTCACGAATTGCAGAACAATTTCTGGTTCGCCGCGCCGCGGCGCCAGACTCACGTATAAACATCCGCGCCGCAGCGCCAAGATTTCCAGCCGCAGTGCCATGTGTCCGGCTGCAGCGCCACGGCGCCGCAGCGTGAAGATCAAGTATAACAGTGGCGCCGCAACGCCACTCTCTAGAATGTCCAGAAATGTAATTTTTTTTAAATGTTTAGTCTAGCAATGTGTTAGTAACTTAATGTAATGAACATGTAAACATGTTAGAAATATAATGAAATGATAAAATAGTTGTTTAACATGTAAATAACATAATTACATGTGAATTAAATTATTGGATACATAATTAGCTTGATAATTCATGAAGTGCAAATTATGTGACAAAGTGGTAAATTGATTAAGTATAGTCAATAATCAAAGTAGACAAAGAGAATGAGTTTATGATGATTAGTTAAGTTATAATTAATTGGTATTGTGAATGTGAATGGTATGTAGGATTTAATTCAAAGAACGTGATTAGTTAAAGTATAATCTACGCACGAGTCAAGTTTCTTAACCCTACTTGTCATTATTGTTCAAGATTATTATTTATCTCGAGTAAATTATCATTACTATTATTCAAGTTCAAATGTTATATTAAAGATTTATTATCTTTTCAAAGCATGATTCAGTTATACAATAATTGTCCTATTGTATACTTCTTGAGATTATTATTCAAATTGAATATCATTATTGTTGAACCTTATTAGACTAGTGAAACCTTAATGATTCAACTAGTCCATAGTTTATGAGCGTTCTAAATTTCAGAACCCTTGATGAATTATCCAAACCAAACTTCCTTTGGTGCGGACTCGAATGTCAAACTGAGATGAACAACCCTGTATAGGGGATTATTTACGCTTTAGCGTTAAGATATTGTGCACAGTATGGTACTAAGGGTTGATCCCCCTAAGTACAAGAAGAAGGTCCATAGTCTTATGACTGTTAAAGGTTTCAAGTATAACCCTTGTTAACTTAGGACATAGTTCAAGGTCTTATGACCCTCAGAATTCTTTTGATTCTTGTTATTCACTCTTGATTCAAAAGTTGAGCTTTTATTCAGATGTCTTTGATTTATTTGCATGTTATTATACTGTTATTTCATTTTTATACTTGTGGGCATTTGTGCTCACTCTTGCTTAATAATAACATTGCAGTTAAGAACGAAAGAGCTGACGAACCTTCCACTAGTAAGGGCAAGGGCAAAGTTAGCAAATGATGGAGACTTGTTATTTGATATGACTTGTTATTTTATATGATGTATTTGTTTAAGACTTAAATTAAAGATGTTTTTTAGGACTTATTTATTTATAATTCCGCACAGATGTTTAAGGTTAGTTTAACCTGAGAATGTATTATTACTCAGATGTTGTAACCCTATAAAGGGAAGATTTTAATTCTATCTATTGCATGGTTTGCAATTTTTATGGGTAGGTAGATAGATGATATTTGTATCGTGAACACCGAATCCTGTGGAAATGGAAGTACCGGATTTGGGGGTGTCACAGATTGGTATCAAAGCTGTAGGTTATGAACCTTAGGTGGGGGAACAACCTTAGGTAGTAACCTTGTAGAAAGAAGATAGTAAAGGAAAACTCTTATCGAGTTTTAAGAAATGAATTTTTGTAATTCATTGAACAACACTACTGAACAAACGATGAATGATGGGATGTTTAGAAGTTTTTTGTAGTTCATGCAAAATCAGATGAGGGAGACTCGAGTACAAAATACAGGTGAAAATGATAGCAATGCGCGACTTGTCACAACCAAGCAGTTCAAAGAGTTGGGACCGCCAGAATTTTTGGGAAAGCCGAATCCGATCAAGGCGGAAACGTGGGTTAAGCAATTTACCAAGATATTTGATATCTTGGGATGCATGGAGGAACAGAAGGTTCCATTCGCCACCTTTATGTTCTATGGTGAGGCATATTACTGGTGGGAATCTGTGAAGTGTACCCAACCAGCCGCACTTAATATGTCTTGGGAAACGTTTCAGGAACTATTCAATGACAAGTACTTTCCTGAAAGTATTTGTCATATAGAGGAGGTAGAGTTTATTATACTGGAATAAAACAACATGACTATGTCCCAATACGAGGCTAAGTTCGCAGAGTTATCCAGGTTTGCACCTCATTTATTAGAGAATGAAGAACGTATGACGCAGATGTTTTTGAGAGGTCTGAAACCTAAAATTTGGCAATATCTTATTTCTCACAAATTTTCTCTATATTCAGATGTTGTGAACAAGGCTCAATTATTAGAGCGAGATAATGAGTATGTTCAACTGATGGACCATAACCAGGGTCATACCGGTGGCAGCAGTCATCAGAGTAATGACAACCAGCGGGGAGGAAAATATCTGGACAAAAGCGATAACCACTCTCGTGGTAATCGTGGCCATGATAGTACAAGAAGTGAGTCGGGGGAGATTTCAAAAAGAGAAGGCACAACAATGATAACATGAAGACGTCAGCACCAACATCAACTATTTCTAGAGGAGAACGATCACCGGTCGTATGTTATAAATGCGGGAAAGAGGGACACATCAGCCCAAACTGCCCATAACAATCCAAGGTGTGTTGTAACTGTGGAAAGGGAGGTCATATAGCTAGATATTATCTTGTAGAGAAACCAAGTCAAGCAGGGTTGGTGACTCCAAAGGCTATCCCGGACAAGTCAAAGTCAATGGTTCCTGGAAGAGTGTTTGTCGTGATTGCCCAAAATTCAAGGAACCCAAACGAGGTGGTCACGGGTAAGCTAAACATAAACTCTTGCGAAGTTTATACCTTATTAGATACCGATTCTACCCATTCTTTTATTTCTCCTACTTGTGCTCAACGTTTGAACTTGACTCCGGAGAAATTAGACTTTGACTTATCTTTTAAAACTCCGTTAAGAGAAACTTTTGTTACATCCACTGTTTATAAATCTTGCTAGATCTATGTTGGCACCATCACATTACCTGCCGATCTTATTTCTTTGAAAATACTTGTATTTGATGTGATTTTAGGGAATGATTGGTTAACCACTCATCATGCTAAAATAGATTATTTTTGTAAGGTTGTTAGTTTTCATATTCCTAACCAACCTGTTATGCGAATTCAAGCAACCAAACCACTAAAGTCAATCACTATTATATCAAGCCATAAAGTCATTTGTTTATTGAAAAACGGATGTCAAGTTTTCTTAGCGCATGTCATGGACTTGAACAAAAATACGTCAGATTTGAATAATATTTCAGTTGTTAGTGAATTTCCTGACGTATATCCTGAAGAACTTCTCGGTCTACCCCCAGAACGTGAAGTTGAATTCTTTATTGACCTTGAACCCGGTACAAAACCCATTTCTAAAATCCCATATCGAATGATTCCTATTGAACTTCAGAAGTTAAAGGTCCAACTACAGGAGTTATTGGACATCGGTTTCATTCTTTCTAGTACATCTCCTTGGGGTGCTCCTATTTTATTCGTAAAGAAGAAAAAGGGGAGTATGTGACTTTGTATTTACTACCGAGAATTGAACCATGTCACCATCAAGAATAGGTATCCGCTATCTCACATTGATGACTTATTCGACCAGTTGCAAGGAGCATAATTCTTTTTAAAGATTGAACTTCGTTCTGGATATCATCAGCTGAAGATTAAAACTGAGGATAGTCCAAAGACTGCCTTCAAAAACTCGGTACGGGCATTACGAATTCTTAGTCATGTCTTTTGGATTGACTACTGCTCCTGCTGCTTTCATGGATATGATGAACCTTGTGTTCAAAGAATATTTGGATCAGTTCGTTGTCATCTTTATTGATGACATCCTCACCTATTCCAAAAGTCGTGAAGATCATGAGCGCTCCTTCAAAGGCTTCGTGATAATGAGCTACATGCCAAGCTGAAGAAATGTGAGTTCTGTCTTAAGGAAGTACCATTCCTTAGGCACGTGGTGTCAAAATATAGAGTATCTATTGACCCGGCGAAGATTGAAGCAATACAAAGTTAGGAGCAACCAAAGTCAGTGACCGGAGTACGTAGCTTTCTAGGCTTAGCTGGTTATTATCGGAGATTCGTGGAAGGATTTTCTCGAATCGCTACTCCGTTAACTCAGCTTACTCGTAAAGATATAAAATTCGTATGGAGCGAGGAATGCGAAAAGAGTTTCCAAGAACTTAAGAGGAGACTCATTTCGGCATCTATTTTGACAATATCATCTGGTTCGGATGGATTTATTATCTACAGCGATGCTTCAGGCAAAGGGTTAGAATGTGTTCTCATGCAACATGGGAAAGTCATAGCATATGCCTCGCGACAACTCAAAGAATATGAGAGGAATTATCCTACTTATGATCTGGAGTTGGCAGCAGTCGTTTTTGCGTTGAAGATCTGGATACACTACCTGTATGGGGAGAAAGTGGAGATCTATACAGATCATAAAAGCATCAAATATTTCTTCACCCAAAAGGAACTCAACATGGGGCAACGACGTTGACTCGAGTTGTTGAAAGATTACGACCAATCCATTCAATATCATCCTGGAAAAGAAAACTTGGTTGCTGACGCATTGAGTAGAAGATCATATGCGGGTATGAGTGCGATGTTGTTAACACAAAGGCCCATTTTGTATGACTTGCAAAGTATGGAGATAGAGGTAAAAGCTCCAAGTACCCATGTGATGATATCAAACACACGAGTAGAACCGACTTTAATCAATAAAGTTAAAGCTACTCAAGCTACGGACCTGGAGCTGATGCGCATGAAGAAGAAAGTGCAAGAAGGTATTATTCTAGAAGCAAGAATCGATGAAAAAGGAATACTTTGAGTTAACTCCAGACTTTGTGTTCCTAACGATTCAAACTTGAAGCATAGAATCATGATGGAGGTAAACAACACACCGTTTACAGTCCATCCTGAGAGTACCAAAATGTATCATGATCTTTGATATATATTTTGGTGGAGCAATATAAAGAGAGAGATCGCGGAGTTTATCTCAAGGTGTTTAACTTGTCAACGTATAAAGGCAGAGCATCAAGTGCCAAAGGGTCCATTGTAACCACTTGAGATTCTGAAATGGAAGTGGGAACACATTACCATGGATTTCGTTACGGGTCTTCCCAAGGTTTTCAAGGCATAGATGCGATTTGGGTTATTGTTGATAGATTAACCAAGTATGCCTATTTCTTGCTTGTACAGGAGACTTATTCCCTTGAACGTCTTGCTCGTATGTACGTAAATGAGATTGTGAGATCGCATGGCATGCCAAAATGGACGAAGTATGATTTTTCTTGTGGAATTTCTACATTTTTATGTTGGGGTTACTATTCACGTATACGACACTATTCACGAATACGACACTATTCACAGAAAAATAAAATCTTCTCTTCTTTGTCCAAGATGTCAATTATGGTTACTATCTTTGATTGTATCCATGATTTGATTTTTATTCATGAATTTTACTCCACTATGATTTATTATGGAGTATTTTTGAAATTGTATTATCTAAAGTACAAATCCCTAATCTTTGTCCTTTTATCTCACTGGATTCATTTCTTTAAAATATTTTTCGTTATTCTCAGTCCTAAATGATGATATAACTGAATATTTTTGGCTTATAGTGCAAACATGAATGAATATCTGATGAATATCTTTGGCTCGCAGTGCAAAGATGGACAGGTATTGAGATGAACATAACCAACTGGTAATACAAATGAATATCTTTATCCTGTAGTGCAAAGATGAATATTTGGTTCAAGATGTATATTGATTGATGTTATAGGAATAAAATATTGGTGATGAACTTTTAAATCATAGAAGATAGTGGACTTCATTCTCTACTTAACTCTTCTAATGAATTGTTATTTCCGCTACGAATATTGATCTAAAACTTGTTGTCCATTATATTTTATCCGATTTATTGAAGGCTAACGATAATTTGTTGTTCATTATCTTAGACATAATGTTCTTTACTGGGCTAGTTGAGCTCACCCTTTTCCTTTTTGTTCCATTTTTCTTCTAAGGAGGCGTGAATATAGCGGGAACTAGTCGGGGTGTGGAGTGATGTTCCCAATCTGTTGTTTTAGCAGTCCTTACTATTTTGTAAAATAGTGTTTTAATAATTGTAATTAGGACTTATTTGAGTTTGAATACTATCTAGAAGATAATGTTTGTATTTAAACTCACAGCATATGTGTTGTCGTATTTTGTACGATAACTGTAATAATGAAGTTGTAGTTATTTTCTGTACCATGTATTTGGCAACTCAGAATGGGTGATGTATACCTATTTTGGGGGCGTCATACATACCCTCCAATCGGTCACTGTCCAAGACGGTATCAGCTCATTATCTTTATTGCTCACAACTATCATCCCACCTTTCTTTGGGACACATTGCACTGGGCTAACCCATGAACTGTCTGAGATAGGGTGGATTATCCCAGCATCTGGCCATTTTGGAATTTCTTTCTTCACTACCTCTTTCATGATCAAGTTGAGCCTCCATTGCTGTTCCACTATAGGTTTTGCATTATTCTCCAAAAGTATCTCATGCATACAGAATGAAGGGCTTATCCCCTTGATATCAGCAATAGTCCATCCTATACCAGATTTGTACTCTCGAAGAACGCTCAACAACTTACTTTCTTGGAAATCGTTAAGTGCAGATGCAATAATAACAGGTAAAGTAGATGAATTACCCAAAAATGCATACCTGAGGTGTTTAGGAAGAGGTTTAAGTTCAAGTATGGGTGTTTCCTCTAGTGAGGGTTTCATCCGTATCGATGCTTTTTCTGCAGTTTCTTATGGCTCAAACGGAATCTTGAATCTACTCACTCTGGGTAATGCATCCAACATATTTAAATAATCAATAAATTTGGGGTTCCAAGTCGACATCTCCTAGCAATGTATTTTCCCGCGGGTCCCTATCCATGCCTCGAATCAAATCTTCACTAATAATTTTCTCTATCACATCCATCCTAAAATATTTTTCCTCAATCGTACGGAATTTCATAGCTTTAAAAACATTGAATGTAACTTCTTGGTCTTGAACTCTCATAGTTAACTCTCCTTTTTGCACATCGATGAGAGTCCTCCCAGTTGCTAAGAATGGTCTCCCTAAAATAATTAGATTGTTCTTGTCTTCTTCGTAGTCAAGGATAATGAAGTCCGCTGGAAATATGAACTTATCCACTTTCACTAATATATCTTCCACATTTCCCCTTGGATAAGTAACTGACCTATCCGCAAGCTGTAATGAGATGTTTGTTAGTTTCGGTGCCGACAAACCTAACTGAGTGTAAACTGATAATGGTATGAGATTCACACTTGCACCCAAATCACACAAACATTTGTTGAAGGACATACTTCCAATAGTTTAAGGAATTGTGAAGCTACCCAGGTCCTTCAACTTTGGAGGCAACTTCCTTTGTAATACCGCACTACACTCCTCTGTCAATGCAATAGTCTCATAATCTTCCAATTTCTTCTCTTTTGACAAAATACCCTTCATAAACTTAGCATAACTCAGTATCTGTTCTAGGGCTTCTACAAACGGAATATTTATATGTAACTTTTTGAATATTTCCAGGAACTTAAAGAATTATTTGTCTAACTTATGCTTTTGAACCCTTTCTTGAAACGGTGGTGGAGGATAGACAACTGGTATAACATCTGCATGTTCCTTAACCACTTGTCTTTCTTTACTCTTTTTCTTCTCGACCACTTTTTCTTCACCTTCCTTAACATCTTTCTTTGGTGAATTTTCTGCACTTTGCCCCTCTAGCTATTTTTCGCTTCGTAATGTAGTAGCCTGACACTGCTCGTGATTTCCCTAGGATTCTTCTCTGTGTCTCTCGGCAGAGACCCTTGAGGTCTATTATTCAAGGCAATTACAAGTTGTCCCATTTTATTTTCCAGATTTTTAATCGCAGCCGCCTGAGTTTTCATTGCCGCCTCATAACCGAATATATACTTCAAAAATAGCTCCTCCTAATCTGACTTCTTCTCATCTTGCGGAGCTGACTGTCGGTGCTGATTCTGATAACCGGGAGGATATGATGGTCTTAGAGCTTGCTGCTGATTTGATTATTGCTCCATGAAAAATTTGGGTCATCCCTTACCCTCGAATTATAGGTATTCTGGTATTGGTTGGGTGGACGATTGTAACTACCTACAAATTGAACTACTTTCTAATTTATAGCACATTGATCTGTCGGATGTTCCCCCACACACAACTCAAAAACATATGCTACCTGCTGAACCTATACTCCCGTGAGGGCATCTATTTTCTTCGATAGTGCAGAAATTTAAGCTACTAAGGCTGTAACCCAAGCCACTTCTAACACTCCAGCTGCCTTAGGTTGAGTCATTATAGTAGTTGGCCACTTGTAGTTATTAGCTGTCATAATCTCAATCAAGTCATATGCCTCCTGAAACCTCCTAGCCATAAATTCTCCTCCCGACGCTGAGTCTATACTAGTCCGAAGAATACGGTTTAATCCATTATAGAAGGTGTTCGTCTGCAACCACTTGGGCAATCCATGATGTGGATACTTCCTCAATAACTCTTTATACCTCTCCCAAGCTTGATACAATGACTCTCTATGCAGCTGTTCATACACGTTCTCCATGATCGTGTTTGTTTATGAATGCAGGATCTCCGACTGGCATGTTTAGGCCAGTAGTGGTTACGCCTTATGAGCTAGGAGATAACCCTCGACTCCTTAGTGGTTGTGCCATTAGAATTGGTTGGCACTACTGTTGTTCGAATCGTGGAGTCTGATGGCGAGGCTGTCTTGAGGGATGCCTACTTGAAGATTGAGCAATGAGTTTGCCTCTGCCTTTTTCTTTCTCTCCTTCCCCTTTATTCTCCCCCTTATGTCAGCTTCAAGGGTTCGAATGTCTTCAGATAGTTGAGTCATACCTTGGACGAGCTCGTGGAGCTGATTCCTGGATTGAGCAATGTCTTCATGATTTTCTTAGACCAGAGATTCAGTTTGAGATGTGTTCTTTTGAAGAATGGCCATGACAGTTTCTGTTTGTTGCATTTGACCCATGGAAAATGCTTCGAATTCTTTTATTGAGGTTCGTAGACTTGAGATACTCTCCATCATAAGCTTATTTTGAGATTCTTGAGTCTTTTGCAGAAGGAGGACTGCTTCCTTGTACTTCTTTTCAGCTTGAAAGTGAATTTGATCCCTTTCATTGATACTCTGGATCATTTCCTTGATGATCTACCTAAACTTCTTTGTAAGCTCAGTACTCAGATTGTTAGGGAGGGTGTTGGCAGCATCGATCAAATGAGTCAGCCTTATATGAACATGGTCTGAGTGAACTTCAAGATCTTCTTGAATATCCTTGGTCACCTTTTGGGATGCATTAGAAAGCTCCATTTTTGTAGGAAGATCTGAGAGAAGCTTAAGGAGTTCCCGATTATTAGGAGAAGAGGCTTTCGTATTTTGATTTTTCAAATTGTAGAGAACAAGATCAAGATCAAAATAGTTGTTGGTTAATGAGGAAGGAATATCTAATAGAGGAGCAGGTGTGTGAGGTTGAGTTTCAGGAGGAGGTGACTCTACTATTGGAGTAGGTGACTCTACGATTGGAATAGGATCAATATTCGCAGAGTGAGAGATGGTAGAAGACTGGATCATTATGAAATTTGGTATATTTGGTTCATCAATTACAGAATGTTGGAATTCTGTAACTAGAAATTCATTTAGTGGATGAAGTATCACTTCTAACCATCTTGGCAATTCGTAGAATTGGTTGAAGGTTGATGGTGGACAGTGACTAACCCTGAAAGATATGGGCATATATTGTACCTCACGCCCATTTTCTGAATTAGGACCGTTAGTGATCAGCTTTTGGACAAAAGTGAGGTTGCCTGGGAATCCATGAGCTAGCACAGAGATTGTTGAATAATCTTTTAAGGTCCAGAACATGTAATCCCAGTGAAAGTATTATGCACACAAGCCAATCATGTTTGATGATAAAGCATATACTTTGTAACAATCTTATTCATTTATTAATGAAAAGTATTAATTTATTAAAGGCTTTTAATTATCTGCATGATGTTGTTTTATAATATGTGATAAACTCATAGTTTTAAGCAATGCTTTTAGAATAATGATGATGATCATTATAATGAGATCTAAATTATTAGAAAGCTTAAAACTAAAATAGTTCTCAATCGTTAGATTACTAAATTGGGAATTAGTGAATCCGGATAGATTGGTTCATATGTTGCTTGCTCATTATATGAGGATGATTGATCTCATGATCATTTGTGTGGAGACACTAAAGCAAGTATGTAGGTGCTTATTAGATAATAAGTTCACTGAACGTGGCTCGCTAAGGAATACCTAATGGAGTTTTACTTGCTTGTCAATAGAAATTCATGTAGTGATAGTAGTACAAGTGATCTTTGGACTTGAGATCATCATAGTATCTTGTGTATGATGAGTTATACTTTGACTTATTCCTTAAGACCCTTAGGGTATATCAAAGGATATGCTTGGGTATAATAATTTGTACATGGAGATAATGTATGATCAATAAAGAATCTACCACTTCTAATAAAAGAAGAGAAATGCCCTATGTGATTCGATAAATGACAACCCAGTAGTCCTTGGCCAAGGTAGAATGAAATTAGAAAGGAGTTTCTAATTTGTATTATTTGGAGTTGTGCATTTAAGAGTCAAAATACATATAATTAAATAAAATAAGACTTGACAGTAATTTCATGTCTTATATTTAATTGGGACATTGTATGGTGGAAGGGTTTAATTGTACGGTAACTATTTACTCAAATATTCTTTTATGATTAATGTTAAAATCTATATTACCTGAAAAGTCGTTGATCGCTAGGGAGGCTTATCCCTATTATAGAATAAATTATATTTATTTAAATAAATTAATATTTTAATTTATTTATTTAAATAAGATTAGAATTGTTCTAATTGATTTATTCACAACCAGTTTAATATGGATAACCTAAAGGGGCACACCATAAAAGGAAGAATAATTATTTAAGAAGTTAATGGCATAATCGTAATAATAAGTTAAGTATATTTAATTTAATCTATGATGATAGAATAAATTAAATAGCTTAATATTTATTATTTATTATTTTAGAAATATTAAATATAAATTAATAAGAGGAGTCTTATTATTATTATTACTATTGTTATTATTTAATTTCTAAAGGAGTTTGGGAATTAATTAATAAAGTCCTCTCAAATATCCTAATAAGATTAGGAGGCTAATTAATTAAAAAAGTTTAATTAATTATTCCTAATAAGATTGGGAGCGTAATTAATTAAAGGAGTTTAATTAATTAAAATAAAACTCAATTCCTTAATTGTTAAGGAAGGTTGGCCTCATCTATAAATAAGATGAGTCTTATTATGGGTGATAGAGTTGTTATTGACTTTTTCACAACATACGTAATTTCAATAATTGGGAGAGTACGCCCTTTTCTACGAGAGATAGAAAAATTAGGGTTTTGCCAAATACCCATCTTCTTGAATCTTTCTTCTTCCTTGGTGGATCACCGCTAGAGGCCAAACACTTGGGTGGCTAACGTTGAACAAAGGAAAGAACAAAACCCGGTGGATTCAAGTTGAACGCGAAAAGGATTTGGGGGTAAACTTGTACTTGAGAAAGCTCGAACCTTAAAGGGTATGATTCATGTTCTTTATCTTTTCGTTTAATTAATAATTGTGCATAAAAGATGATCTAGGTATATGGTTTGTAAATTTTTAAACTCTGATTTTTCACGTTTTCGCTTATTTTATGCAATTTGATTGTGTTAATGAATATTACAAACCTAACAGTGGTATCAGAGCCAAATCTTTATGCAAATTATTAGTTGTTCAAATTTAATATGTATATTGATATGTGTTTAGAATAATTTAATTAGGCATAATTTGTTATATAAAATTTATTTAAAAAAAACAAAATAATTTGTGAAACCTGTTTTTGAAAACGGTACGGTAATTCGCGTGAATGAGCTACAGATTTGCTAACCTTATCTGGATGCACGTGAGTCATTTAGATATTAAAAGGACATATGAATCACTTTAGATGTTAAACAGGATGGGTGAAAGTTATATGATAATCATGCTCCTGTTAATAAATATGTTAATATATATTATATATAATATATTTATATTAACGTATGACAGTATCATACGGTTATATTATATTGTGTGTGTGTGTATATATATATATATATATATATATATATATATATATATATATATATATATATATATATATATATACTTATTTATTTTATAATTAAAATAAAAGTTTGTTTTAATTTTAAAATTGTATTTCATGCTAACTAATTAGAGTTGGAATTGAATTCCATGATAACTAATTGGATTTAAAATTGGATTCTATGTTTCCTAAAATAAAGGAGTTTATTTGTGAATAGGAAAGAGAATTCGTATTTCCTTAAATAAAAGAGTTTATTTAGATATGGAATTAGATTTTATATTATTCAAAATAAAAGAGTTTATTTGTGAATAAAACAGAGAATCCGTGTTTCATTTAATAAAGGAGTTTTTTTACTTGGAATTGGATTCCATAATTAATTAAAATAAAAGAGTTTATTTTGATTAGAGAATTTGATTAAAATAAAATAGTGTATTTTATTCAAAATTAGATAAATTAAAATAAAAGAGGTTTATTATGATTTAAATTTGGATTAAAATAAAGGAGTTTATTTTGATTCAAAATTAGATTTTATGCTAACTAAATTTGCCCATTAAATAATATCAATATATATATTGAATGTTTATTATTCATGAGATGAATGTTATTTATTGATGCATATGGTGATGTGTATGATAATAAATGGGATTAATTATGGACTATTGACCAATGTGATTGGATTTTATTTTAGTTGGATGCATAAATATATGAGTTTTATTAAATGGGGTCTGCGTACCTCATCTTCTCTAATTTTTCTTAATGTAAATTCTATCTCCCTCCTATGTACTTCCCCTTGACTGTTGATCAAGGTTTCTATTTATTTTAAATAGTTTTGTAATAAGAATAGTTAGAATTAATTTTGAATAATTGGAGATCAAGGAGCAAGGAGCGCTTGAAGACCCGTTTGTAATGGAGCCCGAGTTTAAATGTAATAGTTATATTTAAATATTAATTCTTGCACCACTAGGGTTTGACCTTTTGGTTCACTTTGTGGCTCTAGTAAACCAAACTAGAATAAAAATTCATAATCAATCCATGTAGAATATAGTATTCTATACGTGCATGCTTATACTATATATATATATATATATATATATATATATATATATATATATATATATATATATATATATATATATATATATATTATGCAAACATGCTTCGCATGTTAATTAATATGACGCGTATTTTACATATATATATGTGCATGCTCGTTAAACAAGATGAGACAAATTAATAACAAAATCCTCAAATAAATTATATTAAGTTGTAACGTTCAAAGATATTTGGAATATCGAACGTCACCTTCTAGCATGGTAAAACAATATAGTATTAAATATTTAATATGAGTTTGTTGTGCACACACAAAGCAAGTATTAAATATTTAAGATGTTGTTTTATCACATTTAATGCTTATAAATAGACTGAACAATGATGTTTTGTTGTGCACACACAAGGACAGTGTTTTTCTTTTGAATATATGGAGTGCTATGTATGACTTAACTTAGATCATTTTAGTGCGGATGTGCACACACGTGACCATTATGATCTAAAAGGCAAAATACAAGGAGTAGCATATTTGATGTAATTGACAAGAGTTATCTACCTATTTATTTTTATATAGTTTGTTGTGCACACATAATGGTATAAACATTTGAAATGGGATCCTTATTCTCACTAACATCTCTTTAATTAGATATCGCCGAACTATATAGATTGAGGGTAATATAGTTTGAAGAAAATAGTGGGAGATACCAATTTAAAATGTAACGCCCCGAAATTCGGTTTATCTTCACACCCGAATTTTGTACGTCATGAGTACATCATTCATCCAAACATACACCATTATACATCGAATATAACGACATACATTCTCAAATCCCAGTTTCTATAACCTTATAACCTTTTTCATTACAAATAATGATAAATACATTATTCATTTCATCTTATAAGAGTGACTTTTATCCGCCACCATGGATACATAACAGTTCCTTAAACTAGTCTATAGTTCAATTTCATCTTTTTATATTACAAGTCTTCACTTGATCTTCTCACTCATTCACATTCTGAATGGCACTTTCTCTGGATACCTTCAGCTTGATCTTTACGGGATCCTTAAGTTCTTTTCTACCTCGTTCGCTGAAAATATTTTTTATTTAAAGCAAGTGTGAGCATTCAATTGCCCAGCAAGTCATAACAGTTGAACAAACAACTTCAAGAGTTTAAACGTTCCTTTAGAACTTCGATAACCGAACAAAGGTTATGAAGTAGCTTGAATAATAGGAATAGTCTCGATTTCTATCATCTTAAAACATCAATCACTTTTATTTTGAAATACTTTCATTCCTCTACCTTTTTCATACATATCATGTCTGGCTAGAATCATTAGCACATACCTAACAATAACGGTTCATGTATAAACAGAACATACTCGTATTGAACAGCTCAATCACAGAATAGTTCATATCATAGAAACACCGAAGTGTTCAAATTGTGGCACAAGTCCTCATATATACTACCACCCTATACATACATCGCACATATGCACATAGACAAGACTTCTCAAGTTCAACATTTGAGAAGTTTAAGAAACTAGCATTCATTTAGAATATGAATGAAGTTAGGAAACTTGTCTTACGCCCAGCTACAGCTTACGCTGAACTGCTCATTCCAATTCCTGTATAACAGATAAGGAGAAACCATAAACACCAATTAGTCATATACTTGATTTACACATTGGTTTAGTTAACTTTACTTCTTAGGGTTCGCGTTCTTGCAAATCTCAGTTTACGTGACCTACTTTCTTTACCGATTTATGGCTTTCTTGATAATTCATATCTTATTTAATACTTTCGTTATCCATTACATGAACCCCATGTTCATTACTCGTTCTTAGTGTCGAAGCTATACCGATCATTGTATGCTAAGACCGATCGTTCATTGCAACAACATTGCGTTCACAATGTCTATATGATTCACACTTAGCTCTCATTATCATGACATAACATTGAAATGTTATTCATTACCCTCGTCACTCAACGTCTAAGGAATCACAACCATAGCAATCCCACATGTTTGTTTATCACGACTACGGTCCCCGAACATCGGTTACGTAACCCGCGTTTATATTCTTTGTCTTTTAATCTTGTTTAATCTTTCCATTAAACCTTTACTACAGGTTTAATTCACTTGATTAAGTGTTACATTAATTGGATATTATGTTCTTTATCGTCCCTTACGTTTCCCCCAAGAGCTAAGCAGTTAAAAGCTCATCTCTGGCTTTTTCCCTACACTAGCGCTGCGGCGCCACTCTCTCTTTTAACTCTTGCGCTGCGACGCGAGTTAGCAGTACCTAGCTCTTCGGTCTGGCACTGTAGCGCCACATAACAAGGCATGGTTGGTGCCGCGGCGCCATGCCTTAACCCTAGAAAATTTCTCTAAGTGTTAAATCTAATTTGAGACGCTTACTTCCCGATCACATAACTTCTTCGTTATAACTCAGAACAAGGTTGTTCCAAAGCCATTATCTTCCTTATCTTACGTACTTCAATACCCCTCAAACAGAACATTGTTCTGAATCAGTTAATGTGCCATTCAATTGGCTTGATCTTCCCCTTTATTCATTTTACATTTTTAACGCTCTCCGTTCGTTCATCCGTAATTCGGTCATTCGAACTCAGAACTAGTTCGTTCTTGAGTCTATGACTCACATTTTCTATGTTCTCTTACTTTCCTATGAAACCCTATACGTTCGGGTTCATTTACTAACTTTTTAATTCTCGTTTGTCTTTTACGAATTTTTTTTCATAACTTCGTTATAGCTAAGTTTAATCCGTTCTTCAAGAATGTTTCTACCGTTCCTAACCAAGCAATAAGCATCTAACTTATACGCGATGGTTTTAAACTTTTCCATCAACAACAATTATCCTATGATGGTTTTAAATTTGTCCATCAACAACGTTCTTCGTGTTCTTCGTGTTCTTCGTTCGTTCTTCATTTTAATCGATATTTTGGGTTACGATTTCACTTTTTGTTGGAATTTGATGTTATAAAGCATCATTCCTTACTTATTTCACCTACTTATTCATATAATCCACTCGGATCGTTCTAATTCATTACGAATCTTATACTTCCTTAAGAAATTTACAAGCTAAAGTTTAAATTCTTATTTCTTCTTTTCTGAATGATTTCAACTATATGAAATCATTCCTAACATTATTTACTTCTTATTCTAATTACGTTATGTTTTAACATAGAAAACTTAAAGAAAATTTATTAGAAGCTGGATTTTCGGATTACCTCTCTTCTTTAATCTTCTTCTGTTGGACAAAGCGTGCACTCGGGCAAGCTCTTCCTCTTCTTTCTCCCATCCAAACTCTCTCTCTCTCTCTCTCTCTCAAAGTGTAGGATTTTCAAAATCCTAAAACAATGAAATAAGCGTCTTATTTATAGAAAACCAAGGTTAGGGCAATTTGGTCATTTCACCCCCCTTAACCTCCTTACTATTCCAAGCTTAGCCACCAAGTTTACTTAGCCTCCACACTTACTTAGCCATTAAGTCTTCTTAGCCCTTAAGTTTGCTTAGCCCTTAAGTCTTCTTAGCCTTTAAGTTAACTTACTCCTTATGTTTACTTAGCCTTTAAGTTTTCTTAGCCTTTAAGTTTACTTACTCCTTAAGTTTACTTAGTCCTTACTCCACCTCCTTACTATTCACAAAACTTAGCCTGTAATTTTAGTGGTTTTGTCTTTCAGGTTTCGTCCGACAGTTTTAAAAAATTACGATTCTCGGAATCCAAATATTTTTGGATATTTCGTCTTTTCTTTACCGATTAACTTTTACGTATTCTTCGGATTTCTGAAAAACTAAAAAAACTTTTTGGCGTTAAGCGTTTTCCTTCGCGTTTTACCCTAACATAGCTAAATGGGTGAAAAGTACATAGCAATACTTTTCGTCGTTTTTATTTCGTCTGATTTCTGCACGTTTTTTGAGAAAAACTTTTATCGACTTACTTAACTTTTCACGACATATTATCGTCAAATCTTTTGACGAAATGTCATTTCGACATACCGAACTCTTGGAAAGGCTTAGGTTATTCAAACCCTAACCCTTAGGATTTCGTCGGGTGAATAATGCCTATTTCGTCTTTTTCCCGGAAAATTTTTATTTTCGTTTTGAAAATTCTTACTCGTTCAATCTAGCTCGTGGCCAGAATCCTCCCGACTTATAATCATCTTAGGTTAAAGAACGATTAATAAACACATAGCACAGAATACTATTAATAAAAATTTATTTTATTAATAACTAATTCTTTAAACTTAAATTCTGAACAACCCGAATTTTTGGGTCGTTACATAAAACAAGACCTAATTTATTTTGGTAATTAATAAAAGAATATATGCTAAAATGTTGTAAATTACAAATTCATTTACAGAATTTTATAATGTCTAAATTACTATCACTGCGTAGCATATTAGATGCTAAATTAAACGGATTGGTTAAGGAAATTGAGAATAGTTCTCATAGCTGAAAAGCTATCTTATTTCTTTAATACGCCTATTCCTGTAATGGTTGCAGACAATACCTCTGAGGAAGAGATTGCTACTTTAGAATGTGGCAAGATGATGCACAGTTGGCTCAATGCATCATGCTCACATCCATGAGTAACGAGCTTCAACGTCAGCATGAAACTACAGATGCTCCTACTATACTCCTGCACGTCAAGTAATTGATGGTCAGGAAAGTAGGATTAATAGATATCAGATGTCTAAGGAGCTCTTCCGATCTAGAATGACCAACGACACTACAGTACATACACATGTCCTAAACATGATTAATTTGTTTGAATAATTAGGACAACAGGTTTTGTCATGGATGGAGAGTTGAGCTAAGATTTGATCTTGTAGTTATTCCAGGACTCCTTCTCACAATTGTTGCGGATTTTTCATATGAACAAGCTAGATATCAACCTCACTGATTTGCTTAACATGCTGAAAAATGTTGAGAGTCACTTTCCAACCAAGAAAGACCATGTCTTACTGGTAGGGGCAAAAGGATCTTCTGAAAAGAAGAACGATTCAAAGAAGGTAAATAGAAAGGCAAAAATAAAGGATAATAAGAACAAAACTGATACGAATAGCAAAGGAGTTTGCCTCCACTGCAATAAGCCTGGACACTGAAAAGAATCTGCAAGAAGCATCTTACAGAGCTAACTAGATGAAGCTTAGTGAAGTTTCGGTTACAAATATAATTTTGTTCATGATTTAAAATAAATTTTTCTTTAAGTCAAGGTTCTACTTGGGTATTGGATACCGGCTTTGGTTATGATAAATATTGATTTATGAAGGGACCAAGCTGAAGTAGAAAGTTAAACAAGAGATAAGTAATCCTATGTGTGGAAATGAAGCAAAGGTTATTGCATCAGCCATAGGAACTTATAGTTTAGCATAGCCTATGAGCAAGTCTATTAAGTCAATAAGTTGTTATTGTATTCCAGTTCTCGTTGGAAACATTATTTCCATTTTATTGTTGAACAATGAAATCTTTGGTATTATATTTAAGAACAATTGTTGTTCTATTTATAATAATAATTTTTTGTATAGAACTGAATTATTACTTAATGGATTTTGTGTACTTGACTTACGTAAAAATTATTTTGCAGATTGAACAAACTAGTATAAGAAAAAGGAGATGATCATTCAAAAATTGAATGTGTGTATTTGTTGAAATACAAGTGTGAATTATTTGAAATGTTCAAAGAATTCAGAAGTGAAACAAATTGGCAAAGTATTAAGATTCTTTGATTAGATCAAGGAATAAATACTTGTGCAATAAGTTTCTAGATCATCTCAAATAGTTTTTGTAACACCCCCAAATTCGGGTATCTTCTAACCTGATAGATGGTGCAATACTGTACAACATTCATACATTCATTCAATTGAAAAGTCTCAAAGAACGAATATAACTTTTATATATTAAAGTAATATTTACAATTCCCAGGTTCTATACCCATTACAAAGGTTCTTTGTCATAATATCAGTTACATTACAACAATAGACCTATACTATTACAAGATAGCTTAACAATCTGCCTTAGCTTTTCCTTTATCCCTTTTTGATCCTTCGGGACGTTCAGTCTTAGCTGCATTCATATAGTTCAAGCAAGAGTGAGCATGGCTAGCTCAGCAAGTATAATAATTTAATAACAACATGCTTGACACATACAAATCGTATATCTTCAATAACTGAACAATAGTTATGAAGTACTATTGATAATTCAAAGTAGCACTTCATCTTTTCTTTCAAAATGTTTTACAATAAAACAATATTTAGTAAAACATTCACTCCGGTCAAAGACCTTGACTATTCATTCTTTATTGAAAAAGGACAACCCGGAACGAACCGTAAGCCCGATATTACTTATGAGCACTTCTAGGTGATCAGCCTATTGTACTCTATGTTGATCAACACTACATCCATTAAACGTATGTATGTTTAATCATTTGGCAACCTCACGTGCCTGTCGTTTTACCGACAAAACATTTGTTTAACATTTCAGTCTTCTTTTGAAAACCATATCAAGCAGTTGACAAAAGATAGCAACATTTGATAATACAAGAGTAGATTATCAAGTCTAGCCAAAGGGGGTTGGCTTTAACCTCATCATACCTCAATTCATGCGAAAGAATACATGAATCTTAAACTTGTTCAGATTGAACTGAAACAAGAGTTAGAATACTTTCCTTTAGCGTCAGCTACCGTATATTAACTTTATGTTCAAGTCATTCAAGTCTCTATAATACATGATCACATAATGACTTTACATTAGGTCACATATAATCAAATATGTATATGACTATATCATACCCTTCATTTCAATCTAATCGTGTATTAGATTCAGTTACTATTCATTCCGGTTTAACATTACCATTGCATTTATATTCGACTAGGTTATCTTAACCTTTACATTACATTCCTTAAGGTTTAACAAAGTTTAAACAATGTTACATTACCTTCCTTTAGTTTGTGTTTATTTCCACTTCCTTTCTTTGTACTTAGAAACCTTCATTACTATCTTTGTTCTGAGGCTGGCGCTGCGGCGCCGGCTTTATAATTACATCTCGCGCTGCGGCGCGAGCCTTATCCTAGCATGTCCCGGACTTGGCGCTGGGGCGCGAGTCCTTACTTAATGGGCCGCGCTGCGGCGCGACTCTCTAGAAATTTTTGGTACTGTACATGGCGCTGCGGCGCGGGTCATTTTGCCTAGAGTTGGCGCCGCGGCACCAACTCTGTGCACCAGAAAATAATTTCAGTTTTAAAATTTTGTGAACTTCCCGGGCGCATAACTTCTTCGTTATAAGTCCGAATTGGCTCATTCAAAAGCCTACGGTTCACAAATTTCGTAATCTACATGATCATCCAAGAATTTTATCTATTTGACTTCGTTTGCTAAAAATTCACCTATTGGTTCATTTTTTAACGAAAACGATAAACGTTCGTTAACGTTCAACGCTCGTTTCTTCGTTCTAAGTTGGAATCCGATCATTTTTGAGTCCGCAACTCTTAAATGTCAAATATGACTTAACTCCATTATAAAGCAATGATTCTGTGATCAAACACAAAATTTGACTTCCATTCCGAGAATTTTAGGAATTCGACGATTGTCGTCCAATCGTGCAATTTTCGGCAAATCTTCATTCTTACAATTTGTTCAACATTACAAATGAACTTCATTCATCATGTGACCATCTCAAAATACATAATACAACAACTTATTTTCATTGTTGGACTCTGACTCCTCATGAGCTTATAACTTATCAAATTATAAACTACTTAAGATTGGATTATTCATGACTTATGACAATTAGAGTTTCTTAATCATCATACTTTACATGTGCTTCACATATAACTTTACTTAGGTATACATAATACATATGATCATATAACTTCTTTTACCTTCATATCAATTCTCTTAATAAACTCCTTATAAGTTCATATTATCTTCACATAAGTTTATAACTTATGTTAGCTTAAATGACTTATTACCAACTTATGTGGCTTAAATTCATGACTTACATATTCTTCTTGCTTCTTATCATTCATATTTCTTAATCCATCTTTTCTTATCAACCTATCATGGTAGAAATAGAAGATAATTGGAGAAGAAGTCTTACTATTGAAGTCTTTGATAAATAGCTTCTTCTTTTTCTTGACTTATGGAAGTAACTTATTGCTAGCTTATTCTCTCTAACACTTAAGCACTTTGTGAAGTCTAGATTATTTGAATAACCAACAAATGCTTGTAACTCTTCTCTATTTATAGAATTTGCAAAGTTAGGGTAGTTTAGTCATTAAATCATCCCACCTCCTTTAAGCCACCTCCTTACTATTCATTACTTGTTAATCACAACACTTATCCTACACTTAGTCATTACTCTTTTAACTTGGTCATTAATCTTAAGTCTTGGTCATCACATTAACTTGATCACCGCATATTAACCATATTGATATGGTTTGTCCCATGGGTCAACCCATTTTATTAGACTTAAGTTTGGGCTAAGATTAGATTAAATCATTAGGCTTTGTATGAACAAGCCACTAGTTGATTCCTTAATTAATAATTGGGCCTCTCCCTTTAATTCCCTTGGACTTATATTAATTCCCAACAATCTTTCCAAGTCCATTAACATTTCATAATACATATAGTTTATGTATTATTTTCATATTCTAATTCATATAGAATTTATATACGATAATTCACCCTTCATACAACCCCGTATAATACTTCGTATTATACTCATTTCCATTTCTTCGTACAATACATAAGTATCATATCATTATTACATATTCATTACTATTTCGTCTTCCTTAACGTTTATAAATTAAGTCCATAAGCGAAATATCATTTTTTCCGTAACTAGATTTTTATTACATAATCCATCTCACCTTATTATTCCATCATTACGTATTTCTCGAAAATCCAAAATTATATCCCGAGCAAATACCGATGAATAGTGTTTTTCAGAAAATTTCTCGGAAAACTTTTATTTTCGTCTTGGAAATTCAAACACTTTAATTCATCCATGTAGCTCAAATACTACGACATTCTAACATCAATAGATTATACAAAGACAACCATCTTGATAACACATAGAATATGATTTTATTATTATTTAAATTAATAAAATCATTTTACAATAACATCCGAATTTCTCGGTCGTTACATTCTTCCCCCCTTATAAAGATTCTGTCCCCAGAATCTCTTATTACTTTAATCAAATAGATGAGGGAAATTTTTTCATCTTTTCTTCTAGTTCCCACGTTGCTTCTTCAACATCGTGGTTCCTCCATAATACCTTCACTAACGGTATTACTTTGTTCCTCAGAACTTGTTCCTTTCTATCAATGATTTGCATCGGCAACTCTTCATATGTTAAGTCCTTCTCGATATGAATTGGCTTATACTCGATTACATGCTTATAGTTCGGCTTATATGGACGTAATACATATACGTGAAACACGTTATGTATTCGTTCTAGGTCTGGAGGTAATGCTATCATATAAGCCACCTCTCCCACCCGTTTTAATACCTCAAAAGGTCCTATAAACCTTGGACTTAACCTTCCTTTCTTTCCAAAACGTATCTTTTCTTTCCAGGGAGATACTTTTAGAAACACATACGAACCCACTTCAAACTCTCGACTTAGTCTATGTGAGTCTGCATACTTTTTCTGTCTGTCCTGAGCTGTAACGAGACGCACCCGAATTAACTTTACCACGTCCGCTGTCTGCTACACCAATTCTGGTCCTAGCATACGGTGTTCTCCCACCTCATCCCAACACAAAGGTATTCTGCATTTTCTTCCATATAAAGCTTCGTACGGTGGCATGCCTATGCTTGCATGATAACTGTTGTTATACGCAAACTCTACTAGTGGTAGGTGATCATCCCAACTACCCTTGAAATCCATGATGCAAGACCTCAACATGTCTTCTAACGTCTGAATTGTTCTCTCGCTCTGCCCATCAGTCTGAGGATGATAAGTCGTGCTTAGCTTTAGCTGTGTTCCCAACTGCTCTTGCAAACTCCTCCAAAAGTTCGATGTGAATCGTGGATCACGATCTGACACAATCGATACCGGTACTCCATGTCTAGAAATGATTTCCTTAACATAAAGTTTAGCTAACTGGTCTAAGTTATACTTGACTCTGATTGGCAAAAAGTGAGCCGACTTCGTCAACCGGTCCACTATTACCCAAATCGCATCATATCCTTTATTCGTTGTCGAAAGTCCCACCACGAAATCCATCGTAATATGCTCCCACTTCCATTCTAGAATCTCCAATGACTGTAATAAGCCAATGGGTTGTTGATGTTCGGCCTTAACTTTTTGACAATTCAAGCACCTACTCACATACTCTGCTATTTCTCTCTTCATGTTCGGCCACCAAAAACTCTTTCGAAGGTCTTGATACATCTTAGTGCTACCAGGATGTATCGAGTACCTCAAATTATGAGCTTCTTGTAACACTTGCTCCTTTAATTCCGTCTCATTCGGAACCCAAATTCTTCTCTCAAATCTTAATAATCCTTCATTATCAAGACTATACTTAGCATCTTCCTTCTCGGATAACCGCTTCTTCATTTGATTACACTCGTCTGTCGTGAGTTGTACTTCCTTGACTCTTTCTATGATGGTAGACTGCATCTCCGTCGTAAACATTCTCTGCTCTGCCTCAATTGGCAACTTTACCTCTAATTCCATCCTAGCCATCTCTGTTATTAACTCATTTTGAGTTGTTAACATAGACAACTTTTCCCGACCCTTCCTACTTAAGGCGTCGGCAACTATATTGGCCTTTCCAGGGTGATACATGATTTCACAATCATAATCCTTTATCAACTCTAACCATCTTCTCTGTCTCATATTTAAATCCTTCTAAGTGAAGATATACTTTAGACTTTTATGGTCCGTATATATCTCACATTTTTCCCCATAAAGATAATGTCTCCATATCTTTAGGGCAAACACTACTGCAGCCAGTTCCAGATCATGAGTAGGATAAACTTTCTCATAATCCTTCAACTGCCGTGACGCATACGCAATGACTTTGCTATGCTGCATAAGCACACAACCAAGTCCTCTATGCGAAGCATCACTGTACACTACAAAATTTCCTGTGTCATCAGGCAACGACAAAACAGGCGCTTCACTTAATCTTTTCTTTGGTTCTTGAAAACTGTCTTCACATTTATCCGTCCATACGTATTTCACCGTCTTCCTTGTCAAATTAGTCAACGGGGTAGCTATCTTCGAAAAATTATGGATAAATCTTCAATAGTACCCTGCTAACCATAGGAAACTGCACACCTTAATCGGCGTTTTTGGCTGTTCCCAATTCATCACTGCTTCCACCTTCGCTGGATCTGCTGAAATTCCCTCCTGGTCAATGACATGACCTAAAAACTGCACCTTTTCCAGCTAAAATTCACATTTGGTGAATTTTGCATATAACTTCTCCTTCCTTAGTGTCTCCAACACTAATCTTAAATGTTCAGCATGATCTTTTGGCGTCTTAGAATAGACTAGAATATCATCGATAAACACAATGATGAACTTGTCCAAATATGGGTTGAACACTCTGTTTATCATATCTATAAATGCAGCTGGTGCATTCGTCAACCCAAATGACATCACCAGAAACTCGTAATGACCATAACGAGTCCTGAATGCCGTTTTTGGTACATCTTCCTTTCTGACCTTCAACTGATGATACCCCATCCATAAATCTATTTTAGAAAAATACTTTGCCCCTTTCAATTGATCAAAGAGATCATCGATCCTGGGCAATGGGTATTTATTCTTTATCGTTAACTTGTTCAACTCCCGATAGTCGATACAAAGTCTCAACGATCTGTCTTTCTTCTTGACAAACAACATTGGTGCCCCCCACGGAGAAACACTTGGTTGAATGTACTTTCTGTCCAATAGTTCCTGTAGCTGAACCATTAGTTCTTTCATTTCCACAGGCGCTATACGATACGGTGCCCTTGAGACTGGTGCCGCTCCTGGTACAACGTCTATCACAAATTCGATCTCCCTATCCGGCGGTAACCCCGATAACTCACTTGGAAATACATCCATGAACTCATTTACTATAGGTATTTGTTCCATGGTTGCTCCCACTCTCTGGGTATCCACGACATGGCAAAGGTAACCCACACAACCTTTCCTTAATAAATTTCTAGTTTGTGTCATTGTAAGGCAACACGAACGTCCCAGCAACTTACTACCGTAAAATACTACAGGAGGTTGCTTCAACGTCTTGATTCTCACACATTTCTTTTGGCAATCTATAATTGCTCCATGATTAATTAACCAATCCATTCTGAGAATTACGTCGAATTCTCCTAACTTTATCGATATTAAATCTACCGATAACTTACAACCCCGTACATCTACACAACAACTCCTATGAATATTTTTAACAGAAATTATCTCTTCATTTGCTACCTTAATGTTCAAAGGTATAGGTAATTTTTCGAGAAATAATTCTAATCGTCTAGCAAAATCACATGCTATAAACGAACAAGTAGCACCCGAATCAAAAAGTACGTATGCATTTATGTTATTGATCGGAATAATACCTGCAACTACATCCCCTGATGCCACAGCATCTTGGACCGTCATATTAAAAGTGCGAGCCATTGATTTACCTGGCTGAGATGGACCACTAATAGCCAACTTACCACTATTAGTTCCCTTATATCCTTCCGTCCCCTTCTTCGGGCAGTTCTTCGCTATGTGGTCAGTTGATCCACATACAAAACATCCTTTGTTTTTCTTTGGATTTGGACAGCTAGGCGAAATGTGCCCTTCCTATCCACAATTATAACATACTGCCTTTCCTTTGAGATAGACTCCTAAGTGAGTTTTCCCACAGGTTTTACAGGCCTCCATCCTTCTCTTAGAATCCCCTTGTTTTACTCCGGTATTCCCAGAGTTAAAGCCCTTCCTCTTTTGACCGTTTCCACTTCCACTGGCTCCCTCGGTCTTGGTTCCTCCATCAACCTTGCCCTTGTTTTTCTTATCCTTGTGGTACTGGCTTAGAGCCTCATTCCCACCTTCGGTAATTATTGCCTTTTCTAATATGGTTCCAAAGGAAGTACTTTGGAACACCAAGATTTAGCTATAGAGCCAGGGTTTTAAGCCCTGCTCAAATTGCCTAGCCTTTCTCACTTCAGTGTCCACTTGATGTGGAGCGAATCGTGCCGGTTCATTAAACTTGGCAGCATACTGGGGAACTGTCATCTCCCCTTGTTTCAATTCAAGAAACCTCATTTCCATCCTCCCTTGCATACTCGTGGGAAAATAGTTCTCGAATAAAATCTCCTTAAACCTCTCCCACGTTAGATTTCCTATATCGGCCCTAGCCTGGTTTGCCTCCCACCCGAAATTGGCCTCTCCTTTCATCAAATAGGTTGCAAAGGTAACCGTTTGACCCTCCTCAACATTTGCTATTACAAATGCTTTCTCGATTTCTTTTACCCAAGTCTGGGCTTCTATAGGGTCCGTAGTTCCTTTGAACTCCGGCGGACCTACACTTTTAAAATCCTTAAAAGTAGTAGCTCGTTCTAGTCCCGGAATCACAGGTACATTACCCCCCGCTCTATTAAATGCATTTGTTAAAAGATTAACGAACTCCTGCATTGGATTAACTGGACCACCCTCCGGTTGGTTAACATTTCTATCTTGATTTCGTTGTCTCCTTCTTGGCGGCATTTTGATGTTAAGAAAACAACACATCATTATTATATTATTCTTGTTGGTTTGTTATTATTTATAAGAAAACAATAATTCATGTTCATTACTCAATATATTCCGTAAAAAGACTTATATTGATTCATAACTTGTAGTATATCACTACATTATTTTACATTACTCAGCCTTGCTGATTACATTACCATCCCGCAAGTACTTTCCAAAAATTGGGATTTTACACAAGACTACCCTTTATTTATACAAAAGAGGGTTTTAAATCACTACTAGATATGTAATATTTACATATCTAAGCTACTCTAGCTATTGCTAGATTACATTTTCCGTAAGGCATTCTCAAAGTCTGCTCTGGCCAAACCGGCAACAACATCTCTGCTGATGGTATGACGGGTCTGTCCTGCTTCTATCTGATATCCAGCTACCTGCTGCTGGAAATCTACATGAGAACTCCTATGTATATAGGACATCCTCTCCAACTTTCGTTGTTTAGTCTTTAGCTCCTGCTTGAGCTCAAAGACTTCTTCCAAATCTCGGACCTTGTCCATAGCTAGGACTCTATCATCGTGCTCCTCTTCCCACATTCCTTCCATACTATCATTGTCCTCCCGGACAGCTTGGAGTTCCTCTTTCAACTCCTTAACCTCTTGGCAGTAATGGATATTTCTATCCAATACTGACATAAACAATGCCTTCATTGATTCTCCTGTAGACAATTCCTCTGTAGGTGGAACCTGATCAAAGGACATCACGTCCACCTCCTCCTCTATCATGCCATCAAATATAGACATGTAGTCTAAATCGTCTGAGTCTCTAGACTCGATTGTCACCACTTCTGGTTCTACGGCTACAGGATTTGGTAGTATCTCTATCCGATTAACCGAATTCTCGCTCACTAACTGTATGTCTCTATACATATCATTTTCTCCGAACATCTACAATAAAACAATATAGTTTGATTAGAACATGTCAGTAAATAATAAAAACACATAACATAATATAATGCATTTTTATAAGGTTACTTTCCATCTTTTACTTCTTTTCTTAAGGTTATGACTTAAGGTTCTACTTTCTCCCTTAAGTTTTATAACCTAGGCTTTGATATCAACTTACAACGCCCCTAAATCCGGGTATCTTCCAATCCGACAGATGGTGCAATAATGTACAACATTCATACATTCATTCAATTGAAAAGTCTCAAAGAACGAATATAACTTTTATATATTAAAGTAATATTTACAATTCCCTGGTTCTATACCCATTACAAAGGTTCTTTGTCATAATATCAGTTACATTACAACAATAGACCTATACTATTACAAGGCAGCTTAACAATTTGTCTTAGCTTTTCCTTTATCCCTTTTTGATCCTTCGGGACGTTCAGTCTTAGCTGCATTCATATGGTTCAAGCAAGAGTAAGCATGGCTAGCTCAGCAAGTATAATAATTTAATAACAACATGCTTGACACATAAAAATCGTATATCTTCAATAACTGAACAATAATTATGAAGTACTATTGATAATTCAAAGTAGCACTTCATCTTTTCTTTCAAAATGTTTTACAATAACAACAATATTTAGTACAACATTCACTCCGGTCAAAGACCTTGACTATTCATTCTTTATTGAAAAAGGATAACCCGAAACGAATTCCGTAAGCCCAATATTACTTACGAGCACTTCTAGGTGATCAGCCTATTGTACTCTATGTTGATCAACACTACATCCATTAAACGTATGTACGTTTAATCATTTGGCAACCTCACGTTCCTGTCGTTTTACCGACAAAACATTTGTTTAACATTTCAGTCTTCCTTTGAAAACCATATCAAGTAGTTGACAAAAGATAGCAACATTTGATAATACAAGAGTAGATTATTAAGTCTAGACAAAGGGGATTGGCTTTAACCTCAACATACCTCAATTCATGTGAAAGAATACATGAATCTTAAACTTGTTCAGATTGAACTGAAACAAGAGTTATAATACTTGCCTTTAGCGTCTGCTACCGTATATTAACTTTATGTTCAAGTCATTCAAGTCTCTACAATACATGATCACATAATGACTTTACATTAGGTCACATATAATCAAATATGTATATGACTATATCATACCCTTCATTTCAATCTAATCGTGTATTAGATTCAATTAGTATTCATTCCGGTTTAACATTACCATTGCATTTATATTCGACTAGGTTATCTTAACCTTTACATTACATTCCTTAAGGTTTAACAAAGTTTAAACAATGTTACATTACCTTCCTTTAGTTTGTGTTTATTTCCATTGCCTTTCTTTGTACTTAGAAACCTTCATTACTATCTTTGTTCTGAGGCTGGCGCTGCGGCGCCGGCTTTATAATTACATCTCGCGCTGCGGCGCGAGCCTTATCCTAGCATGTCCCGGACATGGCGCTGGGGCGCGAGTCCTTACTTAATGGGTCGCGCTGCGGCGCGACTCTCCAGAAATTTTTGGTACTGTACATGGCGCTGCGGCGCGGGTCATTTTGCCTAGGGTTGGGGCCGCGACGCCAACTCTGTGCACCAAAAAATAGTTTCAGTTTTGAAATTTTGTGAACTTCCCGGACGCATAACTTCTTCGTTATAAGTCCGAATTGGCTCGTTCAAAAGCCTACGGTTCACAAATTTCGTAATCTACATGATCATCCAAGAATTTTATCTATTTGACTTTGTTTGCTAAAAATTCACCTATTGGTTCATTTTTTAACGAAAATAATAAACGTTCGTGAACGTTCAACGCTCGTTTCTTCGTTCTAAGTCGGAATCCGGTCATTTTCGAGTCCGCAACTCTTAAATGCCAAATATGACTTAACTCTATTATAAAGCAATGATTCCGTGATCAAACACAAAATTTGACTTCCATTCCGAGAATTTTACGAATTCGACGATTGTCGTCCAATCGTGCAATTTCCGGCAAATCTTCATTCTTACGATTTGTTTAACATTTCAAATGAGCTTCATTCATCATGTGAACATCTCAACATACATAATACAACAACTTATTTTCATTGTTGGACTTTGACTCCTCATGAGCTTATAACTTATTAAATTATAAACTACTTAAGATTGGATTATTCATGACTTATGACAATTAGAGTTTCTTAATCATCATACTTTACATGTGCTTCACATATAACTTTACTTAGGTATACATAATACATATGATCATATAACTTCTTTTACCTTCATATCAATTCTCTTAATAAACTCCTTATAAGTTCATATTATCTTCACATAAGTTTATAACTTATGTTAGCTTAAATGACTTATTACCAAATTATGTGGCTTAAGTCCATGACTTACATATTCTTCTTGCTTCTTATCATTCATATTTCTTAATCCATCTTTTCTTATCATCCTATCACGGTAGAAATAGAAGATAATTGGAGAAGAAGTCTTGCTATTGAAGTCTTTGATAAATAGCTTCTTCTTCTTCTTGACTTATGGAAGTAACTTATTGCTAGCTTATTCTCTCTAACACTTAAGCACTTTGTGAAGTCTAGATTATTTGAACAACCAACAAATGCTTGTAAGTCTTCTCTATTTATAGAATTTGCAAAGTTAGGATAGTTTAGTCATTAAATCATCCCACCTCCTTTAAGCCACCTCCTTACTATTCATTACTTGTTAATCACAACACTTATCCTACACTTGGTCATTACTCTTTTAACTTGGTCATTACTCTTAAGTCTTGGTCATCACATTAACTTGATCACCACATATTAACCATATTGATATGGTTTGCCCCATGGGTCAACCCATTTTATTAGACTTAAGTTTGGGCTAAGATTAGATTAAATCATTGGGCTTTGTATGAACAAACCAGTAGTTGATTCCTTAATTAATAATTGGGCCTCTCCCTTTAATTCCATTGGACTTATATTAATTCCCAACAATCTTTCCAAGTCCATTAACATTTCATAATACATATAGTTTATGTATTATTTTCGTATTCTAATTCATATAGAATTTATACACGATAATTCACCCTTCATACAACCCCATATAATACTTCGTATTATTCTCATTTCCATTTCTTTGTACAATACATAAGTATCATACCATTACTACATATTCATTACTATTTCGCCTTCCTTAACGTTTATAAATTAAGTCCACAAGCGAAATATCATTTTTTCCATAACTAGATTTTTATTACATAATCCATCTCACCTTATTATTCCATCATTACGTATTTCTCAAAAATCCAAAATTATATCCCGAGCAAATATCGATGAATAGTATTTTTCAGAAATTTTCTCGGAAAACTTTTATTTTCGTCTTGGAAATTCAAACACTTTAATTCATCCACGTAGCTCAAATACTACGACATTCTAACATCAATAGGTTATACAAAGACAACCATCTTGATAACACATAGAATAGGATTTTATTATTATTTAAATTAATAAAATCATTTTACAATAACATCCGAATTTCTCGGTCGTTACAGTTTTCTCACAATGGACGCCTCATGATACGCAATAATTGATTGATGTATCTAAAAGGAAAAATCGTACCTTGTTGGACATGGTGCGGTCCATAATGATTTTACTGACATTCCAGTATCCCTCTGGGGTCATGTGCTAGAAATGGCTGTATATCTACGAAAAGGTAACCTCAAAATTCGGCCCCAAGACTCTATAAGAGTTATAGACAGGGAGGATTCCTAATCTTAAGTATGTTAAGATAAGGGGTTATCCAGCTTATGTGAAAAAGATTTCAAAGGATAAGCTTGGGACAAGATTTGACAAGTACAGATTTGTGGACATCCTAAAGTAAGTTTAGGGTATATGTTCTATAATCCTACTTAGCAAAAGGTGTTTGTTGCGAAATATGCTGCCTTCTAAGATAAAAATGGTTATCATTAAAGGGACTAGTGGGAGGATAATAGATCTTGAAGAGTTCAAGAACCACAAAACACTATAAGTCAAATAAGAGGAACTTGTAGATAGACATATTGTACCATAACTGAATCATAAATCTGGAATAGTACCGAATATACCTAGGAGGTATGGATTCTTCATAAATGATGATGATAAGGTACACATCATAGAAGATGATGATCCAGTTACATACGATGAGGTAAGAGTTGTAGAAACTTAGAGAAATGGATTGAAGCAAGCTTCTCAAATATGGAACATTCGTTTTGATGAGACAATCAAAAGAGTTTGATTTTATCAAAAATAAGAATGAACCTAATGTGTACAAAAGGGTGAGTGGGGGCGTCGTGATATTTCTAGTATTATATGTTGATATACTGCGAATAAGGAATAACATACCAATGCAACAATCAGTAAAGATAAAGTTATCTAAACAATCCTCCATGAATGATTTGGAAGAGTACCTTAATTGGGGATAAACATATATACAGATAGATTTAAAAGGATGCTCGTATTAACACAAGGAACATTTATTCATTTAATGCTAAAGTCGTTTAACATGGAAAACTCCAAGAGTTGTCTCATGTTGATGAGCCATGGAGTGTATCTCTCTTAATAGTCTCCATAGACTCGTAAAAGAGAGGTTACATGAGTAACTATCATGTATGCAATGAACTGTACAGAACCTGATGTTGAGCAATCATATTCTAGAGAAGTTCACCGTGAGTCAGTGAAAAACATCTTAAAGTGCTTAATATTCATGGTGGGTCTAACTTAAAACTAGAGGACTTAACAGACTCAAGTTTTTCAGACAGACCAAGACTACAGAAAATCCACTTTAAGGTAAGGCGTTACCTTGAACGATAGTGCAGTAAATTAGAAAGGTTTCAAATAGGAAAGAGTTACTGGTTTAGTGATAAAGAAAAAGTATATAGCTATAAATGACGCTACAAGTTGAATGTTTGGATGAAATATTCGTTACAGAACTAGGAATAGTTCCTAAGTCTCATCTTGGATCTAAACATGTGTTGTGGCACTTTCATTTGATTATAGGAATCATTGAAAGATGGGAAATAACTATAGAGATAATGGACTCTTAAGAACAACATTACATATCCATTAACTAAAGCTTATCCAACAACAGGATAATCGTCACTTAGAGAAGAAGGGTATGAGATACCATGACGATTGGCTTTAGTGCAAGTGGGAGATTGAAAGTATTATGCACACAAGCCAATCATGTTTGATGATAAAGCATATACTTTGTAACAATCTTATTCATTTATTAATGAAAAGTATTAATTTATTAAATGCTTTTAATTATCTACATGATGTTATTTTATAATATGTGATAAACCCATAGTTTTAAGCAATGCTTTTAGAATAATGATGATGATCATTATAATGAGATCTGAATTCTTAGAAAGCTTAAAACTAAAATAGTTCTCAATCGTTAGATTACTAAATTGGGGATTAGTGAATCCGGATAGATTGATTCATATGTTGCTTGCTCATTGGATAAGGATGATTGATCTCATGATCATTTGTGTGGAGACACTAAAGCAAGTATGTAGGTGCATATTAGAGAATAAATTCACTAAACGTGGCTCGCTAAGGAATACCTAATAGAGTTTTACTTGCATGTCAATAGGAATTTCTGTAGTGATAGTAGTACAAGTGATCCTTGGACTTGAGATCATCATAGTATCTTGTGTATGATGAGTTATACTTTAACTTATTCTTTAAGACCCTTAGGGTATATCAAAGGGTATGCTTGGGTATAATAAGTTGTACATAGAGATAATGTATGATCAATAAAGAATCTACCACTTCTAGTAAAAGAAGAGAAATATCCTATGTGATTCGATAAATGGCAACCCAGTAGTCCTTGGCCAAGGCATAATGAAATTAGAAAGGAGTTTCTAATTTACATTATTTGGAGTTATCTATTTAAAAGTCGAAATACATATAATTAAATAAGATAAGATTTGACAGTAATTCCATGTCTTATATTTAATTGGGACATTGTATGGTGGAAGGATTGAGTTATACGGTAACTATTTACTCAAAGGTTCTTTTATGATTAATATTGAAATCTATATTATCTTGAAAGTCGTTGATCGCTAGGGAGACTTATCCCTATTGTAGAATAAATATTATTTATTTAAATAAATTAATAATTTAATTTATTTATTTAAATAAGATTAGAATTGTTCTAATTGATTTATTCACAATCAGTTTAATATGGAGAACCTGAAGGGTCACACCATAAAAAGGAAGAATAATTATTTAAAAAGTTAATGGCATAATCGTAATAATAAGTTAAGTATATTTAATTTAATCTATGGTGATAGAATAAATTAAATAGCTTAATATTTATTATTTATTATTTTAGAAATATTAAATATAAATTAATAAGAGGAGTCTTATTATTATTATTATATAATTTGTAAAGGAGTTTGAAAATTAATTAATAAAGTACTCTCAAATATCCTAATAAGATTAGGAGACTAATTAATTAAAAGAATTTAATTAATTATTCCTAATAAGATTATGAGCCTAATTAATTAAAGGAGTTTAATTAATTAAAATAAAACTTAATTCCTTAATTGCTAAGGAAGGTTGGCCATATCTATAAATAAGAGGAGTCTTATTATGGGTGATAGAGTTGTTGTTGACTTTTTCACAACATACATAATTCTAATAGTTGGGAGAGTACACATTTTTCTATGAGAGATAGAAAAACTAGGGTTTTGCCGAATGCCCATCTTCTTGAATCTTTCTTCTTCCTTGGTGGATCACCTTTAGAGGCCAATCACTTGGGTGGCTAACGTTGATCAAAGGAAGGAGCAAAACCCGGTGGATTCAAGTTGAACGCGAAAAAGATTTGGAGGTGAACTTGTACCTGAGGAAGCTCGAATCTTCAATGGTATGATTCTTGTTCTTTATCTTTTCGTTTAATTAATAATTGTGCATAAAGGATGATCTGGGTATATGGTTTGTAAAATTTTTAAACTCTGATTTTTCACGTTTTCTCTTATTTTGTACAATTTGATTGCGTTCATGAATATTACAAACCTAACACCCAGGAGTTCAAAATTTAGGCTATGTGATAGGGAATCATTGGCAAGTAGGAGAATAATTGATTGTAGTTAGCTTTCCTATATCCATCACAGCCTACTGCAATTATTTGAACTTCTTCATCCTCTTCTTCTTCCCGATCTTCATTTTCTTTATTTGAAATTTTCACTATATCAATCATCTCCACTTCTCTTCTCTGTTCTTCTGCTATCTCCACTTCCATAGCTTCAACCCTCTCCATTTCTTCTGTTTCAGAAGTTAAGATCTCTTGAGGAACTGAGGAAGGTTCGTGATATTCTTTTTACAGTTCCTCCTCAGCTGTAGTCTTTTCTGTCATTGGGACTTCGTGAGGCTCCCCCTCAATTTGATCATCCATTTGAACTTCAACCAGCTCCCCCTCAGCTGGAGCATTCTCTAGTGTAGGAACTTTAGGAAGCTCCCCCTCAACCCAAGATGTATTTTCCTTAATAGCTTTGGGTAGCTCTTTTTTAGCAGCTATTCTTCTATCTTCCTCCTTTAAGACTCCTTCATTAACTAGAATGTATTTCTTGACAAGCTTTCTCTTTATCCTCTTAGGCTGAGCCACAACCTCAGTACTTTCCTCAGCTTCAGCTCTAAAAGTTTGATCAGGCTGAGAAACTGTTGCAGCATCCACTTTTGGAGTGATATCAAGTCTGGACTCCATGATTGGTAGTGACTCTACGATCGAAGAGAGCGAAGACTTCTTTGATTTATGGCTACGTTTTCCCTTCTTAAGCAGTTGAGAGATGGTAGCTCTGTCTTCTTCCTCCTCAGACTGCTGCTCTTTCCCCTTCATTTCCTTCAGAGTTTCAGTGCCTGAACTCTCTTGGGGTGCATCTGTGGTTGAGCCTTGAGGCTCCTCTGTCGTTTGAGCCTTCATTTTCCTCTTACCCTTGCTTTTTCTGACCAAAGCGATGGGTTCCTCTTTATTAATTTCTTCTTCTTCATCAGTTTCCTTCACAACTGATATATTTCTTGGTAGCCCAGATTCTCTTGCTTTTCCAGTCCTTCCACTGGATTCAGACATCATTCTGACATTTTTTGCAGGATTTCTCTTCCAATTTTGAAATAATTGTTGGGTCATTTTCCTGTTGGGATTGATAGATTCTCCTTCATTGTTCTAAATTTTGTCTCCCAGAGCTGATTGCAGGATTATTCTTATGAATCACCCATAGAGCATCTTTCCAGAGCTCTTTAATTTCTTTGAACTGAGTATCTATTTCCCAATCCAATCGATAAGTAGGGCCCCATAGTTGAGTTGAATCCCGAAGTAGATTAATGTCATGAGCTTTAGTTGAACTTCATTCACATAGTCATGCCCAGAGCTTTAACAACAATGTCAACTAGAAACTCATACTTCTGGGAAAACTCCTTCTTCTTGTATCCCTTGACGTTCTAAAACTTTGTGTGGCGCATCTTCTTCAGACCTTCATGAAAATTGATAACCTCCATAGATGCAAGCCCCTTTGATTTGAAACCTATGGCTAGGTTTATATCTTCATCTTTAAGTTTAATTTGCTCCCCCTTGACCCTTGTGGTGATAACGTCTTTCTCAAAAGCTCCATTGCTATAGAATTCTTTCACCAGCTTCAGGTAGATCCATGTGCTGGTGCTCAAAGATTCTTCAAGACCAACTTTCTTCAGAAGATACAAAATTTTGTGAAATTTAGGGTCAGCTGTCTTGAACTCGTCGAAGCAGATTTGATAGCCAGAGATAACATTTGAAGCCGCCATTGATTTTCTTGAACTAAGGTTGGTTGAGCGTTTTTGAAAGCTAGGGTTTCTGCTGGTAGAGAGAGAGGAATGAGCTTTTTGAACTTCTGAGGTGAGTTTTCAAAAAGACCTTTTCAAACTATACTTGTAACTTTCGTCCTTTTAATCTGCATAGTGGGGCATATGTCAAGTCCTACCAGGCTCCACGATTTTAAATATTATGGCAAATATTGATCTGCCCTTAGTTCCCCTTGAGCTGGTGTATCCTTTGGGAGGACTACGATCGTCGAGGTTGCACTACGATGTTGAGTTCACTGTTGAATCTACTCTACGTTCGTTGTTTGTCCTTGTCCTTGTGATGAACTTTGACTTAGCATTCCTTCTAGTTAATTTTTAGTAGGGATGTATTGTAAAGATATAGTTCTATATGCTTAGTCCTAGAATGCATGACAGGATTGTGTGTTATTGCTATAGCACTTGTGTTATCACAATGAACATGTATAGATTTGAAATCAAACTCATAGACTGCTAGCTGATTTTTCATCCATAAGATTTGAGCATAGCAGTTGCCAGTAGCAATGTATTCAGCTTCTGCTGTTGACGTAGATACTGAGTTTTGCTTCTTGCTAAACCAGGACACAAGTCTGTTTCCTAGCAACTGACAGGTGCCATGTACTTTTTCTATCGATCTTGCAGTCTGCAAAATCAACATATGTATATCCTGTCAGTTCAAAGGAGGACTCCTTGGGATACCAAAGTCCCAAGTGAGGTGTGCATTTGAGATACCTAAAAATTCTTTTTATAGCAGTTAAGTGTGATTCCTTCGGATTAGCTTGGAATCTAGCACATATGCATGTTGCAAACATTATGTCTGCTCTACATGTAGTTAGATATAGAAGAAAGCCTATCATACCTCTGTATTAAGTTATATCAATACTTTTACCTTTCTCATCTTTGTCAAGCTTGGTTGCTGGAGAAATTGGTGTTTTCATGAGAGAGGCTGATTCCATGCCATACTTTTTAAGTAAGTCTTTAATGTACTTGGCTTGGTTTATGAAGATACCTTCATCAATCTGTTTTACTTGTAATCCAAGGAAGAAATTCATCTCACCCATCATACTCATTTCGAACTTGCTCTGCATAAGCTTGGCAAATCTCTTAAACAATTTTTCATCAGTAGAGCCAAAGATAATGTCATCAACATATATTTGAACTAATAGGACTTTGTCTTTGTGCTTTCTAAGAAATAATGTGGTATCTACTCTACCTCTAGTGAAACCATTTTCAATAAGAAAGTTAGTTAGTGTTTCATACCATGCTCTAGGTGCTTGTTTAAGTCCATATAAGGCTTTGTCTAATCTATAGACATAATTAGAGAGAGTTGGATTGATGAAACCTGGAGGTTGCTCTACATTTACTTCTTCTTGAAGTTCACCATTCAGAAATGCACTTTTGACATCCATTTGAAAGACTTTGAACTTCATGTGGGCAGCAAAGGCAAGGAATATCCTGATGGCTTCTAATCTGGCAACAGGTGTGAAGCTCTCGCCGTAGTCGATGCCTTCTTCTTGAGAGTAACATTTGGCTACAAGTCTTGCCTTATTCCTCGTTATTACCCCATCTTCATCCATCTTGTTTCTAAAGACCCATTTGGGGCCAATAACCGGGTGACCTCTAGGTCTTGGAACTAATCTCCATACTCTTCTTCTTTCAAACTGATTTAGTTCCTTTTGCATGGCCTCTATCCAACTTGAGTCTTCCATAGCATCTTCTATCATTTTAGGTTCTATTTGTGACAAAAATCTTAGATAGAAGCACTCATTCTAGGTGGCAGATCTTGTCTTGACTCTTGCACTTGGATTTCCAATGATTAGGTCTTGAGTGTGATCTCTTGCCCATCTGTTCCCTATTGGAACATCTCTGACCTGATGCCTTCTTGTCTGAATTCTTCAAGATTAACCTATGCTTCTTGATGTAAAGGTTCGTTTTCTGGCATAGTTCTCTCTACGATCTCTTGTTTAGGCTCAACGATTTCATTTTCTAGGACTACGATCGTGGTGTTGAGCTCGACCACCTCATTCGTAGTGTCTGAGTTGTCATTCGTAGTGTCTTGAGGCACATTTTTGTCTAAGTCTATTTCATCGAAGATGATGTGAATAGAGACTTCACACTTAGCATCTTCTTGTTAAACACTCTATAAGCCTTACTGTGACAACCCGAGAATTTAGAAAAAAATTTTAAATCTTAAATGATGGATTAAAGGTTATATGATAGACCTAAACTGAAAAATAAGTGTATGGAATTATCATTTCTGGGAAAGAATTTTGTGAATTTAAAATTTTTGTGGTGAATTATTTAAGATTAAGGGTATATGTGTATATATTCTGTGTATATGGTTGTATATGTGTTCAATATGTGGTTAAGGGTCAAAGGTTTACCAGATAACCTATATCAGTGGCAAACCATATGATTATATTAAGAACGTCAACGTTCAGTTAGAAAATTCTTACGATTTATAAAAAACCCTAATTCGGAATATGAAACCCTAACTTGGGAATTCGAAGGTTAAATTTAATGATTTATGTAATTATGATTATATATATAATTAGGGATAACCCTAATTGACTATTTAGAAAACCCTAATTATTATTTAAAATTTTTATTTAGGAAATATTAATCCTAATTAGCAAGCTTGAGTTATGATTAAGAAATCTTAATATAATTAGAGAATCCTAATTATAATTTAGAAATATTAATTTTCTTTTTCGGAAAACATAAATTGGAAATCCTAGAAAGTTAATTTGTAAACCTTAAGGGTTAAACCCTAAACCCTAAGGATTAAATCCTAAACCCTAAGTGTTTGGACAATTGACAAGTATGCCATTAAAATTGGAAATCAAACGACCGAAATATCGTTTTCTTAAAACTTAAGTAAAAGATTTGTGAAATCTTGTGGGTCATCACTCTATGTTTATCCCACGTGTGTAAAATCTTTTCAAGATCAGATTTGGTATGCCACCTAGCAACCCAATTTCATTGAATCTAAATAAAAGATCAAAAAGTAAGTAAAGTTACTTACTTTCCTAAGCAAACCAACCTAGACCTTATGTCTCTTCAAATTTCGAAATCTAGAGTGAGAGAGAGAGAGAGAATCAAAGCTAAGAACACTTCATAGCTTGCCAAGATCAGGAATCAAAAGTCAGATTTTAAGATCAAAGCTTAGAAAAGATATAAACCCAAAATTTTGAAAATCATGTGATCCATGTTTTTTGATGTTGTTTGTTGTTAAAGTTATGTTAGAGGGTGTCATTTAGTGATCTGGGTTGTTAGATCCCAGATCCATAACATCAAAGTGCTCGAAAGTGAAGTTTTTAGAAATCTGGAAAAAGTTGGAAAAGTGGCCTGACAGGGCCTCTAGATTCTTCTGTGTTAATAATTTATGGTGTTTGAAGTTTTATATGTGTAGTATGCCATGTAGGCTTTAATCTGGAACTGGAAACAGTGCCAAATCTTGTCTAGATCATAAGTTATAAGCAGTCAAATTGCGTTGACCGAGCACGAAATCAATTTCTGGGTAACCTAGATTGCCCAGAATTTTCTGATAGTGTTATTGCAGGCTCTAGATCTCGCTGAGTTTAAGTGTTTATGTCATGTTGTTGGTTTGTTAAGTAGATCGGTATATGAACTACAAGTACATTCTATTCGATCACCTAGATTAACTGTAGAATCAAAGTTAATTGTGGTCAAACAAGGGTTGACCGACTGCCCGGATGAAGATTCTGGAAAACCCAGAATCTTCATAAGCATGTTTTCTGTCAGAGTTAGACCGACCATGATCTCTTAGAAGTAGTTGTTTTTATGATGATCTGATGTTATATAATTGTACACTGACATCTATACTACATATTTGAACCTTCATATCACACAAATCAAACTCAGGATGCATGTTACAAGGATCCAAAGTAGCCCACTCGTACTGTTCTTCATTTCTGGAAAACACAGAAATGAAGAACAGCCTCTGACATGATTTTTGGTGGCCTAGATCTTTCTGTGATTATATGTTTTGGTCATGAACTTTGCTTAGACTTGTACTATTACATACGGGCTACAACATTAAAGTAATTACCAGCAAAGAAACTTACGGATTAAAGAATTTCAAACGGTCAAAGTAGGTACCATGTAAACTGACATTGAGTTCCTGGGCAAGCTCAAGAATACTCAAGAACACCTATAGTGACAGTTTCGTCGCTATAGGGCCCTTTACCTACAGTTATTTTCTAAAAATAATTATTTTATTTAATAAATGGATAGAAATAGTTATTAATTATTAAAAATTCATAATAAATTTCTAAAAATTATTTTTAAAGTTCAACAATGGATTTTTAATTATTCTTAATATATTTCATAAATATTTAATATTTTTGGAATATTAATGGTATTTAATTTAATTTAATTATAATATTAAATAAATTATTTAAAAATAATTTTAATACATTAAAAATCATGAAAAATTATATTATGGTATAAGAAAATATTTTAAGTTATTTTTAATGACTTTTAATATTTTGTGAGGAATTTCATTAATTAATTAATATTGATGGTGATTAATTTATTTGATAATATATTAAATAAATTATGGAAAAATAGAATTAATGCTTTAAAAATTATATAAAAATGATTTAAGTATTATAAAAATATTTTAAGTTATAAAGTATAACTTTTGATATTTTGTCATGAAAAACATTAATATTTAATATTAATGGCAATTATTGAATAATTAATTTAATTGTTTAAAAATCATCTAAATATGATTTTAAGGTATTAAAAATACTTTGATATATTATAATATTATGTTATGATTTTCATTAATATTTAGTATTAAATAAATATTAATGATAGATGAATTATATGGTATTTAATTCTTATAAATACGATATTAATGATTGAAAATTCATGACAAATGGTAATAATTATCTGAAAATTATTACGAGCTTATGAAAATTATTTTGACTGATAATAAAATTATCTATGATAATTGTTAAGTGTTTAGGCAGAGTTTAATTGAACTTAGACTCGAGAATTTTTTGACTAGGCCGTCAGGATGTCACAATTGTGTTGGTTTCAACTTAGACTAAAATAGTTTGACTTGATACCGAGTCTTAAGTAGTTTGTGGACTAATAGGGTTATGTGCTATGTGTTTAGGTTATTTTAAATATTGTGATGATATTATTCTAATTTGTATATCTATATTATTTATATATTAGGTTCAGATAAAGCTAAATAGAATGTGTAACGGTAAACATCGGAACAGGCACATTTTCCTTAACTCAACTTTGAGTTATTTATTCAAATATACTTGTGGTTAATCATTTCTGATTACCATGTCTATGAATTGTTGAATCGTACTCAGTGCATATTGCATGTATTCATCAGGTATGAAAGGTTGATCACCTTCATTACCATTCGGTCCAGATATAATTGATATGTTCATGTTCAATGTTCATTCAGCTATGAAAATTTGTCCATGCTAGTTCACAATTATATTGTAGAACTGTAGCCAGCTTTTGTTTAATTCTTTCAATCATGATATATCCTTAATTTATTGAACTTAAACTTGTTGGGCAAACTTATTTCTCACCCTTGCTATATCATGATAAACATTAAAGATAAAGACGAATATGTCAGATACAGGAAAGGATAAAGCCAAGTTCAGCTTGGGATTATATGTGCAGCTAAATTGTAATAATATAGTATGATAATAATATTATATGTTAGACAGGTTATGAATTGTATATAAGTTAAGGTTATTCGACCTTGGGGAATAGTGTGTAAAGTTTATTGTATAAACAATTTATGTTTATATATTCCGCAATAGTTGTAGAATGATTGTACCGGACCCGCGGTGATTTGGGACCCGGATTCGGGGGTCCCACAGTTGGTATCACAGCTATTGGTTATAAACCTAGGGTAGTGATTCCTTAGACTAATAACCGTAGTGATTAGGATAAGTACTAACTCAAATCGAGTTAGTGTGTCGGTAAGATTCAAAGACGAATCTCGACGGGTTATAAAGACACGGAGTTCCCTAACTCTGATAATAAAAGTGAACAGTAATGGTGAATAGATAAAGTCTAAAAGACTAAAAGTACAGAGATAGGAGATTGTAAAACAAAACGATCATAGAATAAAAATGAATCGTAATATATAAGATGAGATCAACCCGTGATCTGATAAGGTTAGGACAGTGAGATGGATCAAGCAAATGATTGAAAAGTTTAATGGCAAGAATGTTGTACGTCAGTTGTACTAATGAATTGGTACAGATTCAGGAAAGGATTATGAATACGAGTTGAATGAAATTCGTATTGAGAAGGGAGTTAAGATTAGGTTTGTGTCGCGCTATTTGCTATATACCTGTTGAGAAGGTGATTCTTTTCTCATGTATATAACAGATAGATAGGGTATAGGTAGAGAATATAGGATTAAGTACGAGTTTTGTAACGCCCCGAAATCTGGTCTATCTTCACACCCGGATTCCGTGCTTCACTAGTACTTCATTCATCCAACATACATCATTATATACTAAAATATAACAACATACACTCTCAAATCCCAGGTTCTGAAAACCTTATAATCTCTTTCATTACAAATAATAATAAATATATTATTCATTTCATCTTACAAGAGTGACTTTTATCCGCCACCAAGGATACACAATAGTTCATTAAACTAGTCTATCGTTCAGTTCCATCTTTCTACATTACAAGTCTTCACTTGATCTTCTCGCTCAATCACATTCTGCATAACACTTCATTTGGATACCGTCAGCTTGATCTTTAAGGGATCCTTAAGTTCTTCTAACCTCGTTCGTTGAAAATGTTTTTCATTTTAAAGCAAGTGTGAGCATTCAATTGTCCAGCAAGTCATAAAAGTTGAACAAACAACTTCAAGAGTTTAAACATTTCTTTAAAACTTCGATAACCGAACAAAGGTTATGAAGCAACTTGAATAATAGGAATAGTCCCGATTCCTATCATCATAAAATATCTATCATTTTCACTTTGAAATACTTTCATTCCTCTACCTTTTTCATACACATCCTGTCTGGCTAGAATCATTAGCACAGACTTAACAATAACGGTTCATGTATAAACAGAGCATACTTGTATTGAACAGTCAATCATAGAACAGTTCATATCATAGAAACACCGAAGTGTTCAAATTGTGGCACAAGGTCTCATACATACTACCACCTTGTACATATATCACACATATGCACATAGACAAGACTTCTCAAGTTTAACATCTAAGAGGTTTAAGAAACTAGCATTCATAAAATATGAATGCAGTTAAGAAACTTGCCTTACGCACAGCTACAGCTTACCCTGAACTGCTCATTCAAACTCCTAAGTAACACATAAGGAAAACATAAACACCAATTAGTCATATATTTGATTTACGCATTGGTTTAAACTTCACTTTACTTCTTAGGGTTTGCGTTCTTGAAATTTAAGCTTACGCGTCCAACTTCCTTTACCAATTTACGGCTTCATGACATACGAAAATGTCTTACTCAGAACGTTCATCATATTTGATGATTTATATTCTTATCTGACTCACATTCGGCTTTCATTAATCGTATTATCGTTCATTACGATTTTCTTGATAATTCATATCTTATTTAATACTTTCGTTATCCATTACATGAACCCCATCTTCATTACTCGTTCTTAGTGTCGAAGCCATACCGATCGTTGTATAATAAGACCGATTGTTCATCGCAATCAACGTTGCGTTCACAGCGTCTATACGCTTCACACTTATCTCTCATTATCATGACATAACATCGAAATGTTATTCATTACCCTCGTCTCTCAACGTCTAAGGAATCACGATCATAGCAATCCCTCACGTTTGTTCATCACGACTACGGTCCCCGAATATTGGTTACGTAACCCGCGTTTATATCCTTCATCTTTTAAGTACGTTGAATCTTTCTGTTTAATCTTTACTACAGGTTTAATTCAATTGATTAAGTGTTACATTAGTTGAACATTATGTTCTTTATCTTCCTTTACGTTCCCCCACGAGTTGAGCAATTAAAAGCTCTTATCTAGCTTTTCCTTCACACTGGCGCTGCGACGCCACTCTCTCCTTTAACTCTCGAGCTACGGCCCGAGTTAGCAGTACCTAGCACTCCAGTCTGGCACTGCAGCACCACATTACAAGGCATGACTGGCGCCGCGGCGCCAAGCCCTAACCTTAGGAAATTTCTCTAAGTGTTAAATCAATTTGAGATGCTTACTTCCCGATCTCATAACTCCTTCGTTATAACTCATAACGAGGTCATTCCAAAGCCATTCTCTTCGTTATCTTACGTACTTCAATACCCCTCAGATAGAACTTCATTCTGAATTCGTTAACATGCCATTCGATTGGCTTGATCTTCACCCTTCGTTCATTTTTACGCTTTTAATGTTCTTCGCTTGCTCGTCCGTAATTCGGTCATCCGAACTCGGAACTCGTTCGTTCTTGAGTCCACGACTCACGTTTTCTATGTTCCCTTACTTCCTTATGCAAGCCTACACATTCGGGTTCATTTACGAACTTTCTAATTCTCGTTTGTCTTTTACGAAAATTTCGCCATAACTTCGTTAAAGCTACGTTTTAATTCGTTCTTCATGAACGTTTCTACCGTTCCTAACTAAGCAATAAGCATCTAACTTATACGCGATAGTTTTAAATTTGTCCATCAACAACAATTAAACTATGATGGTTTTAAATTTGTTCATCAACAACGTTCTTCGTGTTCTTCGCGTGTTCTTCGTTCGTTCTTCATTTTAATCGATATTTTGGATTACAATTTCACTTTTTATTAGAATTTGATGTTATAGAACACCGTTCCTTACTTAATTCACCTACTTGTTCATAATATTCATTCGGATCGCTCAAAATCCTTACGAATCTTATACTTACTTAAGCAATTTACAAACTAAACTTCTAATTCTTATTTCTTTATTTTCTTACGATTTCTACCATATGAAATCATTACTAACATCTTTTACTCCTTATTCTCATTAAGATATGTCTTTGAACATAAAAACTTAAAGAAAATTAACCTAGGAATTAGGTTTTAATACCTTTCCTCTTTATTTCTCTTCCGCTATAAAAAGTCAGCGATTTGCAAGCTTTTCTATTTCACGATCACTTTCGATCCGATCATTCATGCTCATGCTCTTCCTTCTCCCTCTTCCTACTAGCTCTCTCTATCTCTAAGATGTAGGATTTCAAAAATCCCATCAAATGAACATATGGCCTCCTATTTATAGAAAATCAAGGCTAAAGGCAATTTAGTCATTTCCCCCCCCCACCCCCTTACTATTCACACCTCCTCCATCCCTTAGCCACCAAGTTTACTTGGCCACCACCCTTACTTGGTGGCCAAGTAACTACCCCACATGCCCATGGGTCACCCCATGGGTTGCCCCATAGGTTATTACCCATCCGTTTAACCATCGGTTCGGTCCGCGGTTTATCTTCTTGGTTTGGGCCTTAACCCTAATTCTTATTGGGCCTAACCTGGGCTTGATTTCACAAAGAATTGGGCTTGACATAATCCAAGTACATTTGGATCCTACAAAGTCCATGAACTCAAAGTCCATTAAGACTCATCGTATTCTACGCATTCCATTCTCGTATTCTCGTATTCTCTTCGTATATTGTTCGTACGATATTCGTATAATACGTCGTACTAATTTTTGTACTATACTCATATACTAACTAGTATCATACTCGTATCTTCACGCATAATAATCCTAATTATTATATGTACTCATAAAATTTTCGGAACTCACTTTTCCTAACCCTTAGGTTTTGAGTCCGCGGGTGAAAACTTAAATTTTGTCATAACTGAAATATTATTGAATATTCCATCACGTCTCAAAATTAAATGTAATCATTAAAGTCTCAGAATTTCAAAATAAATCTCTAAGCAGAAATGGATGAATAGTGCCTATTTCGTCTTTTTTTCCGAAAATATTTTGCTCCCGAAAAACTTTTATTTTCGTCTTGAAAATTCTTATTCGTTCAATATAGCTCGTAGCCAGAATCCTCCCGACTTATAATCATCCTAGGTTATAGAACGATTAATAAACACATATCACATAATAGTATTAATAAAAATTTATTTTATTAATAACTAATTCTTTAAACTTAAATTTTGGACAACCCGAATTTTCGGGTCGTCACAAGTTTGATGAACTGGGTGTAGTTTTGTGTGAATGGAGTATTAAGGATAATAGAAATAGATAGACTATTTAAGCAAATGATTATTAGTGGAGACATGGGTTTTCCCAAATCTGCTAGCTATGCTAGACTTCAAAATTTTTGACATCGAGCTAAATACGCATTATGTGCCTTTTTGAAATGAATTTTTATTCTCAACTCCTGGTGACCATGGTGTATGAGTGGACTTCGAGCCACCGACACATCGTTACCTGTTGAGATGATAAAACTAAATTGCAAAGATTTTTGGAACGATTTAAAGAATAGTCTATGCTACTTGTTTCGGGCAGACGATAATGATTTGAAATATCAAAATATATTTTTATTTATCACTTATGTATCATGTAACCTGGTACAGAGATGATAAAAAGTTGATGGAGTTGTAAATACAGGAATACTTAGTGTTGTATTTGAACTAAAATCGTTGTTCCACTATTGTATGATGTGTTATAACAAAGTTATACAATGACGACATCCTCAAACGGGCTGTTAATACAGTACGGCATCATGACGTCGTTTTTCAAACTATTTTTTTAAAATTTTAATTTGCCAACGGGGTTTGGCTATACTTAAATATTTCGATTGAATTGAATTATTGATATGAGTCTATGCTATTTGATTCAGCTAGACCAACGTTTATGAAAATTCTAAGCGTTCTTTGAAAATTTTCCCAAACCGAATTATTTTGGTGCGAAATCCGATAAGACTGAGGTAAAATTTTGTGCCTATGGCAGTGACGAGAAACAGATTAGACCAGCAGTACTTAATAAGTACAGGGCATATTTGGCTAGCTATCCACTATGTCTGTAAGATAAGACGGTTTGCGGATGTATTTCCATAAAACCTTTTCGAAAATGAAAGTTTGTAGTCTATATGACTCCTCAGCACTATTTGAAATTTTTACTCTTGTGAGGTGTATTGGGTAGCATGTGATGATGGTATGAAGGTGTAAGTTGTATGGTATAAGGCGTAAGTTAAATTTCGGGGAAGAAATTCTTAGAAAAAGGGATGAATGTGACAACCCGAGAATTTGAAAAATTTATTTAAATCATAAATGATGGATTAAAGGTTATATGATAGACCTAGACTGAAAATAAGTGTATGGAATTGTCATTTATGGGAAGAAATTTTGTGAATTTAAAATTTTTGTGGTGAATTATTCAGGATTAAGGGTATACATGTATATATTATGTGTATATGGTTGTATATGTGTACAATATATGGTTAAGGGTCAAGGGTTGACCAGATAACCTATATCAGTGGAAAACCCTATGATTATATTAAGAATGTCAACGTTCAGTTAGAAAATTCTTACGATTTATAAGAAACCCTAATTCGGAATATGAAACCCTAACTTGGGAACTTAAAGGCTAAATTTAATGATTTATATAATTATGATTATAAATATAATTAGGGATAACCCTACTTGACTATTTAGAATACCCTAATTATTATTTAAAATTTTTAATTAGGAAATATTAATCCTAATTAGAAACTTGAGTTATGATTAAGAAATCTTAATATAATTACAGAATCCTAATTATAATTTAGAAATATTAATTTTCTATTTTGGAAAACATAAATTGGAAATCCTAGAAAGTTAATTTGTAAACCTTAAGGGTTAAACCCTAAACCCTAAATGTTTGGACAATTGACAAGTATGCCATTAAAATTGGAAATCAAATGACCGAAATACCCTTTTCTTAAAACTTAAGTAAAAGATTTGTGAAATCTTGTGAGTCATCACTCTATGTCTATCCCATGTGTGTAAATTCTTTTCAAGATCAGATTTGGTATGCCACCTGGCAACCCAAGTTCATTAAATCTAAACAAAAGATCAAAAGTAAGTAAAGTTACTTACTTTCCTAAGCAAACCAACCTAGACCTTCTCTCTCTTCAAATTTCGAAATCTAGAGTGATAGAGAGAGAGAATCAAAGCTAAAAACATTTCATAGCTTGCCAAGATCAAGAATCAAAAGTCAGATTTTAAGATCAAAGCTTAGGAAAGGTATAAACCCTAAACTTTGAAAATCATGTGATCCATGTTGTTTGTTGTTTAAAGTTATGTTAGAGGGTGTCATTTAGTGATCTGGGTTGTTAGATCCCAGATTCATAACATCAAAGTGCTTGAAAGTGAAGTTTTTAGAAATCTAAAAAAAGTTGGAAAAGTGGCCTGACAGCCATATGTCAGGGCCTCTAGATTCTTCTGTGTTAATGATTTATGGTGTTTGAAGTTTTATGTGTAGTATGCCATATAGGCTTTAATCTAGAACTAGAAATAGTGTCAAATCATGTCTAGATCATAAGTTATAAGCAGTCAAATTGCGTTGATCGAGCACGGAATCAATTTCTGGGTAACCCAGATTGCCCAGAATTTTCTGATAGTGTTATTGCATGCTCTAGATCTCGCTGAGTTTAAGTGTTTATGTCATGTTGTTGGTTTGTTGTTGTAGACCGGTATATGAACTACAAGTACATGCTATTCGATCACCTAGATTAACTGTAGAATCAAAGTTAATTGTGGTCAAACAAGGGTTGACCGACTGTCCAGATGAAGATTCTGGAAAACCCAAAATCTTCATAAGCATGTTTTCTGTTAGAGTTTGACCGGCCATGATCTCTTGGAAGTAGTTGTTATTATGATGATCTGTTGTTATATAAATGTACACTGACATCTATACTACATATTTGAACCTTCATATCACACAAATCAAGCTCAGGATGCATGTTACAAAGATCCAAAGTGGCCCCCTCGTACTGTTCTTCATTTCTAGAAAACCCAGAAATGAAGAATAGCCTATGACATGATTTTTGGTGGCCTAGGTCTCTTTGTGATTATATGTTTTGGTCATGAACTTTGCTTAGAGTTGTAGTATTACATCCGGGCTACAACATTAAAGTAATTACCATCCCAGAAACTTACGAATCAAAGAATTTCAAACGATCAAAGTAGGTACCATGTAAACTGACATTAAGTTCCTGGGCAAGCTCAAGAACACTCAAGAACACCTATAGCGATAGTTTCGTCGCTATAGGGCCCTTTAGCGACAGTTATTTTCTAAAAATAATTATTTTATTTAATAAATGGATAAAAATAGTTATTTAATAAATGGATAAAAATAGTTATTAATTATTAAAAATTCATAATAAATTACTAAAAATTATTTTTAAAGTCCAAAAATGGATTTTTAATTATTCTTAATATATTTCATAAATATTTAATATTTTTGGAATATTAATGGTATTTAATTTATTTAATTATAATATTAAATAAATAATTTAAAAATAATTTTAATACATGAAAAATCATGAAAATTTATATTATGGTATAAAAAAGTATTTTAAGTTATTTTTAATGACTTTTAACATTTTGTGAGGAATTTCATTAATTAATTAATATTAATGGTTATTAATTTATTTGATAATATATTAAATAAATTTTGGAAAAATAGAATTAATGCTTTAAAAATTATATAAAAATGATTTAAGTATTATAAAAATATTTTAAGTTATAAAGTATAACTTTTGATATTTTGTCATGAAAAACATTAATATTTAATATTAATGGCAATTATAGGATAATGAATTTAATTATTTAAAAATCATCTAAATATGATTTTAAGGTATTAAAAATACTTTGATATATTATAAATATATTATAATATTATGTTATAATTTTCATTAATATTTAGTATTAAATAAATATTAATGATAAATGAATTATGTGGTATTTAATTCTTATAAATACGATATTAATGATTGAAAATTCATGATAAATGGTAATAATTATCTGAAAATTATTACGAGCTTATAAAAATTATTTTGACTGATAATAAAATTATCTAAGATAATTGTTAAGTGTTTAGGTAGAGTTTAATCGAACTTAGACTCGAGAATTGTCTAACTAGGCCGTCGGGATGTCATAATTGTGTTGGTTTCAACTCAGATTGAAATAGTTTGACTTGATATCGAGTCTTAAGTAATTTGTGGAATATTAGGGTTATGTGCTATGTGTTTAGGTTATTTTAAATATTGTGATGATGCGTAACGGTAAACATCGGAACATGCAAGTTTTCCTTAACTCAACTTTGAGTTGTTTATTCAAATATACTTGTGGTTAATCATTGTTGATTGCCATGTCTATGAATTGTTAAATCGTACTCAGTGTATATTGCATGTATTCATCAGGTATGAAAGGTTGATCACCTTCATTACCATTCGGTCCAGATATAATTGATATGTTCATGTTCAATGTTCATTCAGCTATAAAAATTTGTCCATGCTAGTTCACAACTATATTGTAGATCTGTAGCCAGCTTTTGTTCAATTCTTTCAATCATGATATATCCTTAATTTATTGAACTTAAACTTGCTGGGTAAACTTATTGCTAACCCTTGCTATATTATGATAAATATTACAAATAAAAACGAATACGTCGGATACAAGAAAGGATAAAGCCAAGTTCAGCTTGGGATTATATGTGCAGCTAAATTGTAATAGTATAGTATGATAATAATATTATATGTTAGATATGTTATGAATTGTGTATAAGTTAAGGTTATTAGACCTTAGGGAATAGTGTGTAAAGTTTATTGTATAAATAATTTATGTTTATATCTTCTGCAATAGTTGTAGAATGATTGTACTGAATCCGCGGTGATTTGGGACCCAGATTCGGGGCTCCCATACTTACTGTCTGTGGCATATCTGAGAAAGATTTCGTCGTTTGACTTGGGTTAAAACTTAGTTAGATATTATTTTTCATTGTTGAGAATATAGAATGCATAACCGAATACATGAAAGTAACTGACACTTGGCTTTCTTCCTTTCCACAGTTCGTAGGGAGTATTCTTTAACATAGAGTGTACGAGAGATATGTTCTGAGTTTAACATGCAGTGTTGACAGCTTCTGCCTAGAAGTATTCAGGCAGACGGGCTGCTGCTAGTAGAGTTCTTCCAGCCTCAATCAACGTTCTATTCTTTCTCTCAGCTACTTTACTGAGTAGTTCGTCGAGCTAAAAAGTTGTGACTGATGCCATTGTCTGTGCAGAATTGGTCCATCTGAGAGAAGTCGAATTCTCTACCATGATCACTCCTTATAGCCTTAATTTTCTCTCCTTTTTTGTTCATCACCAGTTTGAACATCTTAATGAGTTGGGAACTTGTTTCATCCTTTGATTTTAGAAAGAACACCCATGTAAATCTTGTGTAGTCATCCATTACGACCAATAAGTATCTTTTCCCTCCAAGGCTCGTGGTTGGAATCGGTCCAAATAGATCCATGTGAAGTAGCTGCAGGGGCTTATCAATTGAGTTGATAGTTTTGCTTTTGAAGGAGCTTCTAGTTTGTTTTCCAAGTTTACAGGCGTTGCATGGCCTTTCTTTGATAAAGCTAAGCTTGGGTAAGCCTGCTACTAGATCCTTGGAGGCTAGTTTTGACATACTTTTGATGTTGAGATGATACAGCCTTCTATGCCATAGCCAACTCATTTCTTCAGAAGCTTTAGCTCGAAAGCATATTATCTCGTCAGAACTTAGTTGGCCAAGATTAATAGTGTAGATGTTCCATTCTCTTGTTTCGATCAGCTTTATAGAGGATGTATTCAGATCTCTGACTTGACATTGATTGTTGAGGAAGGTAACTTGATGACCCCTGTCGCAGAGTTGGCTTATGCTCAGAAGATTGTGCTTTAGTCCTTCCATATAGGCTACTTTACTAAAGGATACTGCACCATTCCCAGCTGAGCCATATCCTCTTGTCTTACCAGAGCCATTATCTCCAAAGATGACTGATGGACCCTCTTTCTCTATGAATTTCGACAGGAGGGCTTTGTTCCCAGTCATGTGCTTTGAGCATCCACTGTCCAGATACCATGTCGTGATCGTGAAGCTCTGTTCCTATTGTAAGATTAAACTCTCATTTTGGTACCCATACTTGCATGGGTCCTTCCTTGTTAGTACCCTTGGGAACCCAAATTTGCTTGACTTTGGGTATAATATGCAGAGAATTATTGTAGCACACTGCAACCTTATGACCAAATTTATTACATATAAAACATCCAGCATGATGCATGTTTGTGTGTGTATGTGGATTCTTTCTTCATTTGGACTTATGCGGGTTTTTAGCAATCTTTCCTTCATACTGGTTCTTCTTTTTCCATGTGTCCTTGTGATTCATGAGTTGTGAAGAGTGAAGCTTAACTCTACTGTTCTTACCAGTTGATTCGTGGAGTTGATTTTACTCGACTCTACTACCCTTCGAGGTTGGAGAGTAGAGACTAAGTTACTCTTCTCTTTTCTGAATCTTAGGCCAGCATGGGATCCGTTATGCCTTAGAACATGGAATGGATAAGAAGAACATGGATTGACTGGTTCTTCCTTCTGTGAGGATTTCATAAATGTAATGCTTCTATTATAATTTGAAACATTACTAGTGCTAGTTTTTTTTTAACTTTTCCACATGATTCTGAGATGGATTCTGTAACGATCGAGAAATTTTATAATTTATTTAAATATTTATTGAATTAAATAAATATTTTAAATAATTTATTTATTGAGAAAAATAAATAATTGATGAAATTGTGGTGCAATAATTATTAACTAAATTGATTAATGGTAATTTTATTATTTAAAGATTTGATTTAATGAAATAAATAAATTAAATAAAATGAAATGTTGTTCTAGTCTAATTTAATAATTAAATTAGATGTATAATAATTTATTAATCATAAGTATTATTATAATAAAAGTTATAATTATTATAACTATAATTGTAAGTTATGTAAATTGGTTACATGTGTGACAAGTAAAACTATATAATATAAATGTTATGAAAATAAATCGATGGAGGGGAGTTTGTGTTTAACCAAACAAGGCTGTGTGGCCTTTAGCATTTTGCAACTGACGTAACTCTTTGGTTTTTAACCTGATGCGTTAAGTTAAGAGGCTATATCAGTTTATTTACGTATTTTGCCTAAGGCTAGATAACATAGTATAAAGAGAGAGCTTGGTAATAAGAAAGAATCACAGGGAGAGTTGAGGGTTGTGTTGTGAATTGGCCAAGAAGAAGGTTTCTAGAACTTTGTTACAACAAGAACTAAAGGTATACTCTACTCTTAATGTTCATGTTTTGAGTTCCCATAATTATTTTTTATAAATTTCTAATTCACAAAGAACGTTAGAAATTGGTTTGTAGGAAGAAAAGCAAATAACAGTGTTTATGCATGAAAAAGGGTTTGTTTAAGTAAAAACTTTTATGTCCAATATGTGATATAATCTGTAAATTGGTGTTAGATTGTGTTAGTACATCAAGAAACGAAAACAACGTAGTTTGAAGGGTGTAATTTGGTTAAGAAACAAGGATTTGGTGGTTGATTTCGCAAAATATGTTAAAAATGGAGAAATCAACAAAAACATAGTTTAAATCCTTATAATTTTGGTTGTTTTGTTGTTAGAAGTGTTATGTATATGCTTAGCAATGTTGCAGTAAGTTTTTAGCTATTGGGTTTAATGAATTGTTATGGAATTGAGAGAAATTGGAACTTTTGGTTAGAGCAGAGCTTAAATTCACGTTGTTGTACAACTGGTTCTGGTGTCGAGGGCGGGTGCGCTACTTCTGGGCGTGGGCACGCCAAATCCTAAGGTAATCATGGAGCGACTGCGCTAGTGGTCAGTCAAACCTAGTAAAGAGTTGCTAACAACATAGCTTGGAAATTGTTAACTTAACATATTTTAATGATTTGTAAAGGACCTAAAATATGTTACAAGACGTAGTAATGTATTGTAATCACAACGCCGAAACTATAGATTATGATTTAGTAAGTTGTGAAAGTTCGTAATGTGATGTCATTTGAATTGGTGTTGTTCTACAACCTCCATGTTATGTACTATGATATAGTTGAAAATTCAGTATCATGTTACGTGAATGGGTAGGATAATCAAGTCTTAAGTTAAAGATTATAGACTTGATTAAAATGAAAAGTAAACTAATGAAATTGATGTTAATATAACTAATTGGTATTGTGATCCTAATGATATATGTAGGATATTTTGCGAACATTTATTATACTTGTGTAGCTTACACACGAGGCAAGTTCTCTAACTTCATTCTCTTTATAATAAATGCAAGCTTCATAATTCTGATATTTGTTATTGTCAAGCAAGCTTTCTAGTTCTAAATTATCGTTTTACAAATCCTATATTAAAGTTGAGCAAGCCTATTGATTCTGTAATAATCCAGAATTTTAAATTGTAATTTTTAAATATTTATTGAATTATATAAATATTTAATGGATGCGTTTATTATTGAATAAATATTTGTTTAATTTGATTTGATTTAGTTAATTATTTGTTTAATAAATAATTAATGACTTAAGGAAATTAAATATTATGAGATAATATTCTAATTTAATTTATTAATTAAATTAGAGAGTTGATAGGGATTAAATAGATTATTATAATATTTTTAATTTAATTTGGTAATAAAAGTATGACAAATAACTATACTATAAATGAGTTATTAAAATAAATTAAAGGAGTTTAATTTAATTTTTATCAAACAAGGCTTAAAGATATTAAGTCTTTAATTTTTAAAGAGTTTTGCCAAACAGAGCCTTATGGCTTTTAGATTTTTGAATTTTGAATTATAATTAAAATGAATAAAACAAATAAAATATAAATAATATATATTAAATTATGATAACCGATAAGTTAATAGGGACAATTAGTAAGACGTCGGTTTTAGACGTTTGAGAGGGTGTGCGTTAAGTTGGGTTTAATTTTACGTAAAAAGTATTTGGTATAAACCTAAGCCTAAGAAGAAAGTTGCAGAGAAAAGAAAAGAAGGTTTTCAGAGAGAATTTGAGAGATTGAGCGAAAGTTCTGAGTTTTCAAGCGATTCTCAGTGGTTAGCAAGGATTTTCAAAGCAACAAAAGGTATTTTTCCCATAACTATATATATATATATATATATATATATATATATATATATATATATATATATATATATATATATATATATATATATATACGGAGAGTCTCTAAAGCGAATCTTAAAAAACGAACCAAAGACGAACCGTCGTCTTTGGTGTCTATGGCGACGGTTCGACCCGTCGCCATAGCCATGTAGTCTTTGGCGACGGGTCGAACCGTCGCCATGGACATCAAAGACGACGGTTTGTCTTTAGTTCACTCTTTAAGGTTCGCTTTAGAGATGGACCGTATATATATATATATATATATATATATATATATATATATATATGTTTTACGGCATAGTTCTCTGTGTTTTTGACTGTGGTATAAAAGTTCCTTACAAATTTTTTGTAATCCAAATGTTTATAATTGGTGTTGAAATTGTGTGCATATGTAATTGTAATGTTATAACTATATATATATATATATATATATATATATATATATATATATATATATATATATATATATATATACAGAATGGATCAGGTCTGAGAGTCCGGACCTGATAAAAAACGGACCCTTTTTTTTTGCTTTTTTTTAAAACAACTAAATTTTTTTTTATATTTTATGGAATTGAAATTTTTACATAATACAATGTTTTGGGCGTGTTTTAAATATCTATACCAAAAAATGGTGGTACAGTCTGCATAGACTGTACATACATATTTTGTTATACATACCCAAATCACACCCAAAACACTGTATTATGAAAAAAATTCAGTTTTATAATTTTTTATTTATTTTTTTTAGTTGTTTTAAAAAAAAGCAAAAAAAAAGGTCCTGATTTTGGTCCGGTCCGGGAGTCCGGACCTGATCCGGCCTCTATATATATATATATATATATATCTGTGTGTGTGTGTGTGTGTGTTTGTGTGTGTGTGTGTGTGATTGTATGCTAAATTACGTCTGAAAGAAAGGAAGTGGTTTTTACAGTGAATATATGTTACATGGCTTGTAGGAGTACCAAAATCAGTATTTGTCTGTGAACTAATAGATAAATTGAACCTTGGATATGTTAATTTGGTAAGAAATAAAGAGAACGTAGTTTGAATGAATCAATTTGGGGTATGATAGGGATTACAGTGTTAATTTTGTCAGACAATGTCAAACATGGAGTTTTGGTTTTAAAATATAGCATTCAAGGATTTAATTTTTCTGAGATTGTGGTTTAGTTGTTTTGAAATTAGTATATACATATATATATATATATATATATATATATATGATGGGTAATGTTTATGAGTAATCTATGTAAGTTATATGTGTTAATTTAGGTGCTAGCAGTGTTAAACAATTAAACAAATAAGCTTTGTTCTGTTATTCGTGCTCAGTTCTGTAACTCGGAGCCTCAGCGCCAAAATCAGCGCCCCAGCTCTTAACTTTGTGTCTCAGCGCCAAAGTTAGAACCGCAGCCCGACCTTTGTGCCGCAGCGCCGTAGTGCCAACACCGCGCCGGCGCCGTCCACAGTGCAAACTGTGGCGCCGCAGTGCCGGTTAGCAGTATGGCCAGAAATGAGTTTTCTTTTACATAGAGTCTGTAATTGTTGATATAATGCAATACTATGACTGTTAAAATTATAATTTTAGTATTGTGGTATTATAGTGCTAAGAATGAGCATATTATTAATAATTAACGAGTGTTATTATTATTTTATTGATGTAACTTTATAATGTGATTAAAACTCAAGCCATACATGAAATAGATACTTTCGTTGAACAAGTTCCTTAACTCTATTGTTACAATTGTACAAGCTTCTTAACTCTAAGTATATTGTGCAAGTTTTCTAAACCTAAACTTGTTATTTAGCATGCAAGTTCCTACATTCTGATATACTAAAGTTGAACAAGTTTTATCGTTTAATTTACTATTGGTTATGCATGCTCAGTACTCATTTCTAAATAACCTTAGCTTAGTTTTGTTCAAGAAAGGTATGTTATGTTATTCAGTGATTATGCTCTTAGATTATTCCTAAAGCATGACCTTAGTATACAATGTAGATTCACTTATGATTTATTCCATAACATAATGTGATTACCTTTTTATTTGACTAATCCTTAGTTGATGTTCGTTAAACCTAAATTACCTTGAAACTTATCCAAACCAAACTTACTTTGGTGCAGACTCGCATTCTAAATGCTGAGATGAACAACCCTATTACAGGGGATAGTTTACCCATAGCATTGAAATATTTGTGCACAATACATTGTACAAAGGGCTGATCCCCCTAAGTACGAGGAGCCCCTATAGTCTTATGACTGTTAAAGTTTAAGTTGATAGATTACTTATAACTATGGACATGGTTCGTGGTCTTATGACCCTCTAATGTATATTTCAGATTCTGATTATTATTGATAGAGCATATTATTCAGTTCTATTGAGCCTATTCATTTGGCATTTGTTATGAAGTTTTATTCATTGTCATTTCAAGTGAGCCTTGTTTGCTTACTCTTGCTTATATAACTATTACAGCTAAAGTTGAGAAGATCTATGTACCTAGCACTAGTAAAGGGAAAGGAAAGATGAACAAGTATTGAAGACTTGTAAACATGTTGACATTTTGTTGTCAGACTTTATTTTAATTATTGTAATGAAGTTATTTAATTTTTCCGCATATGATGTTTGTATTTAAATGTTAGATAACCTGAGAGATTTTTATTAATGTAATCCTTTAATGGGAAGGTTTATTGTTCAAATTTTTATTATATTGGGTAGTTAGAAATGAATGTTTTTATCAATTGAACACCAAATCTTGTGGGAATGAAGTACCCAGATTTGGGGGTGTCATAGATTCTATCTTATGTATGGTTGAATATTCTCTTGTAACCTAATTCGTTACATCGAGTGAGTTTCACATTCCTATTTCTTGTTATTGCTATTCAAAGCATATACTATTTTAAAACATTGATTCGAATGAGATTGTTCTAACTCTTTTGAATATAGTACTTTGCATATATATACCATGTTTATTCAAATGAAATGTGTTAAAACATTGAACCTTCAAATAGTAAGTGAACTCTTATTGATTGAATTGATCTACAATTGAATAGTGTTCTAAAATTCTAAAACCACTGATAAGCTAGTTCCAAACGAAACTTTCTTTAGTGCGGAAATTCTAAATTTAAATTGAGATGAACAACCCTAATATAGGGGATTTTGTATGTGTAACGTTTAGATGTTTGTGCACAATACATGGTACAAAGGGCTGATCCCCGTAAGTACGTAAGTGTGACACCCCCAAATCCGGGTTACCTGACCCCCGAGTTTGGTGCTCACACTCCACAATATAATAACATCTAACTACCCATTCGTATAGAAATAGTAATACATATCACCTTAACATATGTTGTTAATACATTATCCCCATGTCCGCTAACCTTAACATTACAAACATACCCCTTAGATATACAAAAAGGGTTTACAAGCAACATAAAAAATATGCTAATCATAACTAATTTATCACAATGCCTTTGCCTTTATTCTTCACAGCACCTTCGACAACTTCATCCCTAGCTAAAAAATTTTATAGAGCAAGGGTGAGCAACAAGTTTTTCCTGCAAGTTAAGACGTACAATAAATGTATAAGAATCAATAAGTACAGAATATCTAATTTGATAGAATAATACTAAAGTTCGGGGAACTTTGAAATAGCTGAACAATTCGTTAATCAATAATAATTTCTCTCGCAATCTATGTAACACAATAATTTGATAATGAAAGAGTACAACGCTTTCAAAGTTTCTACAATATCCTATTGAATAATCAAGAATCAATTCTTCGCATTAATAAAGTGGAATGTTTTCTAGATTTATGCTGAGCGATCCGTTGGATCTTGAACTTCTTTTCTCGAGTAACTATCAAATATTGGACTTTGATATACCTAGGTGTATCAGATAACCATAAAGATTAAATCATACCCCTCTGCAAGTACTTAGAGCGGCCAACTCCGTGTACCCAATATTATGCATAATACATAATCGTGCGCAAAGGCCGAATATACGACTAATAAAATATTTCCCTTTATATAAAAGGTTGTTCTTCTCAGTCTCAGAATCAAGATTTGATTTAACAACGAAATACAACAATTTCAATATCTAATCACTTCTCTTCTCTTCTCAAACTTATCTAGTTTTCTTTTTCGATCTAGCCGAAATAATTGGCATCGATATATCAATAATAATTGAATTCTCTTCTCTTCTTTTTCGAACTTATGAAATTCTAACAAATGTTTGTCTAGCCAGAATAATTAGGTAAGACATTTCACAACTCAATGCGATAATAGACATAAATTATCTGTATTGCCAATAATAGTGTCTACAGATTTAAATATCTAACAACAGTTATTCTACGAATATATTTTCAGAATCAGTAATTCAGTTTGAATTATTAAACATACACTAACTGCGAATAATCAACAATAAATTCTTGGACGTGGTCAAATTAACAATAATTAACCACCATATTAATTAAACAATATTAACTCAAGGTTGAGTTAAGGAAACTTGCCTTCTCCGCTGATTACTGCAACACAATAAACTTATATGCGTTCGAAAGACCTATAACCAATAATATCGGTCTCACAATTAGCACAATAATTTATAACACGTAATACTGTAGTTCACAGTTAATCTTTCTCCTAGGCACATTACCACATAGCCAAATCAGTGTTTATAACCTATATAAACACTTATCAAGTCTAACTAGTTCGATCTGGTTGGACTTCGATCTTATCTCGGTGTACTGGTCACCCTATTCGACAATTAACACTTATATTGTCAATTAAAAATCGGTTTCAAAGCTATAATATTATTTTAGATAAGTCAAATATCGTCCATAATATTTTTTGGAAGCTTTTAATAATTTATAAACAATTATTATAATTTATAATAAGTTTTCAAACACTAGAATCATTTTTAAATGATTTAAATATCAAATAATCTTATCACCATTAATATTTAATAATATAAAAATATTAATGAATACTTGTCAAAATATTAAAATTATTATTAGTAACTTAAAATATTTTTGAATCATCAATATTCTACTTAAATAATTTTTAAATTAATTAAAATTATTTTTAAACCATCACCATTAATATTTAAATATTAATGAAATTATCATCAAAATATTAAAAGTTATTAATTATAACTTAAAATATTTTTAAATCATTTTTCTCATTTTTAAATAATTTTTAAATTAATAAAATTATTTTTCTATCATTCATATAATATGATAATTAAATAAATCTAATATCATTAATATTAATTTATTAATGATAATTCTCCAAAAATTTTGAAAATTATATTTTATAATTCAAAATATTTTCTAACATTTTATTCTCATTTAAAATGATTTTTAAATCATTAAAATCATTTTTAATTTTTTATTTAATTTAATAATTAAATAAATCTAATATCATTAATATTAAATTATTAATGAAAATTCTCTAAAAGTATTAAAAGTTACATTTTATAGCTCAAAATATTTTTTTAATACTTTATTCTTATTTAAAATGATTTTTATAATATTAAAATTATTTTCCTCTAATTTATTTAATACACTAATTAAATAAATTAAATATCATTAATATTCAAATAATTATAAATATTAATGAAAAATGTCCCAAATAATTAAAAGTTATTTTTCAGAATTTAAAATAATTTTTAAAACCAATTTTGGTAATTTTTATAATTTATTTTCTATTTTTTAAAAAAATATGTTTTGGAAAAACAGAAAATAAAATTATTTCAAACCGTCACTATAAGCTATAGCGACAGTAACCGTCACTGTTGGTGTTCTTGAGCCTCAAGAACACTGACAGTCCGGTTACCAGCATACCAGGTTTGACCAGCTTTGATTTTTTGTTCTTGCATGCTCTGTTCAATCTAAGACTCGTATCTTGTAGTGTTTATGTAGCACTACAAGTGACAATACATAGCTTGATCATAAAACAACATATAAAGACGATTTGTGCCTTCAAAGTCCTTGTCAAACGGTTTCTGGGTTTTCCCAGAAACCTAGTAGTTCATCTAGGTACTTTCTAGGTCATTTTAATCTAGGTTCTGTTCACGATTTTGATGATTTTATGGTTCAAAATGGTAGTATAAATGACAAGCAACAACAACATATCAAGATCACAGTTCAAAAACATCCAAATCACCAGCTACAGCTCGGTCAAACGCTGTCAGAAATAATGTTCTTCATGTTTCTGGAAAATCCCAGAAAAGCAAATCAGTGCGAGTGGCCTACTTTGACCACTTTCTACGATAGATCTGTAGATTGTTTAAGAGTTCTAAGGCCATGGATCTAAAGTCCACATTACAAGCTACAATCTGAATACAACACATCATCATAACACTAACACGACTGACAAATTAAGGAGCTTAAAGATGTTGTCAGACTCAGTTTTATACTTTCTAGGTTACCAAGATTTTCACTCGGTCATGGTCGGTCAACCGACTTTGACCGATTATAACTTGACATCTAGACATTAAACGACTGTGAATCGACATCCAGGTCAAAGTCAACATGACAGCGTATAGATTACAACTTTAAAACAATAAAAATCATAAAAGAGCAAGGATCTGTGGCCACTGACATTCGGTTGTCAGACCACATTACAAGCTCAATAACAATTTTGAAAAATCATTATTTTAAGGCACTTTAATTCTTTGGATCCATGATGGATCAACACAGATCATCTAAAAACATCTTTTAACGCAAATATAAACACTTAAACACGAATTTTTACAAAGCATACAAGATCAAAGGCTAGCTAGGGTTTATAACTTTCTAATGCAAAGCTTTGATCTTAGGTCTCCTTAGTTATTTTTGATGTTTCTAGAGGTTAATATATAACTGAAATACTTATGATTTTCGGAAGTCTTGATGAGAGAAAGAGTTGGTGAGAGCAAGATAGAAAATGGGCAAGCTTTTTGTGATTTTCTCTCTACCAAATCTATATATATTACATAGGTGCATGAATGATCTGATCTAACTGTCAATTGGAGGCTGGTTTGCTGAGATTTAAAGTCACCAAGTCAACATAGTTGGTCACCAACTAAAGGTGTTGGCAAATATTACAAGTTACCAATTAAAGAAAGTGAAAAGGGCACTTTTGTCATTTGCAAAATGATTTTAATTGCATTCTTGACATTTGAACCAACCCTTAGGGTTTAACCCTAAGGTTCTAACCCTTAGGTTTTACAAATTTAATTTCTAAAATTTCTAATAAGGGTTTAATTAGAAAAATTAAAATTTCTAATTTACAATTAGGGTTTCCTAATTAAATTAGGGTTTCCTAATCACATCAACGTTTAATAAACACATTAAGCTTAACAATTAGGAATAGGGTTTAGGAATCTCGAATTTAGAATTAGGGTTTCCCGTCATACAATTAGGATTTCTAACTGTGCGTTAGAGTTTCTAATCTTGAGATTAGGGTTTCTAATCTCTTATTAGGTTTATTAATTTTAAACCTTATCCGATTAATCATTGATCAATATTTCTATACAGTACAAACACGTACTTATCAATATAATTATTTTAATTATATTTTCTATCGAATCCCTATCTAGAAATTAGGGTTAAGGTTTCTAAAGTTGTTAAGCACAACTCTACTCTAATTTCTCAATCAATACACAAATTGACTAATTCTCGAGACTCGTATCACAGATACAGCACAATATTAACAGTCAATGTTAATATTAAATTAAAAAAAATTATCCGTAAAATTCGGATTATTAAAAATTTCGGGTTATCACATTCACCCCTCCTTAAAAGGATTCCGTCCTCGGATTCACCGCTTTCTTATTCTCTTTAATTTTTTAAAGTTGTATCATCAATTCATTTTTATCAACACAATACTAATTTGTGTCTCAAATTCTAACCTGTGACTTGGATTCATAAAAGAAAAATAGTTCACATAAATATTTAACCAAGATTACTCGCGTAGTTTAATTATTAAGAAAAATCGTTACCTGTTGCAACCTCCTGAGCAGCTACTATATCTTGCATCGTCATGTTAAATATGCAGGCCGTTGGTCTTCCAGGTTGTGCAGGCCCTCGTATTGCTAAGGTTCCGCTCCCTGGTCCTTTGTTGGCACTTTCCTTCTCCGTATTCCTCTTCGGACAGTTTCAAACCAGATAATCAGTCAATCAGCACGCAAAGCAACCTTGTATCTTCTTCGAATTGGGACAATTGGGCGACATGTGTCCCTCTTGCTCGTAGTTATAACAGACTCCTATCTTCTTCAAACAAACTCCAGAATGGTTCTTCCCACAAGTTGCACATGGCTCCCTCCCTTGCTTATTTCCTTCTGTCTTGCTACCCGATTGGATATTCTCACTCCACTTTCTTTTGTTTGGATTACTACCACCACCGCTTCCTCTATTATTTGTCTTCTTCTTCTTCTCTTGATGAAATCGAGATACAGCTTCGCTCCCTCCTTCAGCAATTAATGCTTTCTCTAATAAAGTCGCGAACGTATTGATCTGTAATACCACTATCTTGTTGAATATCCCTGACTTCAGTCCATTCTCAAATCTTCTCACTTTTATTGCTTTTGTGTCCACCTGATGAGGTGCAAACCTTGCTAATTTATTGAATTTAGCAGCATACTCCGAAATCGACATGTTTTCCTGTTTCTATTCTAAGAACTTAACTTCCATCCGGGCTTGCATACTCGATGAAAAGTAGTTCTCAAAGAACAACTCTTTGAATCTTATCCAAGTTAATACCGCTGTACTAGCTCTCGCCTGATTAGTCTCCCACCAGTAATTGGCTTCTCCTTTCATTAGATATGTTGCAAAAGCTGTCTTTTGCTCTTCTGCCACACGCGCAATAACGAATGCTTTCTCCATCTCCTTCACCCAAGTTTGGGCTTCAATCGGATCTGTGGTTCCCTTGAATTTCGGCGGTCCTACCGCTTTAAAGTCTTTGAAGTTAGCCAATCTGTCGGCTAGCTGATTTTTTGCTCTTCCTCTTGCAGCTGGAGCTCTATTTCCCATAGCTTGGGCCAGCATATCCACAAAATTTTGCATCGGGTCAGCTTGACCTCGTTCATTATTCACTGACTGCTCTTCTCTTTGATTTCTATTCTGTCGTCTAGGCGGTATAATCTAATTGAAATAAAAATCTAACATTAATTCTCTCTCTCTACACATATTCTTAACATAATAAGAATTCAACACATAATTCTCATATAATCGCATATTTATTTTAAATAGCACATAGTACATTTAGTACTTAACATATATTACTATCCCTTTTTAAATAACTTTAGGATGAACATACACAACTTTACACAAAAAGATGCAATTCTCCATTCATATATAACTATTCCTAGTTCGTCAAACTTACCACACTTATGAGTTCAGTAACTTGCCACAATTATATGAGTGTATGAACTTATCCTACTCAGACCATTGGCGTCCATTCGCTGAGGGGTTCAAAAACATTTCATATAATTATGAGTCATGAACGTACCATAAGTATGAGTTTTAAGAACTCACAAATTAATCTTAATCTTATATTCGTATAGAAAATAAAGATTTTATTCATACAAACATATATATTTACATATGTTCACACATCGTTCTCGATATTACAACCGTTAATATCATAATCTACTATCAAAAGATACTACTGCATATCTGTAAGTTGTCTATCGCCCACTCCCTTCACCAGTCTTCTTCTTGACGGGACACTTGTTGAATCCGTGACCCATTCTACCACATGAATAACACTTTCTTATATTCGGCTTAGGACAATGTAGGGAAATATGTCCTTACTGCTTATAGTTGGAGCACACGTTCTTCCACATCATGCATTCTCCTGCGTGAGTCTTTCCACACTTGCTACAGACTTGCTTCTTCTTCAGGTTTGACTTTTCAGAATTAGGGCTGTCGTTGTCCCTCTTTCATTTATTCTTACCTTTCTGCTGCTTGATTGTTCCTTCAGACGATCCACCACCTTCAGTCTTCATCCTGTCCACCTGCACCTTCAGCTCGTTCCTTTCTTCGGTCATTTCGCGTAACGCTCGCTCTGTCTTCCACAACTCCTCCAATAGAAATACTTTACTCCGGAGTTCCTGGACTTCTACAGATACTTGATCTTGTTCTCCAACTTTGGTCTTACTCTTTGACTCTACCTTAGCTTCTTCAGACTCCGCCTCCTCATCACCTCTCGGATACATCTCTGGATAATCATCATGATCACTCCCCAGATTGATAATAGGTTCATCTTTTCTCACCTCTTCAACTGACTCGCTTTGCGCTGGCACCTTGGCTACTGGCACTGGTGCAACAACTGCTAGCATTTATGTACTCCTTTTATCTTCTCCAGACATCCTATAATCAGTTTAAACAACTTGGTTAGTACTTCACCAGTATGAACTTCTCACACTCGATGTTCACACATCTTTCTATTGTTGCACTTCGGCAATCCCTCACTTAGTACTCTAAATGAGTATTCTATATCTCGCTTATGGTTATAATCCTAGGGTTTTCCCCCCACTTAAGGTTTATAACCTACAACTTTGATACCAACCTGTGAAACCCCCAAATCTGGGTTACCTGACCCTCGAGTTTAGTGCTCACGGTCCATAATATAATAACATCTAACTACCCATTCATATAAAAATAGTAATACATATCACCTTAACATATGTTGTTAATACATTAGTTCCAGGTCCGCTAACCTTAACATTACAAACATACCCCTTAGATATATAAAAAGGGTTTACAAGCAACATAATAAATATGTTAATCATAACTAATTTATCACGATGCCTTTGCCTTTATTCTTCACAGCACCTTCGGCAACTTCATCCATAGCTGAAAATTTTTATTGAGCAAGGGTGAGCAACAAGTTTGCCCCGCAAGTTAAGACGTACAATAAATGTATAAGAATAAATAAGTACAGACTATCTAATTTGATAGAATAATACCAAAGTTCGGGGAACATTGAAATAGTTGAACAATTCGTTAATCAATAACAATTTCTCTCGCAATCTATGCAACACAATAATTTGATAATGAAAGAGTACAATGCTTCCAAAGTTTCTACGATATTCTATTGAATAATCAAGAATCAATTCTTCGCATTAACAAAGTGGAATGTTTTCCCGATTTATGTTGAGCGATCCGTTTGATCTTAAACTTCTCTTCTCGAGTAACTATCAAATATTGGACTTTGATATATCCAGGTGTATCAGATAATCATAAAGATTAAATCATACCCCTCTGCAAGTACTTAGAGCGGCCAACTCCTTGTACCCTATATTATGCATAATAATTAATCGTGCGTAAAGGCCGAATATACGACCAATAAACTGTTTCCCTTTATATAAAAGGTTGTTCTTCTCAGTCTCAGAATCAAGATTTGATTTAACAACGAAATACAATAATTTCAATATCTAATCACTTCTTTTCTCTTCTCTTCTTAAACTTATCAAGTTTTCTTTTCCGATCTAGTAGAAAAAATTGGCATCAATCTATTAATAATAATTAAATTCTCTTCTCTTCTTTTCTCAAACATATCAAGTTCTAACAAATGTTTGTCTAGCCAAAATAATTAGCTAAGACATTTCTCAACTCAATGCGATAATAGACAGGAATTATCTGTACTACCAATAATAGCTTCTACGGATTTAAATATCCAACAACAGTTATTCTACGAATATATTTTCAGAATCAGTAATTCAGTTTGAATTATTAAACATGCACTAACTGCGAATAATCCACAATAAATTCTTGGACGTGGTCTAATTAACAATAATTAACCACCATATTAATTAAACAATATTAACTCAAGGTTGAGTTAAGGAAACTTTTCTTCTCCGCTGATTACTGCTACACAATAAACTTATTTGCATTCAAAAGACCTATAACCAATAATATCGGTCTCAAAATTAGTACAATAATTTATAACATGTAATACTGTAGTTCACAGTTAATCTTTCTCCTAGGCACATTACCACATAGCCACATCAGTGTTTATAACCTATATAAACACTTATCAAGTATAACTAGTTCGGTCTGGTTGGACTTCGGTCTCATCTCGGTGTACTGGTCACCCTATCCGACAATTAACACTTATATTGTCAATTAAAAATCGGTCTCAATGCTTTAATATTAGTTTAGATAAGTCAAATATCGTTCATAATATTTTTCGGAAGCTTTTAATAATTTATAAACAATTATTATAATTTATAATATTTTTTAAAACACTAGAATCATTTTTAAATGATTTAAATATCAAATAATCTTATCATCATTAATATTTAATAATATAAAAATATTAATAAAATACTTGTCAAAATATTAAAGTTATTATTAATAACTTAAAATATTTTTAAATCATCAATATTCTACTTAAATAATTTTTAAATTAATTAAAATCATTTTTAAACCGTCACCATTAATATTTAAATATTAATAAAATTATCATCAAAATATTAAAAGTTATTACTTATAACTTAAAATATTTTTAAATCATTTTTCTCATTTTTAAATGATTTTTAAATTAATAAAATCATTTTTCTATCATTTATTTAATATGATAATTAAATAAATTTAATATCATTAATATTAATTTATTAATGAGAATTCTCCAAAAATATTGAAAATTATATTTTATAATTCAAAATATTTTCTAACACTTTATTCTTATTTAAAATAATTTTTACATCATTAAAATCATTTTTAATTTTTATTTCTTTTAATAATTAAATAAATCTAATATCATTAATATTAAATTATTAATGAAAATTCTCTAAAAGTATTAAAAGTTACATTTTATAGCTCAAAATATTTTTTAATACTTTATTCTTATTTAAAATGATTTTTATAATATTAAAATTATTTTCCTCTAATTTATTTAATACACTAATTAAATAAATTAACTATCATTAATATTCAAATAATTATAAATATTAATGAAAAATGTCCCAAATAATTAAAAGTTATTTTTCAGAATTTAAAATAATTTTTAAAACCAATTTTGGTAATTTTTATAATTTATTTTCTATTTTTTTAAAAAATATTTTTTGGAAAAACAGAAAATAAAATTATTTCAAACCGTCACTATAAGCTATAGCGACAGTAACTGTCACTGTTGGTGTTCTTGAGCCTCAAGAACACTGACAGTCCGGTTACCAGCATACCAGGTTTGACCAGCTTTGATTTTTTGTTCTTGCATGCTCTGTTCAATCTAAGACTCGTATCTTGTAGTGTTTATGTAGCACTACAAGTTACAATACATAGCTTGATCATAAAACAACATATAAAGACGATTTGTGCCTTTAAAGTCCTTGTCAAACGGTTTCTGGGTTTTCCCAGAAACCTAGTAGTTCATCTAGGTACTTTCAAGGTCATTTTAATCTAGGTTCTGTTCACGATTTTGATGATTTTATGGTTCAAAATGGTAGTATAAATGACAAGCAACAACAACATATCAAGATCACAGTTCAAAAACATCCAAATCACCAGCTACAGCTCGGTCAAACGCTGTCAGAAATAATGTTCTTCATGTTTCTGGAAAATCCCAGAAAAGCAAATCAGTGCGAGTGGCCTACTTTGACCACTTTCTACGATAGATCTGTAGATTGTTTAAGAGTTCTAAGGCCATGGATCTAAAGTCCACATTACAAGCTACAATCTGAATACAACACATCATCATAACACTAACACGACTGACAAATTAAGGAGCTTAAAGATGTTGTCAGACTCAGTTTTATACTTTCTAGGTTACCCAGATTTTCACTCGGTCATGGTCGGTCAACCGACTTTGACCGATTATAACTTGACATCTAGACATTAAACGACTGTGAATCGACATCCAGGTCAAAGTCAACATGACAGCGTATAGATTACAACTTTAAAACAATAAAAATCATAAAAGAGCAAGGATCTGTGGCCACTGACATTCGGTTGTCAGACCACATTACAAGCTCAATAACAATTTTGAAAAATCATTATTTTAAGGCACTTTAATTCTTTGGATCCATGATGGATCAACACAGATCATCTAAAAACATCTTTTAACGCAAATATAAACACTTAAACACGAATTTTTACAAAGCATACAAGATCAAAGGCTAGCTAGGGTTTATAACTTTCTAATGCAAAGCTTTGATCTTAGGTCTCCTTAGTTATTTTTGATGTTTCTAGAGGTTAATATATAACTGAAATACTTATGATTTTCGGAAGTCTTGATGAGAGAAAGAGTTGGTGAGAGCAAGATAGAAAATGGGCAAGCTTTTTGTGATTTTCTCTCTACCAAATCTATATATATTACATAGGTGCATGAATGATCTGATCTAACTGTCAATTGGAGGCTGGTTTGCTGAGATTTAAAGTCACCAAGTCAACATAGTTGGTCACCAACTAAAGGTGTTGGCAAATATTACAAGTTACCAATTAAAGAAAGTGACAAGGGCACTTTTGTCATTTGCAAAATGATTTTAATGGCATTCTTGACATTTGAACCAACCCTTAGGGTTTAACCCTAAGGTTCTAACCCTTAGGTTTTACAAATTTAATTTCTAAAATTCTCAATTAGGGTTTAATTAGAAAAATTAAAATTTATAATTTATAATTAGGGTTTCCTAATCATATCAACGTTTAATAAACACAATAAGAATAACAATTAGGATTAGGGTTTCCTAATTAGAGTGTAGGAATCTCGGATTTAGAAATAGGGTTTTTCGTCATACAATTAGGGTTTCTAACTGTGTGTTAGAGTATCTAATCCTGAGATTAGGGTTTCTAATCTCTTATTAGGTTTATTAATTTTAAACCCTATCCGATCAATCATTGATCAATATTTCTATACAGTACAAACACGTACTTATCAATATAATTATTTTAATTATATTTTCTATCGAATCCCCATCTAGATATTAGGGTGAAGGTTTCTAAAGCTGTTAAACACAACTTTACTCTAATTTCTCAGTCAATACACAAATTGACTAATTCTCGATACTCGTATCACAGATACAACACAATATTAACAGTTAATGTTAATATTAAATAAAAAATAGTTATTCGTAAAATTCAGATTATTCAAAATCCCGAGTTGTCACAGTAAGGATGGGTCTGTATAGTCTAAATGACTGATAAGGTTGAGGTAGTAATAATACCTAATTACCGAGGACATAGTTTGTGGTCTTAAAACCCTCAGATATAAATCTTGAACAGTTCTCTATTCTTGATTCGTAGAACGAGTTCCCTATTATCCAGTAGCCATTGTTTTATCTCATGTTGTTACTATTATTATTCTTTATATTAGTGAGCAATTGTTTGCTCACTCTTGCAATTAACACTGCAGCTAAAGTTGAAAGAATTGATGAGCCATCTTCTAGCAAAGGAAAGGGCAAGATGTCCAAGTGTTGAAGACTTATGTGATTTTATTTGAATAAGATTATGTTATAAGACTTATGTTATTTTGTGATGCGTTCTGCAAACTTATGTAATAGTTTAAGGTTTGTTTACCTAGGATTGTTTTTATTGATGTAACCCTTTAACGGGGAAGATTATTGCTTAAGTTATTTAAGTTATGTTTTATACTTTATTATGGGTAGTTAGATGTAATTATTTTGGATAGTGAGCACCAAATCCTGTGGGAATGGAGTACCCGAATTTGGGGGTGTCATAAGTTGGTATCAAAGCTTTAGGTTATGAACTTTAGGTGGGGAACCTTAGGAAGTAACTGACCGTTGGATCGTGGTAATTTTTGGATATGTTATACATATATAAGTTGAGTATATGTCCACAAATTTTGAACCGTTAAAAATGAACGTATGATTTATTATGAATTTTACGAGATGACTGGTTCAGAAATTGTTGAATTTTCAGAGTTTATCATTTTGATGGAAAATTCTAGAATTGGTGGGCCCCACTCTTGGTTGGTGAAGAAATGTGTTGAATTATATCTCAAATGTGGTGGGTGGGAATAGTAGCAGGTAAAGCCATCAGGTTGCAGGTCAAGCCTACTAAAATTTTCTTATAAATAGAGGGCTAAGTTAGAATTGAAAATCACACCTGAAACAAGTTTTCTCTCTTTCTCTATCTAGATTATTGAGTGTATTTTGTGAGTATTTAGATACTTTGAGAGTTTCTATTCATCAGTGCAAGTTTCTTTCAGCCTTATACCGGTATTCCGACCAGAAGTACTGATATTTTGAGATAAGGGATATTATTTTCTTCTTAAATGATATTATTTTCTTCAATATCATTATGCTGAAATATTGATATGAGTTTTTATCAAATTTGGAACTTTTTGTGTCGGAGTTACTATTCACGTATACGTTACTATTCACGTATACGGCACTATTCACGAATACGACACTATTCAGCAAAAAATAAAATTTTCCCTTTTTGTCCAAGATGTCTATTATGGTTACTATCTTTGATTGTATCCATATTTTGATCTTTATTTTTGAATTCTGCTTCACAATTGATTATTATGAAGTATTATTGATCTTGGATAAACTGTTATACGAATCCTTAATATTTGTCCTTCTGTCTCACTGGATTCGTTCTCTTTAAGATATTTTGCATCATCCTCAGTCCTAAATGATGATATTACTGAATATCTTTGGCCTGTAGTGCAAAGATGTATGATTACTTGATGAATATCTTTGGCCTGTAGTGCAAAGATGAACAGGTGTTGAGATGAACATGACTGACAGGTGATACAAATGAATATCTTTGGCCTGTAGTGCAAAGATGAATATTTGGATAAAGATGATTATTAATTGATGTTACAGGGATAAAATATTGATGATGAACTTTTAAATCTTAGAAGATAGTAGAATTTTTTCTCTACTTGACTCTTCTAATGGTTTGCTGTTTCTGCTGCAGTTGTTGATCTAAAACTTGTTGTCGATTATATTCTATCAGATTTTTCCCTGTTGAAGACTAACGATAATTTGTTGTATATTATCTTAGTCATAATATTCTTTACTGGGCTAGTTGAGCTCACCCTTTTCCTTTTTGTTCCATTTTTCTTCTCAAGAGGTGAGAACATAGCAGGATCTAGTCGGGGTATGGAGTGATGGTTCTAGAAAGATGTTTTAACAGTCCTCACTATTTCTGTAAAATAGTATTTGAATAATTGTAATGAGGACTTATTTGAGTGTGGATATATTCTAGAAGACAATATTTGTATTTAAACTCACAGTATATGTTGTCGTATTTTGCACGACAATTGTATTATTAAAGTTGTAGTTTGCTTTCTGTACCATGTATTTGGCGAATCAGAATGGGTGTTGTATACCTATTTTGGGGGCATCACAGTTGGTATCAGAGCTTAGGGATATGATCCCTGGCTAAGATGTGAGACAAGAACTAGGAGGGGAGAGACGGAGAATTCCTTCGCTAGTATGACCTGACTAAGTTTATTTGGTCGGTCAAAGTATAAGGATAATATAGGACATGACTATTAACCCTTGTTTTATGGTAGTATTTAAGAATGGCAGCTGATAACATTAATAATGGAGTAAATCAGACCGTGGAGACACCTTTGATCACCACCCAGGGGAACGTGCAACAGGAAGGCAATATTCCTCCTGTAAACAACGTTACCGAGCAAACGATGAATGATGGAATGTTTAGGAGCTTTTTGCAGTTCATGCAAAATCAAACGAGGGAGACTCGTGTGCAGAATACGGGTGGAAATGATAACAACGCGCGGTTTGTCACAGCTAAGCAGTTCAAAGAATTGGGACCACCAGAATTTAAGGGAAAGCCGGATCCGATCATGGCGGAAACGTGGGTCAAGAAAATTACCAAGATATTCGATGTCTTGGGATGCACGGAGGAACAGAAGGTTCCATTCGCCACCTTTATGTTCCGCGGTGAGGCAGACTACTGGTGGGAGTCTGTGAAGCGTACCCAGCCTGACGCACTCAACATGTCCTGGGAAATATTTCAAAAACTGTTCAATGACAAGTACTTTCCTAAAAGTATTCGTCATATGAAGGAGGTGAAGTTTATCAGACTGGAACAAAACAACATGACGGTGTCCCAGTACGAGGCGAAGTTTGCAGAGTTATCCAGGTTTGCACCTCATTTGGTCGAAAATGAGGAACGAATGACAAGGATGTTTCTGAGAGGTCTAAAACCCGAGATTCGGCAATATCTTATCTCTCATAAATTTTCTTTATATTCAGATGTTGTAAACATGGCTCAATTATTAGAGCGAGATAATGAGTATGTGCAACCGAGGGACCACAACCAGGGTCATACCGGTGGCGGCAGTCATCGAAGCAATGAAAACCAGCAGGGAGGAAAACATTTGGACAAAAGCGGTAACCACTCTGGTGGTAATCGTGGTCGTGATAATAGAAGGAGCGAGTCGGAAGGAGATTTCGAGAAGAGAAGGTACAACAATGATAACGTGAAGACGTCAACACAAACATCAACTGTTTCTAGGGGAGGAGAACGACCACCGGTCGTATGTTACAAATGTGGGAAAGAGGGACATATCAGCCCAAACTGCCCACAACAATCCAAGGTATGTTATAACTGTGGAAAGGAGGGTCATATAGCTCGAGAGTGTTCTGTAGCAATACCAAGTTCAGCGGGGATGGTGACTCCAAAATTTGTCCCGGATAAATTGAAATCAGCGGTTCCTGGAAGGGCGTTTGTCGTGACTGGCCAAAATGCGAGAAACCCGAACGAGGTGATCACGGGTAAGCTAATCTTGAATTCTTGCGAAGTTTATACTTTACTAGATACTGGTTCTACCCATTCTTTTATCTCTCCTGCTTGTGCTCAACGTTTAAACTTGACTCCGGAGAAATTGGACTTTAACTTATCTGTTAAAACTCCGTTGGGTGAAACCTTCGTTACATCTACAGTTTATAAATCTTGCATGATCCAAGTTGGCACTATCACATTACCTGTTGATCTTATCTCTTTAAAGATACTTGCTTTTGATGTGATTTTAGGAATTGATTGGTTAACTACTCATCATGCTAAAATTAATTGTTTTCGTAAGGTTGTTAGTTTTCATATTCCTAACCAACCTGTCATACGAATTCAAACTACTAAACCACTAAAATCAGTCACTGTCATATCAAGCCACAAAGCTATTTGTTTATTGAAAAATGGATATCAAGCTTTCTTAGCCCATGTTATGGATTTGAACAAAGACAAGTCAGATTTGAATAATATTTCTATTGTTAAAGAATTTCCCGATGTATTTCCTGAAGAACTTCCTGGTCTACCCCCAGAACGTGAAGTTGAATTCTTTATTAACCTTGAACCCAGTACAAAGACCATTTCTAAAACCCCATATCGAATGGCTCCTATTGAACTTCAGGAATTAAAAGTCCAACTACAGGAGTTGTTGGACATCGGTTTTATTCGTCCTAGTACATCTCCTTGGGGTGCTCCTGTGTTATTCGTAAAGAAGAAAGACGGGAGTATGCGACTTTGTATTGACTATCGAGAATTGAACCATGTCACCATCAAGAATAGGTATCCGCTACCTCGCATTGATGACTTGTTCGACCAGTTACAAGGAACACAATTCTTTTCAAAGATCGACCTTCGTTCTGGATATCATCAGCTGAAAATTAAAACTGAGGATATTCCAAAGACTGCCTTCAGAACTCGGTACGGGCATTATGAATTCTTAGTCATGTCTTTTGGATTGACTAATGCTCCTGCTGCCTTCATGGATATGATGAACCGTGTATTCAAAGAATATTTGGATCAGTTCATTATTGTCTTTATTGATGACATCCTCATCTATTCCAAAAGCCGTGAAGATCACGAGCGCCATTTGAAGCTGGTACTGCAAAGGCTTCGTGAAAATAAGCTATATGCCAAATTGAAGAAATGCGAGTTCTGGCTTGAGGAAGTAGCATTCCTTGGGCACGTGGTGTCAAAACATGGAGTATCTGTCGACCCGGCAAAGATTGAAGCCATACAAAGTTGGGAGCAACCGAAGTCGGTAACCGAAGTACGTAGCTTTCTGGGCTTAGCTGGTTATTATCGGAGATTTGTGGAAGGATTTTCTCGAATCGCTACTCCGTTAACTCAGCTGACTCGGAAAGATACAAAATTCGTATGGAGTGAAGAATGCGAGAAGAGTTTCCAAGAACTCAAGAGGAGACTCATTTCGGCACCTGTTTTGACAATACCATCTGGTTCGGATGGATTTGTTATCAACAGCGATGCTTCAGGCAAAGGGTTAGGATGTGTTCTCATGCAACATGGGAAAGTCATAGCCTATGCCTCACGACAACTCAAAGAATATGAGAGGAGTTATCCTACTCATGATTTGGAGTTGGCAGCAGTCGTTTTTGCGTTGAAGATCTGGAGACACTACCTGTATGGGGAGAAAGTGGAGATCTATACAGATCATAAAAGCCTCAAATATTTCTTCACCCAAAAGGAACTCAGCATGCGGCAGCGACGTTGGCTCGAGCTGTTAAAAGATTACGATCATACCATCCAATATCATCCTAGAAAAGCAAACGTAGTAGCTGACGCATTGAGTAGAAGATCATATGCGGGTACGAGTGCAATGTTGTTAACACAAAGGCCCATTTTGTATGACTTGCAGAGGATGGAGATAGAGATGAAGGCTCCAAGTACCCACATGATGATATCAAATATACGAGTAGAATCGACTTTAATCGATAAAGTTAAAGCTGCTCAAGCTACGGACATGGAGCTGATGCGTATGAAGAAGAAAGTGTAAGAAGGTGCTATTCCAGAAGCAAGAATCGATGAAGAAGGAATACTTCGAGTCAACTCCAGACTTTGTGTTCCTAACGATTTTGACTTGAAGCATAGAATAATGATGGAGGCAGACAACACACCGTTTGCAATCCATCCTGGGAGTACCAAAATGTATCACGATCTTCGACATACATTTTGGTGGAGCAATATGAAAAGAGAGATCGCGGAGTTTATCTCGAGATGTTTAACTTGTCAACGTGTAAAAGCGGAGCATCAAGTACCAAAGGGTCCATTGCAACCACTTGAGATTTCAAAATGGAAGTGGGAACACATTACTATGGATTTTGTTACGGGTCTTCCCAAGGTTTCTCAAGGCATAGATGCGATTTGGGTTATTGTTGATAGATTAACCAAGTCCGCTCATTTCTTGCCGATACGTGAGACTTATTCCCTTGAACGTCTTGCTAGTATGTACGTGAACGAGATTGTGAGATTGCATGGCATGCCAGTATCCATAGTTTCGGATCGTGACCCAAGATTCACTTCACGATTTTAGGTTAGCTTGCAGAAAGCTATGGGCACGGATTTACGATTCAGTTCGGCATACCATCCTCAAACGGACGGACAATCAGAGAGGACTATTCAAACTCTTGAAGATCTATTAAGACTTTGTGTCCTAGATCTCAAAGGGAGTTGGGATAAGTACCTTCCATTGGTGGAATTCTCCTACAACAACAGTTATCAGGCGAGCATAGGTGTGGCTCCATTCGAGGCGTTGTATGGAAGAAAATGTCGTTCTCCAATATGCTGGGACGAGGTGGGTGAAGCAACATTGTTGGGACCAGAGTTGGTACACATTACTACAGAGAAGATCCAAACGATTCGACAACGTATACAAACGGCACATGATCGACAAAAGAGTTATGCGGATCTTCATCGGAAGGACGTGGAATTTAATATTGGGGATCATGTATTGTTACGTGTTGCACCATGGAAGGGAGTTACAAGATTTGGGAAGAGAGGAAAGCTCAATCCAAGATTTGTTGGTCCATTTGAGATTCTTGAGCGAATAGAAAATGTGGCATATAGACTCGCATTACCTCCAAGCATGTCTCGTATTCATAATGTTGTCACATATCTATGCTTCGTAAATATGTTAAAGACCCGAACCACATTATTGAGTTAGAACCAGACGAGATAGCTGAAGATTTAACGTACGAGGAGGTACCTGTTAAGATCTTGGATAGGAAAGAGCATGTCCTACGCACGAAGTTTATACCACAAGTTAAGGTTTTGTGGACAAACCATGCTATTGAAGAAATGACCTGGGAGTTAGAATTAGAAATAAAAGCGAGGTATCCTCACCTTTTCGAAATATCAGGTACGTACGTCAATTTCGAGGACGAAATTTCATAAGGAGGGGAGGTTGTAAGACCCCAACTTATTAATGAATAAAATCAAATTTTCTCTAAATATTATTATGAATAATAAGGGCTTAATTTGATATAATACTTTGGTTATGGGTGAAATGTGAAAATTTTGTAAAATAAGCAAGTGGTTATAAAATATTCATTTTGTCGGGGAATATTCGTTTGGTCGTGGAATATTCTTGCTGTCGGAGAATATTCGTACGATGGTGCAGCCTTGTGTGGGCCCCATAACGGAAAGCGATTGGATGAAGAAAACGACAAGTATAAGTTGTTTATAAATAACGGCGTAGTTGTTACCGTTAATAATGTTGGAAAACTCGGTGGTTAAAATACAGTAGCACACGGTATTGCACCAATTATTGATTCTTACGAAGGAAGACACTACTCAATAATTGTTACAGTAGTTATTGTTCAATATTTTATTTTATTGATTCAATAATTGATGCGTTGATATTTTATATTATTGTTGTTTCAATAATTACTGCTGCACAGTATTTTCTATTATCAGATCACTAATTCATATTATTTGAATAATATTATTAGATAACATTATTGGCAATGTCTAGAAAGTTCTATCTAAGGAGAGTTTTGGTCATCTAATTGCGCGCCAGTAAGGAGAAATCCTTATTGGAAAGCCCCCTCTTTCCTGGTAACGGCCTAGTTGTCATAAATGTGATTTTGTAATATTATTTGTGAATAATTAATTATTGATTCATATGATAAGGAAATATTTATTTTATGTGGATATAAATGAGGGATATATTTTTGTGGTTAAAAATGAAGGAGTTAATGTTGAAGTTTTTATCAGTATTTTTGTCGGAATGGAGGTATTAAAAATCAGGATTTTTGAGATATTTTACGGGGGTTATAATTTTTAATTCGACCGTTGGATCGTGATAATTTTTGGATATATTATACATATATAAGTTGAATATATGTCCACAAATTTTGAACCGTTAAAAATAAACGTATGATTTATTATGAATTTTACGAGATGACTAGTTCAGAATTGATGGGCCCCACTCTTGGTTCGTGAAGAAATGTGCTGAATTATATTTCAAATGTGGTGGGTGGGAATAGTAGCAGGTAAAGCCATCAGGTTGCAGGTCAAGCCTACTAAAATTTTCCTATAAATAGAGGGCTAAGTTAGAATTAAAAATCACACCTGAAACAAGTTTTCTCTCTTTCTCTCTCTAGATTATTGAGTGTATTTTGTGAGTATTTAGATACTTTGAGAGTTTCTATTCATCAGTGCAAGTTTCTTTCAGCCTTATACCGGTATTCCGACCAGAAGTACTGATATTTTGAGGTAAGGGATATCATTTTCTTCTTACATGATATTATTTTCTTCAATATCATTATGCTGAAATATTGATATGAGTTTTTATCAAATTTAGAACTTTTTGTGTCGGGGTTACTATTCACGTATACGTTACTATTCACGTATACGGCACTATTCACGAATACGGCACTATTCACCAAAAAATAAATTTTTCCCTTTTTGTCCAAGATGTCTATTATGGTTACTATCTTTGATTGTATCCATGTTTTGATCTTTATTTTTGAATTCTGCTTCACAATTGATTATTATGAAGTATTATTGATCTTGGATAAACTGTTATATGAGTCCTTAATATTTGTCCTTCTGTCTCACTGGATTCGTTCTCTTTAAGATATTTTTCATCATCGTCAGTCCTAAATGATGATATTACTGAATATATTTGGCCTGTAGTGCAAAGATGTATGATTACTTGATGAATATCTTTGGCCTGTAGTGCAAAGATGAACAGGTGTTGAGATGAACATGACTGACAGGTGATACAAATGAATATCTTTGGCCTGTAGTGAAAAGATGAATATTTGGATAAAGATGATTATTAATTGATGTTACAAGGATAAAATATTGATGATGGACTTTTAAATCTTAGAAGATAGTAGAATTCTTTCTCTACTTGACTCTTCTAATAGTTTGTTGTTTCCGCTGCAGTTGTTGATCTAAAACTTGTTGTCGATTATATTCTATCAGATTTTTCCCTGTTGAAGACTAACGATAATTTGTTGTATATTATATTAGTCATAATATTCTTTACTGGGCTAGTTGAGCTCACCCTTTTCCTTTTTGTTCCATTTTTCTTCTCAAGAGGTGAGAACATAGCAGGATCTAGTCGGGGTATGGAGTGATGGTTCTAGAAAGATGTTTTAACAGTCCTAACTATTTCTGTAAAATAGTGTTTGAATAATTGTAATGAGGACTTATTTGAGTGTGGATATTGTCTAGAAGACAATATTTGTATTTAAACTCACAGTATGTGTTGTCGTATTTTGCACGACAATTGTATTATTAAAGTTGTAGTTTGCTTTCTGTACCATGTATTTGGCAACTCAGAATGGGTGTTGTATACCTATTTTGGGGGCGTCACAATACGAATATCGTACGAACAATATACGAAGAGAATACGAGAATGGAATGCGTAGAATACGATGAGTCTTAATAGACTTTGAGTTCATGGACTTTGTAGAATCCAATTGGACTTGGATTATGTCAAGCTCAATAATTTGTGAAATCAAGCCCAAGTTAAGCCCACTAAGAATTAGGGTTAAGGCCCAAACTAAGAAAAGAAACCGCGGATCGAACCGATGGGTAAGCGGATGGGTAAGAACCATTGGGGCAACCATGGGATGACCCATGGGCATGTGGGCCAGCCACTTGGCCACCAAGTAAGGGTGGTGGCCAAGTTAACTTGGTGGCTAAGTGTTGGAGGAGGTGTGAATAGTAAGGAGGTGGGAGGGCGAAATGACTATTTTGCCCTTGCTTTGGTTTTCTATAAATAGAAAGCTTAACTTTCATTTTCTAGGATTTTGAAAATCCTATAACTTGAGAGAGAGAGATAGAGAGCTCGGTTGGGAGAGGAAGAGGAAGAGAAAAAGCATGAATACTCGGATCAAAAGTGATCGAGAAATAGAAAAGCTCGCAAATCGTCGGCTTTGTCTAACGGAAGAGGATTAAAGAAGAACAGTAATCCGAACCCTAGTTCTTCTATTTATTTTCTTTAAGTTTTTATGTTTAAAAACATAACTTAATGAGAATAAGGAGTAAAAGATAGTGAGAAAGATTTCATATGGTTGAAATCATAAGAAAATGAAGAAATAAGAATTAGAAATTTATTTTATAAATTTCTTAAGGAAGTATAAGATTCGTGAGGATTTTGAACGATCCGAATGAATTTTATAAATGAGTAGGTCAAATAAGTAAGAAATGGTGTTCTATAACATCAAATTCCAAGAAAAAGTAGAATCGTAATCCAAAATATCGATTAAAATGAAGAACGAACGAAGAACACGAAGAACACGCGAAGAACACGAAGAACGTTGTTGATGGATAAATTGAAAACCATCGTAGGATAAATGTTGTTGATGGACAAGTTTAAAACCATTGCGTATAAGTTAGATGCTTATTGCTTGGTTAGGAACGTTAGAAACGTTCATGAAGAACGGATTAAAATTTAGCTATAACGAAGTTATGGCGAAAATTTCATAAAAGACGAAAGAGAAGTTGAAAGTTAGTAAATGAACCCGAACGTGTAGGGTTTCATAAGAATTTAAGAGAACGTATAAAATGTGAGTCGTAGACTCAAGAACGAACGAATTTCGAGTTCGGATGATCGAATTACGGACGAACGAACGAAGAACGTTAAAAACGTTAAAATGAACGAAGAGTGAAGATTAAGCCAATTGAATGGCATGTTAACGGATTCAGAACGAAGTTCTATCTGAGGCATATTAAAGTACGTAAGATAAAGAAGAGAATGGCTTTGGAACGACCTCGTTTGGAGTTATAACGAAGAAGTTATGAGATCGTAAAGTACGTGTCTCAAGCTTGCAAAAGACTTAGAAATTTTTTTCTAGGTTTCATGCTCGGCGCCGCAGCACGAGTCGTGCCTTGGAGGCCGGCACCGTAGCGTGAGATCGGCCATAACCTTCTGGAGAGTGGCACTGCAGCGCGAGAGATAACAAAGGACTTGGCGCCGCAGCGCCAGGCCGGGAAGAGAGGAGAGAGAAGTAGGTCGCGCCGCAGCGCGAGAGGAAAGGAAGGGCACGGCGCCGCAGCGCCAGTGCTGGGCAATACCCAGAAATGAGATTTTAACTGTCTCGGGAGATGTGTAAGAAAGAAGTATGAACATATAGTTCATGTAATGTAACACTTAATCAAGTGTCTTAAACTTAATCAAGTGTCTTAAACTTAATCAAGTGTCTTAAACCTTTAATAAAGGTTGAACGAAAAGATTAAAAGAGATTAAAAGATAGAGAATGTAAGCAATAGATTACGTAACCGATATCCGGGGACCGTAATCGTAATGAACGAACGTGAGGGATTGCTATGATTGTGATTCCTTAGACGTTGAGTGATGAAGGTAATGAATAACATTTCGATGTTATGTTATGATAATGAGAGATAAGTGTAAAGCGTATAGATGCTATGAACGCAACGTTGTTGCGAAGAACGATCGGTCTTAGCATACAACGAACAGTATGGCTTTGTCATTAAGAAAGATTAATAAACATGGGGTTCATGGGTTGGATAACAATTGAAAGCGATTAAAACCTTGAATAAAGGTTGAATGAGAGATTAAGAGACGAGCAACGTGGACGTGATTGAATGCGTAAACGATCTTCGTAAATCGTATTCGCGTTTGACGAACGTTCTAAGTATACCCTGGTTGTATGACATAGACGTTGATGAAGGTAGTAAGTAAGATACGAATGGTATCAAGAGAGCCGTAACGAACGGTAATAAGATTACTGAAAGCCGAATATAAGTCGGATGAGAATGATAGAATGAAAGGTAAGCATTGAATACTTTAACCAATGTGAAGGTTGAGTGTACGCGAATATTAAACGGGTAGAACCTACACTCCGTGTATGGTTTAACCGTAATGTAATGAATAATGTTGATTAACCGTGAACGGTGAAGAAACTAAATTGGAGATAATAACGTATAACGTTAAGAAGCCGAGTTAATAAGTATAACTTGGATAAACGTTTTGAGTTGAAGGAACCGGACGTTGTAAGGTATGAATAAATTCATATGAAATGGTTAACGCTATGACCTCATAGTATTGACATTGAATGATCGTTCCAAGTGTACAAAAGACTGTATGACTTAGACGATAAAGAATAAATCCTGAGGTATGGCATTTAGTTGCCAGAAGGCCGTAAGGAATATGAATTTGACTTAACGAACATTATAGTTTAATAGTTCGGATAAGTTAGATGAATTTAAGTTGTAGTACAATCGTAATCTTTGATGGTTGTCATGGACTACTAGCAAAGACACGATGTGTGCTGCGTCCTAGGAGAGTTATAAGAAAAAGATAAGAATGTAAATCATCAAAGATGATGAATATATGAATAAGACATCTCAGTATGTCATAAAGCCATAATCTGGTAATGAAAGTTAGTTGCGTAAGCTTAAATTACAAGAACGCGAACCTTAAGAAGTAAAGTTAAGTAAACCAATTCGTAAGTCAAGTAAATGAATAATTGGTGTACGTGTTATTTTCTTATGTGCTACATAGGAATGGGAATGAGCAGTTCAGCGTAAGCTGTAGCTGTGCGTAAGGCAAGTTTCCTAACTTCATTCATATTTTAAATGAATGCTAGTTTCTAAAACTTCTCAGATGTTGAACTTGAGAAGTTATGTCTATGTGCGAATGTGCGATATTTGTACAAGGTGGTAGTATGTATGAGGCCTTGTGCCACAATGTGAACACTTCGGTGTTTCTTTGAGATGAACTGTTCTGTGATTGAACTGTTCAATAAAAGTATGTTCTGTTTATATATGAACCGTTATTGTTAAGTCTGTGCTGATGATTCTAGCCAGACAGAATATATATGAAAAAGGTAGAAGAATGGAAGTATTTCAAAGTGAAAGTGAGTATGGTTTTAAAATGATAGGAACCGAGATTATTCCTATTATTCAAGCTGCTTCATAACCTTTGTTCGGTTATTGAAGTTCTAAAGAAATGTTTGAATTCTGAACTTGTTTGTTCAAACTGTGATGACTTGCTGGGAAATTGAATGCTCACACTTGCTTTAAATGAAAAACATTTTTAGCGAACGATGTTAGAAAGAACTTAAGGATCCCGTAAAGATCAAGCTAAGCGGTATCCAGATGAAGTGCCATTTAGAATGAGAATGAGCGAGAAGATCAAGTGAAGACTTGTAATGTAGAAAGCTGAGAATTAAACTATAGACTAGTTTAATGAACTGTATGTATCCTTGGTGGCGGATAAAAGTCACTCTTGTAAGATGAAAGGAATAATGTAATTATCATTATTTGTAATGAGAAAGGTTATAAGGTTTCGAGAACCTGGGAATTGAGAATGTATGTTGTTATATTTCAATATATAATGATGTATGATGGGTAAGAAGTATGACAGTGACGCACGTAGTTCGGGTCTGATGGTAGACCGAATTTCGGGACGTTACATTAGATGTTAGATTTTTATGTTAATATATGTTATGAGTAGTGTATATTGATGATATAGGTTGATAGATGTTAGATCCATAACATCTATAGGCTTGGATTTGAAGATTTAAAAAATCTGGAAAACTGGAAATCTTTGTCTATTTATGATTTTGTTTGTTTAAAAGTTTATAGTTGTAGTATGACATGTGAGCTTTTATCTAGAACTGGAATCAAGCCAAATAATGCACAGATTTCATGTTATTAGTAGTCAAAGGTCGTTGACCGGCCATGACTGGACAATTCTGGGTAACCCAGAAACTGCCCAGAAAGGCCTGACAAGTTTTTCAAGCGTCAATAGCTGTCAGTTGTTTGTTGTTTTGATTCTGTTCTTGTATCCATGTTGTAGTATGTTACATGGGCTGTAGATTAAAGCTTTTAGATCGCCTTAAAATCAAATGGATTGAAGTCAGTGGCTGGTCAAATCAGGCCAGAAGATCACGGACTGAGTTTTTTGGGTATCCCAGAAAACTCAAGAATGCGATATCTGACAAGGTTTGACTAGCATATATCTTATGATTATGTTGTTGTTTTATTTCTTTTAAGTATCAGATCTGTACCCTTACATGTTGGCTATACACTGCAACTCTTAGATCACTTAAACATTACCAGAATCATGAGTTGTGAAGCCTAAAGTAGGCTTCACAATCTGTTCTTCATTTCTAGGTAACCCAGAAATAAAGAACAGCTCTGACAGCTACTTTGAAGGCTTAGATCTCATTGGTGTTATGCTATTTTGTCATGTTTGTTGTTGGATCATGTAGTATTACACTAACAGTACAAGATCTGACCAAAATAATGCCCAGAAACATCATAATCAGATCATTGCAATTGGTCAAACATGCTACCTCGAACACTGGCTTGTCAGTGTTCTTGAGGCTCAAGAACACTTTAGGCGACGGTTTCTGTCGCTAAAGGCTATAGCGACAGATTTAATAATTTTATTTAATTTATTTTCTAAAAATTATTTAAAAATAGAAATTAATTATTAAAAATTCCAAAAATAGTTTTAAAAATTATTTAAGTTATAAAAATTAACTTTTAATAATTTGACATATTTTTCATAAATATTAATATTTATTAGGATATTATTGATATTTAATTTATTTAATAAATGCATTAAATAAATTAATTAAAAATAATTTTATTATATTAAAAATCAATGTTTAATGATAAAAAGGTATTTAATAATATTTTAAGTTATAAAATATAACTTTTAATATTTTAAGACAAATTTCATTCATTATTTAATATTAATGATATTAGATTTATTTAATAATTATATTAAATAAATTAATTAAAAATAATTTTAATATTATAAAAATCATTTTAAATGAATATAAATATTTTAAAAATATTTTAAGTTATAAAATATAACTTTTAATATTTAAAGGTAAATTTTATTAATAATTTAATATTAAATGATATTAGAGTTATTTAATAATTATATTAAATAAATAGTTTAAAAATGATTTTATTGAATTAAAGATCATTTAAAAAGGATATAAATGATTTAAAAATATTTTAAGTAATAATAAATGACTTTTAATATTTTGGTGAATAATACATTAATATTTAAATATTAATAGTAATTATTTAAAAATAATTTTAAATATTTTAAAAATTATTTAAGGGTAATAAAAATATTTTAAAAATATTTTGAGTTATTATAAATAACTTTAATATTTTGGCAATGGTTTCATTAAAAGTTTAATATTAATTAAATATTAATGATAATAGAATTATTTAATATTTAAATCATTTAATAATGATTTCATTGTTTGAAAAATTATGATAAATTATAATAATTATTTAAAAATTATTATAAGCCCCTGAAAAATAATACGACTGGTATTTAATATATCTAAATGAATATTGAACTACAGACTAGAGTTTTAGACTCGATAATTACCCGATAAAGCCGTCGGTACACCGACATATTTCAGAAATTGATTTGAACTTAGATAGTTTGATTAGATAAGCGTTTATTTGTGATCCAATGACTGCTAAACATATGTGACAATGTAATTAGGGTATGTGCTGACTGCAAATAGCAGTACTATGTGATATGATATATTATTCTAATCAAACGAATGATCTTATTAATGATAGGTTGTGATATAAAAGATAAAACTAAGTTGCGTTATTGTAAGCAACAGCTCAGGCAAGTATCTTAACTTTGCATTTACTTTATGCAAGGGACATGTATAAGCTAATATCTGAACAATTCTTTTTCATTGTTCAAATATCTTAACCTTGTAAAGACTTATGCAATGATTCTGTATAATAAGTTATTAAATTATAATCTATTGTACAAGTTCTTTAAATTCTATTATGATAATTCAGATAATTATTATGTTTGTAATTTCTAAATATTGTTATACAAGTGTCCTCACTTGGATAATCATTGTATTTAATCACATGTTGATACATACTTATTGGTTTCTAGTATGTACACGTTAACTTAAAAGCCGTCTAAGCTATTTGATCCGGCTAGACACAAACTCAAAAATATTATTGAACAAGATAGAACTTTACTGTTATCCAATCAAATTATTTTGGTTCGGATTCCCGACTAAGTATGAACAACCTGAACATGGGAAAACTTTTGTGCACTTAAGTTGGATAAGATGAACGATAATTTCGTTCTTACATGTAGTATTGATCAATACAGGGCATAACGGGCTAATCACCCCCCGTACCTGTATGTTATAACGGTTTACAGATGAATTTCTGTTTAACCTTTTCAAAAATAGAAAATAATGTTCATAGTCTGTTGACTGATCTCCATTTATAGTCAATACGTAGTTTCAAAATTTTGATATAGAATTGATATGCTGTTATTATTGGTTCAACTTACTTCACAACTGTTGATTCGTTGTAGAAGTATCGTACAAAGAAAATATTTAATTCTTTCAGCTAATGTTATTGTTATTATTACTTGCTGGGCAATCAAATGCTCATTCTTGCTTTAAATTTAAATGTTTTCAGCTAAGTGTGATCAACCAGAAAGCTCTGCTAAGAACAAGAGAAAAGGAAAGGTTGCTGAATAAGTTGGTGCTATCTTATGTAATAGTTTAACTTTAGTAAGACAATTATATTAATTAGTATCATGTAATGTAATGTATTAAACGTTGGAAACCTGGGGAATTTAGAAAACTCTGATATGTAATTTAAGTTTGGTATCTATATTATTGTTATTATTATTAGTATTCTTCCGCTCATAGAAATGGTATCGTGAAGCACCGAGTTCGGGTTTCAAGTACCTGAATTTGGGGGCGTCACAGCTTGAATTTGGTTGTGGGAATGAGTTTGAGGAGGTAAAGGTAAAGATAAAAGATGAGAAAGACGAGGAGGATCCTGAGTGGTAATTTCTTAATTTTATCAGAGCTGAAGTGATCAATGAAGTGTATAATCATAACAAAGAGTTTTGTACATCACTAAGCCACGCTAGCGCAAGAGAATGTTATGATTCAAGACCTTACCACATGACTGGAAGGTGTAGAGAAGAGATTATCTCAGTTAGAGTACTAAAGAGGATAATTATTAACGAGATTATGTAGGAATGACTTGGGAAAGGAGTCAGAAAAGTGGGCGAGAGCTGAAGACGCATAGGTGAAGGCTTTTAAACATATAAGATCCCGTTGAAGATAAGTTAAAAAAAGGGCCAAGCAATGGATAGGGCTCGGGATTTTGGTGCAGGTTGAGGATTAATTTTGGTATGTAATGGACGCAGGACGATGACTTGTATCACGGAGAAAAAGAACTATGAAGCGGTGTAACGTATAATGCCCTTGTAGGTTGTAAGAAAATTAATAATACAATAAATAAGTAATGATGAAAGTTGATAAGATGTAAATCCTAATATCTGAAATAAATAAAGGGATATGATGAGGTAATTGTGGAATTTTATTACATATGATGTTGTAGCAGTGAGGCTATTTTTGTTATGTTTTAGAGCAATAAATGAATAAATATATCATTGTTTAATAAGATATATTATGTGATATCTAAAAGTGGTTGAAGCTTAAATGTTTTGATACGTGAATGAATAATGATCTAATAGTGTAAATTTTAAATAGTAAGATGTCACCTAGAAGATGACAGCAGCGTCAGCAGACCCCTAAGGAATATACATACAATAATGAGGCTGATGCTAACCTAGTGCCGCAGTTGGTGAATTTGCTGATGGGAGAAGTTACAAATTAACTGAATTTCTGGCTGTGTAGTTAAATCTCGATGTTTCAACCGAATTCGTTCACAACAGGGCTGGAAAGGATGATTGTCGTAGACGAGGAAGTTAATACGTTGACATACAATTATGACCAGGGGAAAAAGAAAAGTGAAAATTGAGATACGACATGAGGTAGCCGTAGAGGTAATGTTTAGAAAAGAAAGTGGAACGAAAATGTCACCACTGGAAATCAGCAAGGGAATGAGAAGAAGAAAGTGGTGGTGTGTAGCAACTATGGAAAGAGACACGTGGGTGTTTATTTGAAAGGAAAGAGAGTGTGCTTTAATTGTGGCTTGAAGGGCAACATTGCACCAAAATGTCAAAGTCCGAGGAAGGGAGCCCGCTTCACATGTGGATCGAAGGAGCACCTGGCTCGAGATTGTCCAAAGAAAGTGGCTAGAAAAGCAAGCGAAAGCAAAGGGGCAACAGTAGTGGCAAGTTGGTTATTATAGAATCAGCTCCACCGAGTCGACCAACCGAACATTCATCCAACATGACGATGTAGGATGCAATGTAAGGTATAGTTCCGATCGGTGATCTAAACGGTGGCATGTTATTTAATTCAAGTGCCACTTGGTAATTTATGTTCGACCAATTTGCTATGAAATTTTATTTGCTTCAGGAGGAGTTAGACCATTCCCTAAATATAGAAATTAAGAATAATGATTCCTGTTAGGTTTATGCATAGAAATTATCAGGTAGATATTAAAGGTCACGTGATGTCGGTGGATTTAATTTTAATTTGACTTGGAAAAAATATGAGATTATCCTAAGATTGGATTGTTTGTTGTACCATGGGGCAAGAATTGACTATCAATGGATGTGTGTAAACTTTTTGACTTCGAAGAAGTCAAAGGTAGTATTTTATTTTTCTGTAGTAGGTCGCTTAGACAATCGAGTTGTCTAGCAATGATGCAAGCTAAGAGGTTATTAAGAAGAGTGTGTGGGAAACACAAAGTTTTCAAAATAGGAATTTGGATAAAGCGTGAGCAATTTCTAAGTTACGTGATTGATTAAAAAAAATTACTACAAGTAAGGGTGTCTGACTCACGATCCAAAGATAGCTATAGTGGTGTTTGCCTTGAATGTTTGGAGGGTATTATTTCTACGGGAAGATTTGTGACATATGTATGGACCATAGGTGTCTGAAAGGTATCATTACACAAAAAGATTTAAGTATGCATTAATGGTGATAGTTGAAGTTGATCAAGAGTTATGATCGTAAAATCCTAAACAAATGTGGTTGTCGACGACTTAAGTAGAAAGGGTAGAGAGAAAGTATCTTTGTTAACTACTCAACAGGAGTTTATAATAGAAATGGTTAAGTTGTGGGTGGAGGTAAGATGTCCGAAGAAGATGGAAGGGAAGTTGTTCAGATGGAAAACCGTTCAAATTTATTGGATAGAGTAAAAGGGAGCGTAACTCCAAGACTAGGTGTGTGAGAAATACAAAAGAAGGAAGAATATCAAATTCAAGATTGATACCAGAGTGTTATTAAAATTTGAAGAAAGAGACTAGGTTCTGCCAGTATCGGGAGTTAAAGATGTATTTTTTAATAAAACTCATAGTTCAAGATATTCGATTCAAGTAGGAAGCACGAAAATGAATCAAGACCTTCAACGATACTTTTGATGGTAAAATATAAAGTGACAGGTTGCTAAGTGTGCTACAAAGAGCTTAACATATCAAAAGTCAAAGAAGAATATTAGAAGCCAAATGCTTTGTTACAATTGTTAAAGTGGACATGGCGATAGATTTCGTGGTAGCTCAAAGTCAACATATTCTTTTCGATCAAAATTAGATTTTATTTGGAATAGTTGACAAAGTTATATGTCGAAGGAATTATTTCAAGAGCGGTGTTTCAATAATAATCGTGTCGAACCGATCGAGATTCATAATTCACATCGAATTTTTAAAAAAAAAAGGAATTTAAATTAGCTAGAACACGTGGAAACACAATTAGAAATAAGTACGTCATATCATATACAAATCGATTGGCAAGCTAAAAGGACAATCCAAACATCGGAAGGCATGCTAAGCGCTTGTGTTATGGATTTCAAGAAGAATTAGAACGACCATTTACTTTTAGTTAAGTTCATCACGAAAAACATTGGTGTACTGTATAGCAGATTGCAGAGATCGTCAAGTAATAAAAGCAAGAATGTTAGCTGCTCAAGACAAACAGAGGAAATATGTGGACAAACATTATCAGCAGTGAGAATTTATAGTAGATAGCTTCGTTTTTTTAGAACATCTCACTTGAAGATAAAGATAAATTTAGTAGAAAGGGAAAGCAGAGTCTGAGGTTCTTAGTTTTACATGTTACGAGAGTAGAAGAGATGGTTTATGAGGTAGTCTTACCTCTACAGTTAGTATTCACAATGTTTCCATATTTCATGACTATAATCGTACAGACCTTGTTATAAGCATGTCATAAAGTATGAACCATTACAATTTGAGAAAGATTTGTCTTACAAAGAAGTTCCTGTCTAAATGGTTGATAGGAAAGAGCAAGTACTCAGAAACAAAGTACTACCTTCTGTTAAGGTAGTCTGGAGGAACTGTATAGGCTGTGTGGGAAATCGAAGACAAATTGGTGAAAGATTATCCTCAGTTATTTGCTTAGTATGTGTATAGCGATTCTGGAGATAGAATCTTTTTAAGGAGGGAATGATGTAACGAACGAGAATTTTGTAATTAATTTTAAATATTTATCGAATTAAATAAATATTTTAATTAATTTATTTATTGAGATAAATAAATAATTAATGAAATTGTGGTGTGATAATTTAGTTAAGTGTGTATATTAACTAAATTAATAGATTGTAATTTTATGGATTGAAGATTTAATTTAATAAAATAATTAAATTAAATTAATTGTTTATTGATTATTATGTTGTGCAATGATGATCTTCTCATTTGATTTAATATTTTATTGAGTCATGATTCTAAGGACAAGATCCTTTTATGGAGGGATGGATGTAATGAACGAAAATTTTACAATTAATTTTAAATATTTATCGAATTAAATAAATATTTTAATTGATTTATTTATTGAGATAAATAAATAATTAATAAAATTATAGTGTAATAATTTAGTTAAGTGTGTATCTTAACAAAATTAATAGATGGTTATTTTATGGATTGAAGATTTAATTTAATAAAATAATTAAATTAAATTAATTGTTTAATGATTATTATGTTGTGCAGTGATGATCTTCTAATTTGATTTAATAATTAAATTAGAAACTTAATAATCTATTAAATAAAATTATAATTATATTGTAAATGTTTGGTTTAATTATTAATGAGTTAAGATTAATAATTTAAAATATTTAGAATTTGATTAATTTAATTTATTAGGAATATGACAATTGAACTATATTATATAAGAAATATAAAAATAAATTAAAAGGGGATTTTGGAGAGGATTGCCAAACATGGCCTTGTGGCCTTTGGCATATTATAAATGATAAAGCCTTTTTGATTTTAAACTGAAAACTTAGGCTGCGCATTATATCAGTTAGTGTATATATATAATCCTAAGGCTAAAGCTAGAAGAGACAAAAAAAACAGAGGAGGAACAAGAGAGAATTAGAAAGAAAGAAATTGAGAATTCTCTGAGAATTGAGAATCAAGGGGAAGAAGAAGGTTTGTCAAAGCCTTGGAACAATCATCTTTGCTAGTCTAAACAAGAATCAAGAGGTAAACCATATAATTTTTTAGTTTTAGTTTATTTGTTCTTAGCTTCTTTGAAAATTGGATTTTTATGGATGAATTAGTTTAGAAATATGTTTAGTATGTTTTTGAGTATGTATGAATCATGTTATGTTGTTATAATTAAGTTGTAGGGATTAAATTCATGTATACATGATTTAGTTTAAAGAAATTGTGTTTTGATGGAATATATATTTTTAGGTCCATTTTGAGTCAAAAATTAAAGTTTAATTCATGTAAAAACCTATTATTTGATAATTATTATTGTTAATATATTGAAAATAGAAAATGAAACAAGTTGAATGAATCAATTTGGTCAAGAAACGAATTCGTACTGAATTAATTCACTAAACATGTTAAAATATGAAAATTTAGTATAAACATGAGTTTTGGGTCACGATTGGGTTAGTTAATGTTTCTTTATATTGTTGATTCTTTGGTATGTTGTAATTCTATGAATTACGAATCCATATAATGGAAAATGGACTAATTTGGATGTGTATAGCTTGAGTTATGAAGATTAGTAGGAGAAAAATGGTCAAAAATCGCAAGAACAGTAAACTGCTAATTCTGGTTCTGCTATTAACCGCAGCTGCGCTGTGCCCTTAGTCTATTGGGGCGCAACTGCTCTCTAGGGTGCAGTTGCGCTGTTCCCAACGCTTATTTGGGCACAGCTGCGCTCATGGAGTGTTAGATGCGACTGTTTTGACATCTTTTGGTAAAACAACCATAACTTATTCATAAGAACTCTGATTGAGGCGATTCATGATGATTCAGAAACATAACGAGTATACCTACAATTTTCATGCTTAAAGTTTTTCAATTTAAGGTTGGGAATAGGGGTAAAAATGACCATCTTTAGAACTGATGTGTATTCGGAGGAAATCGGAGGGTGTCAGGCATGCACGTATGCAAGTGTAGTGCTTCTAATGATAAAAGATATTGTTCTAAGTTATAAAACATGAAAATTAGTAAATATAATGATGCTTAACATTAATACGTGATGTATTAGATAAGTTGTATAAGCATACTAAGCGTACACAAGCGTGACGAATCAGGCGTGCGACGAATGAACGTCGAAACGTCGTGACAAGTGTTAATGAACTTAAAAAGTGTTTTAATTAAAATGAAATGAACAATATAAGATATGGAATGTGGTTAATATAAAACCAATAAGGAGTCCTAGGAAGACTTAAACACTTGAATGAACTTCGAGTTTGACTAAGAAGAAATTTAGTATTGATTAATAAGTTATATTAATAAGTTATATTAGATTGAAACTCAACGTTGTAAGAGTTGAGAATGTGATTTGGATGCTTAAAGTCTTATGTTATATTGTAGTGAGTTTTCAGATTCGTGTAATGTGGTTGATTAATATGGTTAAACCTTAAGGTAAAGGTTATAACTTAACTAAGATGATAATTAAAACTATGAGGATAATGTGTATGTAGCTAATTGATGTGATAATCCTAATGGTATGTGTAGGATATCGGAGTACGTGAGTTGTAATTGTATAGCTTACGCAATAGGCAAGTTCTCTAACCTTTGCTACTTTATTATTCAGCAAGGTTTTCTTTTCACCGTTTTTTTGTTATACTTATGCAAGTCTCCTAACCTTACTTTTACGTTATGCAAGTTTCTTGAATCTATTATTCAATTGAGCAAGTTCTTTAACCCTAATCTTTTATTATGCAAGTTCATATTCCTAACTTGTTATTGCTATGTAAGTTCGTTAACCATAATTTATTGTTGAGCAAGTTAATTAATCTTTGTTTCTTCATCCCAAACGAGATTACTTTGGTTATTCAAAGTCAGTAATTTTATTGTAAGCAAGGTGTTTATTCAGCTACGAATAATTGTTATTTGATCTTTGATCACCAATGTTATTGTACAATCTTACATTATTGCACCAAACTCTTAGTTGACTTGCGATTCTTTACTGATTCAACTAATCCTTACACTACTACAAAACAATTAATAGATAACGCGTAAAAAATGTTGTGGTTGCTATCCTAGAAATGTCGTATTTAAAAGTGTTATCTATTTGACACCCTTTATACAACGTTTTTAAAACGTTGTTGTTTGACACATTATACAATGTTTTTTTTCTTCTAAAAAACGTTGTAGATTTGTTTTCCAAAAATTATTAGATGCTTGAAAACGTTGTAGATGGTATGATTCCACAACGTTTTTCGGCTAAAAATGTTGTAGTTTAATATATCAGACAACGTTTAGACACATTTACACAACGTTTAGAATGTGTCATCTATTTAGACAAATTTATATAACGTTTTTAAGATGTTGTAGTGTGACTTAAAAATGTTGTAATACATGCATATAACAACTATTTTTAAATATAGACCATAGAAAGCAACGACAGACAACGTTTAAACTAGCTTTATACAACGTTTAGAAGGTGTCATTTATTTATACAAATATACAATGTTTTTAAAATGTTGTAGATTGACTTGAAAATGTTGTAGATTGACTTAAAAACGTTATAGCTGTGCTGCATACACAACAGTTTTAAATAGAAAAAAAAAGTTGTGGTTCACCTATATTACCAGTCACCTGCAATCTGCTAATGGCATGATATATAGCTAAAAAAGGTCTAAATTCTCATTTAAATTTAAAGCCAAAATGTATCAAATATTCAAAATACATCCCAATAATACCATTCGTTTACAGTTTCAAATTATTACATCCATAACATATATACCAAACTATCCATATATACATCTCAAATTCACTTTTCAATATAAATTACTACTATATTGAATTGTGAATTTGATTACATGCATTCACAAAATAAACCAAACTATCCATAAAATTAAGCTACTACCTAAGCATGTGCAAAAAAGCCTAGGTTCTCCCAAAATACGTACATTCATCTAACCCCGTACATATCCACCGTTAACTCGAGGCTCTACATGTAGCTTCTCACATACGCTGCCCACTCATCCTGTACTTCGTCAATTTGTTCTTGTGTGTACGTTAATCCATTTGTCTTATCCCACTGAAATAGAAGAACAACAAATTTAGTTAGAAGTAGTACAACTTTAGATGCTGGTTTTTGATATGATACTCCATATAAATTAGTTAGAAATTACTCACATGACTTTTAACATACTTCCTACCATCGCCATACTGTTTCTCAAGCTTATTGTACATGCCCAACCAAATACCTGATATAACCAAATTTATATGTCAAAAAAAATGACCTGCTACTGATGTATGGCAAGATAACTATAAAACACAAGGATACCAAATTTGATATTTTGTTGTTTTCCACCCATTCATTGTTTGTTTGTATAAGATTAACCAATAACGATGGACGTATAATAATATCAACTTGTAGTTAGTATCATATAATTAAAAAAGGCATTAACTATCATTAAGAAGGCATTAACCATGTGATATGACATACATTATAACTATCAACATTTATTCTATTTTAACTCGTCCACAAGTGCTCAATAACCAAATATTCTGAAGTTTTGGCTATTAACTGAAGTTCTGAAGTTCAACATCATTTTCTACTTACTACTTAACCTGACTTTTGGCTATTAACTGAAGTTTATAGAAAAACTTTCTATTTGACCAATAAAGCTACCAAAAAATAACTAACCTTGGCTACAAAGTCCAAACTACCATCCTCAACTATCTCCTTCATAAAACGCATCACAAAATACCCGCAGTCCTTGTGTGTTGGTTGCACAGGAGTTCCCTAAACACAATTATTAATTATATCATGATAAATCAATAAAAATAACAAATGTCCATAAGTAAACATCTTATGCTAATTATATATATATATATATATATATATATATATATATATATAGACACACACACACACACACATATATATATATATAACATACCACCAAGATTCTCCATTGTGATGATTTTCGTATTTGATTATTGCTTTGCCCATTGTAAGCTTTAATTGAACTTCATGAGCAAGAGGGTGACACATATAACATCATGCACATACTTCCAGAGACACGATTTATTAGAAGAAATTTTTTTGTAAAACTTTCCAATTGAACTACATTAAAAATAAAGTAATTTGGAATAACATGTGTTCACAACTTGTTTCCACTCTTTATCGATTCTACGGTACTTGAGGGAATCCATGAAGTACACATTATTATTGTCCAGATTGACAATGGTCAACACCCAATGACATCTATACAAAAATCAGCCCCAAATACGCATGCTGCAATTGAAATGACTACTCTTAATGGAAGAGTCATCCATGCTATTTTCAAAAGTTTTGCTTCATTTTTCCCATTTGAAGTACCATCACTGTAACTAGAGATTAAAACATTTCATGAGATGCACTGTACACATTCATATATTAACTATTCATGTGTTAACTATTGTATTTTCCATTCTAATGTAAATAGCAGTTACAAAATAAATGTAATAATATTTTCTATAAATCACACATCACTTGTTGTACTGAAAATGTTATGTGTGGACAACAAACAACTAATAGATCTTCAACTTGCGGCTATTTAACAAACCAAGTTTGTGTGCTTACAATTGGTGCTTAGCCTTTGTTATATGGATAGTAAAACCTAAAGGGAATTGCTATTTTCACTCGGAAATATACTGTTACATAAGACATCACTATAACCATCCATGGACTTCTTCCATACTTAGAGCTTGACAGTTGAAATAATTTCAAAACTTGAAGCACCCAAAAAATAATTACAAGAACAAATTAACATATTAACATTATTACGTCCACCTCATCAGTGTTCAAGCTACCCAGTGCAATATAATAGCTTTTAGAGCTCAAAATATCCTGTTGGATCATACCATCCCTTGTAAATAAATTTAAAAAAAGAAAAAGAAGAAGAAGAAGAAGAAGAAGAATAAGAAGAAGAAACAAAGAAATGATTAAGAGAACTAATTCACAATTAACAACCAACAACATCATAAATCTTTCATTACCGTGAATAATATTCCAAGACAAAGTTGTATTAGGATATGATGGATCCTCAATCCACTCAAGAAGGCTATCTCTACCTGCAAAATGGATATTGGAGAAAGTACACAAGTAAAATCGAGTTATACTTATACATATGACAATCTTAAGTAACACTAAATTGTTATTCTTTTCTCTAAATAGAGATCTAACTGGAGTTTAAAGGCACATGCTAGAAACAATCAAACAATTATACAATAGAGTGTTTCGAAATTGCAAGCAGAAGAAGGATAGGAGCAGATCAGTTTATTTAGCTTACAGTCTAAACATGTAAGTATCACAAAATTTCTAAAAGCGGAAGGATAATCATAGGCTATCAAAACTTATATTAAGTTAAAGTTACTTTCTTTTCTATCTTGTATATTTATTACGCTCTTCTATGTTCCCAAATCCAAGTCTGGGTTTCTAGAACATTGCTCTAATAACTCCTACAGATTCATATACATTCAAACCATAAATATTGTAAGCACAATATTATCCAAAAAAGGGCTAGATCTGATGACAAAAAGAAATTATTACCTTGAGATAAAGGAGCAAAAATTGAGGATTTTACGCTATATGAAATATTCAATTTAGATCCCATGTTCAGAAAGTATTCCCATTCCTGCAAAACCAGAATAATCATTTCCAATTGTGCAGCTATCATAGCATCTCAGCATCCATATTCATGAATGGAAGCATTTACAGATATAGGGAGATTCACCATTTTTTTATATAATGTGCAGATTTTTAAGTTTTTCCTTGAATGAAAAAACTCAAAATTTTCAAATTCTAATAAACTTTTTTTGTAAGGATTTCGCTTGAAATAATAAAAATTACCGAGAAATGTATTGGAAAAAAAAGGAAAGACTCAAGAAAAAAATAGGGGCCACAAAAAAGTTCAAGTAACACCAAATCATAGAGTCTATATAACTAATGATTCAGAGATGTAACTGTAAGACCCTGAATTTTATAAAATAAAAGTATTCAATTTTTCTTATAATTACTATTCAGTAAATGGTTAAATTGATAAAAATTTAAAGTTATGAGTGAAATATGATTTTTCTTTCAAAATAAGCAAGTGGTTATAAAATAATCATTGTTGTCGGGGAATATTCGTTTGGTCGTGAAATATTCTTTCTGTCGGGGAATATTCGTACGACGGCGCAGCCATTTGTGGGCCCCATAACAGAATAACTGTCGGGTGAAGAAAACGATAAATTTGAGTTTTTACAAATAACAGCGTAGTTATTACCGTTAACACTGTTGGAATACCCGGTGGTTAAAATACAGTAATACGCGTTATTGCACAGTAGCACACGGTATTGCATAGTATTTTTAAAATTATTGATTCATATGATAAGAAAATATTTATTTTATGGGGATATAAATGAGGGATATATTTTTGTGTTTAAAAAATGAAGGAGTTAATGTTGAGATTTTTATCCGTATTTTTGTCGGAATGGAGGTATTAAAAATCAGGGTTTTTAAGATATTTTGCGAGGGTTATAATTTTTAATCCGACCGTTGGATCGTGATAATTTTTGGATATGTTATACATATATAAGTTGAGTATATGTCCACAAATTTTGAACCGTTAAAAATGAACGTATGATTTGTTATGAATTTTACGAGATGACTGGTTCAGAAATTGTTGAATTTTTGGAGTTTATCATTTTGGTGGAAAATTCTAGAATTGGTGGGCTCCACTTGTGGTTGGTGAAGAAATGTGCTGAATTATATTTCAAATGTGATGGGTGGGAATAGTAGCAGGTAAAGCCATCAGGTTCCAGGTCAAACCTACCAAAATTTTCCTATAAATAGAGGGCTAAGTTAGAATTGAAAATCACACCAGAAACATAAGCTTTCTCTCTTTCTCTCTCTATATTATGAAGCATATTTTGTGAGTTTTTAGATACTTGGTGAGTTGCTATTCATCAGTGCAAGTTTTTTTTAGCATCATATCCGATATCCAGTCAGAAGTACTGCTCTTTTGAGGTAAGGGATTGTAAGGGATAGTAAGGGATAGTAAAGAATTTTAAGGGTTGTTATGTTTTTCAGTTTCGTAATTTTTCTGTCCTTCAAAAATTCTGGAAAAATTTGAAATGATATTCTGATGAGTTTTCTTGATTGTGTCCAAAAATGGTGATTTTTGGATGTATAGATTGAGAGTTATGAATTTTATGAGAAAAGACTATTTTAAAAGTAACAGCTTATAATTCCTTGTGGTTAACTCCAAAATTGATGAAATTTTTATTGGGAGTACATGTATATGATAGAAGTATACTCTGTAAATTTCAGAATTTTTAGACAAAAGTACAATTTTTGATAAATGTCTAAATATTCGGCTATTTTGGCCATATGAAAAATAGTAAATGACTTTTAAAAATTCTGAGAAAAATATATGTTCACTATGGGACTATATTATGCTAAATTCCAGAAAAAAAAAATATTTTTGGAACGGATTTGGTATTTTTCATGAAAATAGTCTAGTTATGAGAAAATAAATTAAATATGTTATGTGAAGTAAGTAAATTGGAAAATAGGATTTTATGGCTTGAGAATCTTATATATGAGGTATATGCAGATTTTGGATGAGGGTTTTGGTTATTGATGATGAAATATTAAGAGTTGACGTTTTATGATGATTAAATGCATTAATTAGTAAAGTGTAAACAATTTAAATAAATTGTTTATAAGCTTAAGAATATTATTCTTTCAATATCATTATACCGAAATATTGGTATGTATATTATTGTGGAATTTCTACCTTTTTCATGTCAGGGTTACTATTCACGAGTTACTATTTATGAGTTACTATTCACGAGTTACTATTTACGACAAAATTGGTTTCTTTTTCTAACCAAATTATAGTTGATTTATGAATATTACTCTTGAGATTAAATCTATATGTTGATCATATTGTTTTTATTATCATATATAACATTTTTATAACCTTGACGTTGAAATTCTCTTTCGCTTGAGTGTAAAGATGGGTAAATTATTGGTATGATCATGACTATGGGTTCTCTTTGGCCAGTAGTGCAAAGTTAAATTATTGACTGGTATGATCATGACCATTGAATTTATAAGTGAATATCTTTAGCTTAAGTGCAAAGGTGAATTGATTAACATGGTTATAATTATTGTTTATATAAAATCTGAAATGATTATATATTTCTTTGAGATATTAATATATTTGGCCTGTAGTGCAAATATGAACTGTTGATGAATATATTTGGCCGTAGTGCAAATATGAACTGTTGAGGAATATCTTTGGCCTGTAGTGCAAAGATAAATTGTTGATGAATATCTTTGGCCCGTAGTGCAAAGATGACATGTTGTTGAATATCTTTGGCCAGTAGTGCAAAGATGAACAGATGTTGAGATAAACATGACCAACTGGTGATACAAATGAATATCTTTGGCCGTAGTGCAAAGATGGATTTATTAGTATGATTATGAACAGGAAATGTGATTTGGTATAACCATGATCTTTGATGTTTCAGGTAAAGACAGGTGATGAAAATATTCTTCGTCCTGGGTGCGAAGAAAAATTTAAAATCACAATTATGATTATGAGTTATTCATATGATTGTAGAAAGGAACTGTTGATTGATGTTACAGGGATAAAACATTATTGGTGGATTTTTAACATGGAGAAGATAATAGACTTTATAGTCTATTTGACTCTTCTAATGGATTGCATGTTCCGCTGCAACTATGGTTGAAATTTTTTATCATCTACCATATGTTCTAAATCTCTGATTTATTATTGATGAAGACTATTGATAATTTATTTATCTTTAGTCATGATATTCTTTACTGAGCTAGTTGTGCTCACCCTTTTGCTTCACAATTCCTTTCAGGTAATAAGAGTGTAGCTGGGTCGAGCGAGGGTAACAAGGGAATAGAACGGTGGTCATCATTTAGTAGTTATATTTGGTGAAGAAAATAGGGTGAGGCGAACCCAACGTTGGAAGGGTGTTTTGCCACTATAATACAAGATGTCTAACGACATACAACCTCGTGTCATCATAAGACATGATTGTGCACATCCGCTTGCCGAGTATATCTACAAGCACTATCTATATAATCTTGGTGTTTGTTTGAAGTATAATTCTCAGTTAGATACAGTGGAGATAATGATAAGTCAAGAGAAGACTCACCATTGGGAAGAATATGATAGTAATCTTCTCGTTTTTCTTTGGGGTCTATTGGGTCAACCAAGGATAATTCTGTGGCCATATGATATCTATCATAACCTAGACGCATGGCCTCCCATGTACGAAGGTTTTCTTGAGCACTTCCCAAATATTCTAATTTCTAAAACAGTTTTTGACTATACCTGTATGTAAGGTGTTATTGTGAGGTGATGTCCACGGTTGGAACATGAGTCACATTTGGTATATATTTGTATCCAAACTCACAACATATGTGTTGTTGTATTTTGCACGACAATTGTTGTAATAAAGTTGTAGTTGTTTTCTGTACCATGCATTTGACGACTCAGAATGGGTTGGGTGGAATGAACCTATTTTGGGGTCGTTACAGTAACATTTAAAATATACCAATCATAAAGTCTACATAACTAATGATTTAGAGATGTTTAAACCTTGAAGCCAAATATGGCTCATTAAAGCAGCTATAGCTGCAGTTGCTTTGCAGCAACTGCTGATGCCCCCTGCCCTTTGCTGATGGCTACTACCATCTGCTGCTCTCTGCTGCCCTTTGACAGTAACTCCCTTGCTTTGGGTAGTCTACTCCCCCTCCTTTAAGTCATTTGGGGTTGAGTTTGGAAAATTATATAAGTGGTGTACATACCTCTTAATTGTCAATGGTACTTCAAGGAGGGAGGGCTACATCTATTTCTTATTTAAATAACAATTACTATAGCAAGAAGGGTAAAATGCCAGAGAGGGCTAACCCATATGACAGAAAGTATAACTGTATAACAACGCCAAGCTATCCAAAATTCTCAACAGAATGGGAACCAAAAAAGACCATAAAGTCAAAACAGAATTTAATAACTCCTCAATCATTTCTTAAAGAAGTGAGAAAGTAAGTATAAAAATAATACAAAAGAACAATTTAGATTATTAAATTCACCTGTGCAGTAATCTTGATACCCTTGATACCCTGTGCAACCTTAATTTCTTTATGGTGTAGATAAGTTCCCTGAAATCAGCAAACCCAACAGATTCGTCATTACATTGGATGAAACACTTCACAATTCCCAATTGTAAGCCTATGGCATAGTAGATCTAAAATCTATGTCCTTGTTTTAATTTCAAATTTTAAGTTTCGCATTTTTTTTCTCTGTGTTTTTTATATAGATAACGTTTATTTAAAACTAAAAATTGTCCTTATAAATATATAACATTTTTTCATATGTATCTACAATGTTTTGTTAAAAAATGTTGTAAAAAAAACACCACAACATTTTTTTTATAAAAATGTCATCTTTTAAGTGTTGTCTTTTTATGGTTTTGTATTAGTGTTAGTTGATGAATGTTCTAAACTCTAAATTACCCTTAAAGTCAATTCAAACCAAACTTCCTTTAATTTGCTTATTAATATGTACAGTTTTAAAAGTGTATAGTCGATGACTAATACTTGTTCAGCTGATAAACCATTGAGATCCTATCTCTTATTGATATTGTGGCATAATTCTATTGTAACCAAAATCTTGAATAGTTATTGATCTCTAATTGATTCAACTAGTACTTGGTTGATGAGAGTTCTAAAGATCTAGAATTCCTTTGAAGTTAATTCCAAACCAAACTTCCTTTGGTACGGAGCCTAATGATCTAAGCTGAGATGAACAACCCTATATCAGGGGATTATTTTAGAGCTACGCAATATCGTTAAAATCTTTGTGCAGTACATAGTACAAAGGGCTGATCACCTGGAGTACGAGACGATGGTCCATATAGTCGTTTAGCCTGTTAAATGTTACAGTAGAAACGCTTGTTAACCTAGAACATAGATGATGATTATGGTCTTTTAGACCGTTAAAGGTTAAAATAAAAATACTTGACAACCTTTAACATAGTTCATGGTCTTGTGACCCTGAGTGTATTCTTTTGATATTGATATCTATTGTTAACTTAAAAAATCATTATTCCTTTAAACTCATAGTTTTTAAATTAGAGTTTATTGTTTCGCTAAGAGTACTTTACCATTGAAAGCTCAATTAATTGTCATTCATAGAATGTTATTGTATGCTATCCTTCTTGTGGGCAATTGTTTGCATACTCTTGCACAAACGAATACAGATGAAGTTAAGAAGTTTGAAGAGCTTTCTACAAGCAAGGGCAAGGGAAAAATGATTGATAGTGTAAACCGTTGGCGACAACTCCAGCATAGCATCGAGAATGGTCTGGTGATATAAGTCGTTGAAGACTACTTCAACGAAGGTCAGAATGATTGACAGTGTCAAACTATTAGCTACATGGGTCCGATGTTGTAAGCCGTTGAAAACTGTTTCAGCGAGGGGCTGAGTATTTGATATTGGAAACTGTTGGCGACAACTCCAGCGTAGCATCAAGAAAGATCTGATGATGAAAACTGTGGAAAACTATCTTCCTCGGAGAGGACCGATGATCGAAGCTGTTATATAAATCCCCAGCCAAGGCACCGCGAAAGTTCGGTGATTTCCATACCGTTGTAAACTACTGCTCAATTAGGCAATGAGAAAATTCGGTGATGGTCAACCTTCACAAAACTACTGTTTGAGAAGGTATTGTGAGGATGTTATGAAAGCAAGTAGTAAAAATTCTATCTTAAGTGGAGCTATTGGCATCAGCCTGATAGAAAACCTGGGCAGTGGTGACAATCCCAGCGTAACGATAGGAAGAATCCAATGATGGAAACCAAGGCAAGCTATCATCATGATAAACATTAACAATCCCCATTGAGTCACTCACAAAAGAGAGGAACATCTTCGGCAAAAGTAAAGCCAGAAAGCACATCTAAAGATAAAGAATGTTGGTGACAACCTCAACGTCAGAATCCAATCACCTTAGCTATAGGAAAACCTCTACAACAGGGATCTTTAAAAAATCACTACAACTTGTCGTCGAATTAATCTTTATAACACTAATGGACATTTCAAGTCGTTGGCGACAACCCCAGCGTAGCATCGGGAAAGATCCGGTGATGAAAGCTTTGTAAACTACCGTTCGACTAGACATTAAGGTAGTTCAGTGGAGACCATCATTGACAACTCCATCCCCAACAGAAATGGCAGGAGCAGTCAGTGATAGAATATTGTTGGAGGTAATTCCACACCAAAATAGTTAGACTATATAACATGTTGCATTGTATAACATCATTTAATCTTATCATATTTTAAGTGTCTAGTAATCTTTATCATGTTCATGCCATTACATTTCATAAACATGATAAAGAGGGGCATCTGTAGACACTCGAAATTTTACATTCCTGTTATTAACCATACTGGAAGGTAAAATCGTCTTTTATCTTCCAAAGACACCCTAGAAGTCAAAAAGATCAATTCAAATCCCGATGACAACCCTGGGAGATCAAATCAAACCCCGAAGACAACCTTGGGAGATCAAATCCAAACCCTAGAGATAACCCCGGGAGATCAAGTCAAACCTTGAAGAAAATCCCGGGAGATCAATTCAAACCTCAGTGACAACCCCGGGAGATCAAGTAAAATCCCAGAGACAATCGTGGAAGGCCAAGTCAAAACCCCGACAATAACCCTGGGAAATATCAAACCAACCTCAGAGACAATCATGAGGACTGTCAAAAGTCAACAACAGTTCAATTTCGGAGATAACCTTGAGAAAAGATAGCTATAACTGCATCAAGCTTGAAACCAACCCAAGAGGTGAAGCCAACTCAACATCAATTTAGCCCAAATCACTGCAAAAGAGATCATGCAAAATCATAACATCAATCCCGAGTGAAAACAACACAAGACAGCTTAACGGATGGACTACGAAGACTCGAAGATCTAGTCATGGACCTATCTTCCTAGATTTAGAAAATGTCAAATCACATGTCATTGTGTGGCTCTCGGAAAGGGTTTTACGGAAAGGTATAGCACGCCTCCATCAGACGTCGGATTGAAAGTTATGAAGGTTCGAGTAGACTACGTATTGTCCTGAATGCACGTACTTCGAGAGAACGGGACCCACGGGGCTCAGGCCAATCTAGACAGTCACAGGCAGACCAGCGGCTACCGCAGGTAGACCCACAATTACTTTGGTCTGTAAATAGACCCCCTCATCAGCCAAAAAAGAAGATGAAGAAAACAGAGGCAATTACATCCGTTTCAGCTCTTAACCCCTCCCATAGTGTTCCAAACTTAGATATTCTTCTTTGTAAACACTTATATACATATATACTACAACATATCAAAATTTAACCGGTATAAATGAAGTTTTCAAGCTTCAAAAGTAGTTTAAAACTCTCTTTGCTACACACTGTAATATCCTTTCAGATCTAAAGCTTTTACTTGCTTTTACCCGAATCAGAAATTCGAGGCTCTTATTGCCTTAATATATGTATATATATAATTTTTGTGTTATTAAATAAAATCACTCCGTTCTGAATGTGTATTGTGTTATTATAAACTCTGTTGTAGAATTAGGTCAAATAATTTTTTGTCTAAAAGTTAACGTGCTTAACACGTCGTGCTTAAAAATTTTCTTCTGAAAACGACTTTTTCGGTATATGTGTTTTGACAAGCTGCTTTGTCGTGCTTATACTGACAAATCGCTTTGTCATGCTTAGTAGGATTTATGTAAAAACCTAAGTTAGGAACCCTAATATCTAAATCATGAAACCCTAACCCTATATTTATAAACCCTAACCCTAAATTTGTAATCCTAACCTTAATTAGTTAGATTTAACCCTAGTTAGGTTATCTTAAACCCTAACCATGGTTATTAAACTTCAATTAGCTATTAATAAACATCATTAAGTAATCCTAATCATAAAATCCAAAACCCTAATCAAGATTAAGAAGGATTAGGGCATAATTAAGCTACTAAAATTGGTAAACTAGCTCAAAAGTAGGTTGCATGTCACCAAAGAAAGTCCCAAGGAAGCACATGACCAGGTATCAACTCCTAAGCAGAACGAGTTAACAAGATCGGATATTAAGGGAGACAAGTAGGTGGAAAATGTCTAAAAACCCTAAGTTGCTAAAGTCTATAAATAGAAGCTCAACCTCAGGCTAAACCCATGAATTTTTAAAGATTATACATTCATATTTCATACCTAAATAATCCCTGGTTATAGCAAGATCAGAAGTAGAAGCCATAAATCAAAATCACTCAAGAAAGGTGCAAACCTTATTTTTAACCTAGATCTTTGATGCTATGTTAAATCTGTAGTTTTGTTGTTTAATTATGTGTAATAACATGTTAGTTTGTATTCTAAATTGATAGATCATGTTTTCATAACATCTACATTCATCAAAATGATGTTTTAAGCAATTTGGAAAATCTAGAAAAATAGGTCTGAAAGTCGAAGGTCAGAGCCTATAGATCCTTGTATGTTAATATTTAGGTCTGTTAATTGTATGCTAGTTGTAGTATTACAAGAGGTTAGTAATATAAAAGAGGAATTAGTTCTATTAGATTCGTATATTGCAAGATATAAGTTGTCAAAAGTCGTTGACCGACCATGGAGTTCTGATTTCTAGGTTACCCAGAAATCTCAGGAACAGTATGAGCCAGGTACTTTGACTAGCCTCTAAATTGATTTATGTTTGATGTTAGGATGTCTAAGTGTTATGTAAAGATACCCTGACATATATACTACATATATATGACACCCAAACTCTTAAATAATTCATAAGTTTACTAGAATTAATGGTCAAATATCGTTGACCGAGCATGACTACGTTTTTTGAAAAAAAAACCCAAAAACGTGATAAACACCAAGAACAGCCTCTGACTGTACTTTAACCATTCTAAATCTGCACCCTGGGGTCTTACTCAGTCCAGACCATTGTATCATCTATGTACCTTGGTATATAAACTACAAACTAAATCAATCAAAACACCTATCTATTACACGGATTGAAAGATATAAGAATCACAAAAGCGTTGACCGACCATGACCACTATTCTGTGTTACCCTGAAACCCAAGAACATCTCTGACAGCGACTTTGAGCCTCTATAACTTCTTCTTATATGAAGGTTAGAGCCTGAACTTAGTAAGTTGTTGTACTACTACATAAGTACTACAAAACCTAAACACTTTCAAACCCAAAATCATAACCAGTAGGAAGTTGGATCAAGGTCAAAGTGACCTCTAAGCCTTGAAAAAATTGTTCACTAGAAATGAATAACACCTTTGTGTAGGAATTTCGGCATAGAAAAGCAGCGAAAATTAAAATTTTAAAGGCAATTTCGAAACCCTAAAATAGGATCCATTCGAAAACATATTAATTCAATGTTTAGATTTTATACCGATTAAAGAGAATTCTGTAACGGCTTCGAATCTCCAACGCAATCCAACAGAATTGCGTCTCTATGGTATCCACACGAACGCTCCGTGAATCGTCACACGCTCTACAGTAAAGAGAAAGCCGCGGTACTAGACACCAAGGATCAGGAATTTCAAAAAAAATTCTCTCTAGTCTCTCTCTAAAGCGGCTAGGGTTTCTTAGGTTAATTATCATCTCCCTAAAACGCTGATATATCATATATATATAGTAGTTAAAAGGAATTAATCAAAAACCTAATATAATAAAATCTGAATATATATATATATATATTAATTTAAATCTGTGATTTAAATACTATCAATCATATTGATATATTTAAATCCTTATAATTTAAATTAATTTCCTTTTAATTACGTTCTATGTGTGTGACCCTATAGGTTATTATTACGTTGATAATAATTTTAAAATCATATTATAAAATTATAAATAGTGAGCGGCATCTAGTAATGCATCACTGCTACGCAAGTAATAATAAGATCAATGATTCGATGCAACCTTTTCGTGACCAATGTTTTAATGTAATTTAATCCTTTTAACCTTGACATCCTAGATTAAACTCGAATTATGGAATGTGTCATACTCTTCATAATTTAATCTGAGTTTTCTTGATCAATGAGTAGACTATATGAAACAAATCACTATTTGAGCACGACCATGCATTTCATAGTACTACTCAATTAAGAGGCCTATGGATATCACCCCTAATATATATGAGGGTTAAATTCCATCTAGATCACTCATATTCCTCACACGATTCATGATGTACCCAATAATCATCTTTATTGTCCACCCTATTAAAGGTGACTTTTGATGATATCAAAGTACATAAATTCACGTGTAGTAATATAGTGATTTCAGGTCGGAGGATCATTACATCAGTGTCACTATAAAAATTGCTAATGGCACTTTGCATAATGCTCCACGTAGAATTCTCATGGTGGGTCTGTCTATGTACCTATGCATTGACTCAATATCTCATATATTTATGACCAATGAGATTTGGTCATCAGTCAATCCACATATTAGTCTCAATGTATCATTGTTGTCCCATTAACAATGATACTTGACTAGGGACATTTAAGAGCAATGATACTAATTGTAATTATATAATCTCATGTTCAAGTCACATACTTGAAGCTATATAATTTGTATCATTATTCTAAGGACTTTTATTATGTTAACATTTATATAACTCAGTAAATAAAATCATAATAAAATAATTCATTTATTCAATCAAATATAATATTAAAATATTAAGTATATCAAATAATTGGCCTCTAGGGCATAAAATCTAACACTTTAGCCACATTTTTTGTCGCTAAAGACCATTAGCGACAAACAGTAAATAAAATTAATTAAATAGATTAGAAATAATTAATAAATAATTATAAAAACAATTTTAAAAATTATTCTAAGTTATAATATTTAACTTTTAATATTTTGGGTATAAATTCAGTAAATATTTTATTTATTTAAATATTATTAAAAATTTAATTAGATAAATTATTTATAAATAATAAATAATTATTTAAAAATGATATTAATGATTTAAAAATCATATTAAATGCTTATAAATTATTTAAAAATAATAAACCAGGTTTTAATAATATTCTTAGTGAATATTAATTATGTAAAAATAGTAATAAATGATTTAAAAATTATTTTAGTAGATAAATAAATACTTAAAAATTATTATAAGCTTCTAGAAATTATTATAAATGATATATAAATTATCTAAAATTATAATAAAGCTTATAATTAATGTTTAACCGTGATATTAACTTATTAAATATCCGGTGAGGTTTTAGGACACCGAAATCATATCAAATTTAGTCTGAACGTGAACAGTTTGTGTAGTTGAGTTTTGTTATTAATACTATTGTGTTAGATATATAGGTATTTATAAACGAATCGAGTAGCGTTATTTAGACGATCTTCACTCAGGCAAGTCTTCTAACCTTAATCTATTACTTTACGCAAGTTATTGAACCTTACTTTTCTTAAACAAGATTCCAATCTTGATTACTTTTCGATATTATACCGAACCAAATTTTATACCAATTATTGTGAAGTTATTGCTATAGCTTCAGCATAACTAAGAAACAAATTATTTATTCATGTGTTATTGAATTATTGTTTATCAAGCATAAATTATTATGTCAAACCAAATTATTTTAGTAAGATATCCTATATTGATTTGTATATAACTGGGAGGGAAAAATGTGTGCTGGTAGAACTGACACTTAGTGAAAGAAGGGCACGATTAGGATGAGATGCATACTCCTAGGATGTTGAATAGGTTTATCCCCTGTCTCATATTCGAATAATATTTCTAAGTCTGTGTGACTGACAGAAATGAAAATCTAGAAATGGTAATCAACACTCAGTTGAGAAGAGTTATTCAAACTGTATGTTTCTTCAAATCCTACATTGTGTTTATAAATATAAAACCTTTTGAGCATGTCGTAGCTCATTCTTGCAAATCATTTCCTTTGCAGTATTAGATAGTAACCCTGACACATTTGGAACAAACAACGGGAAGAGACCATGCTTGGATTAGTTTAAATTACTGTGTAGTATAATATAAGAATTTTGTAATAACGAATTCTTTATGAAAAACAATGTAATCAAACCTTTATATATGATATAATATCATCCTTTATTTTTCGCAACCTATTTCCTTTACATAATTAGATGTAATTAGGTCTGTTGATTAATTATGAGATCCTTGGGAACTATACATCTGAGTGAGGGTATTGGTAAAATAGATTGTTCATGTTATTTCTGATACTATGGATTTCAGATAGTTAAGTATTATCGATACGATAGAGTAATCTGCGAGATATAGACTATACATTTGAGTGAGAGTATTAGTGATATGAATTGTTCATGTTATTACTGATACTCTTGATTTTGGATAGATTGATATTATTCGTAGATACAGTCTATACATCCAAGTTAGGGTATCTAAACACAATAATAGTTCTATAATGAATTATTATCTGTTATGGGATACTGTGAACCTTGGATAGATGGGAATTATATCTTGTCATATTTGTATAGTATTTCGATTAGATATAAGCATTGAATCAGATACTGCGGGTGTATAAATTTGGATGTGTTATATTAATTGATCAGTTGTGAACACCAGATCGGATACCGTGGGCGTATATATTTGGGGGCATCATAATTTTGGTATTAAAGCTATAAGCATGAATTTGCAAAGAGCCCCGAGCCTCTTGCTGGTGATTGCCCTAGAAAGGGAAGGCACCGAAGTTAAACTCTCCATAGGGGACACCGAGTTGGTCGGTGGCAAACTGATAGGTACTATTATGAGGTGTTATAGTTGAAACACCATGAAAATCACAATTTTAGTATCAGAGCTATAAATCACAAAATGTGTAAAGAGCCCTGAGCCTCTCACTGGTGACTGCCTTAGAAGGGGAGGCACTGAAGTCAGACACTTCGTTGGGGACGCCGAGTTGATCGGTGGAAAACTGATAGGTACCATTGTGAGGTGCTATGGTTGAAACAACATGAAAGCCACATTTTGGTATCAGAGCAATAGGCTATAGATCAAAGGAAGAGGGATATAGTCTTTGAGTCCATAAAAATATTAAATTACACATAAAATAACATTAAAAACCTTAAGTTTTGTTTAAATTTTTTATAATATAATGAAATAAAAAAATTCTTGTTGTAGGATGGCCAACTTTGATGCTGAGGAAATGCCGATAGTAAATAATCCACCAAAAATTGAGTCAGTTCAAGATAGTGATGCAGAAGAGGAAGTGTTACTTCATGATCAACAATTGTTAGATGCTAAGGAAGAGGAGGATCCTGTAGCCGGTCAATTGATGAGGATAGAGGACCATGAACAGGAAATGACAACACTAGTATAAAAGGCTAAGAATGACACTGACCATATCAAGTTTAGGGCACATATGGCCGAGGGTATGCTGGAGCATGAAAGGGGAACCACTAACCGATAAAAGGTACTACTGCAAAGTGCTCAGAGGGGCAGGCATGAAATAAAGTTGCAGTTTTATGAGAATAAAAAGTGTTATTTTGATGTTTCATAGTACTTCATAACTACTTATTCAATTAACAAAGATTAATCATATAATTCTCGATGTGGTAGTTATATTATATATTGCTAGACTTGTTGAGCTAGTTGTGCTCACTTCTTGCTTGAATTATATGATTACAGCTAAGGCCGAACGAACCGAGGGTTTCGGTAAGGATATGGGCAAAGCTAAGGTGGATAAATAGTTTATCCTGTAATAGACTAGTATATTTGTATGAACTTATACTATGACAATTGAAGAATGTATTGGTTAACAGAACTTGGGAAATGATTTATTATTATTTTAATAAGAATGTAGTAAATACAATTATTTTGATTCTGTTTTCAATAGAATGAATGTATAGTTAGTAGTACTATGTAGCACCATATATATGGGTTGAAAGTACCCGAATTTGGGGGCATCACAGGTTGGTATCCAAGCATTAGGTTATAAAACTTAAGGGGAGAAGAACCTTAGGCCAATAACCTTGGTAGTAATATGAGAAGTTGGAAGTAAATGAATTCAAGCAGAGTTCTTAATTAAGTATTAAGGAAGCTCATAACATAAAGATTTAAAAGATGGATATTAACTTTAAATAAACTAAATGTGATTTGTACATATATTATTGTGTATTATATACTAATCAACGTGCTATGTATTATTGTAGATGTCAATTGATAGCTCTATATATAGGGATATACATGTGGTGAGTGAGGAGTTAGTAAATATGATAGGGCATATGACAACCCAAATTTTTAGAAGTTATTAAAATAAGAATTAATAATTAAAATTCTTATTATGAGATGTATATATTTTGAATTATATGCTTTGGTGTGAAGAAATTAAATATATATGAGATTTAATAGTTGGTTAAACTATTAAAGGAAGTGAAGAGAATTAGTTATGTAAAGGAATATGGTGGAAAAAAGGAATTAACTGAATAAATATTGGTTAATTTAAATACAGTTGGGAATTATATTATGAAATAATATAATTTGATTATCATGCCTTGATTGGCAATTGAATTGTAATGAAGTAGATTTCATAAATAAGGCAACTAATTCACTGTAGACACTTGAAATTTTTTGTACACCTGTCACTGACATTGTAGGAGGGTAGATTTGTCTTTCAGACATAACCCTGGAAGACAGCTCATATCCAGTCCGGATACTACAAGAAGCTCAGTCTCAACCCCGTAACACACACCAGGAGTATCAGTTTCAACCTCGGAGATAACCCCGAGGCATGCAGTTCCAATATCAAAAATTCCACCGGAGAAGACCGATTTATCTCGGAGATAACCCCGAGATATTCTGTCTCAGTCCCAACACTGGGAGTAATAGATTCCCACCTTGGAGATATCCCTAAGGAAGGCAGTTGCAGTTCCGAAAATAACCCTAGAAATGCTTATTTCAAATTCATGTAATCAGCTTCAACCTTGGTGCTTACACCGAGGCACTCAGTACAAGACCCAGAGATGACACCGGGAAGACAGGCACACCTCAGATATGACACTGAGGACCTTCAAAACTTACAGCAGTCCAATCTTAGAGATAACCTTGAGCAACGTCTGCTTTATCAGCCCAAATCGGAGATAACCCCGGTGAGGGGCAAAGTCGTCATCTTGCCACCTTGACGCCACATCACGCCATCTCAAACACTTTAGACATACATTTCTACATAGCAATGTCCAACAAGAACCAAGGAAGTCCAATCCCGAGTGACTATTACGAAGGGTAACAGATATAATTTAAAGCTTGAAGACCAGAGGGCATGGTCCCATCTTCCTGACTTCGTACAACCTCTAATCCCATGTCAATGCGTAACTCTCGACAACAACGGTCTGAAATAGGTCTTACACACCTCAGTCGAATGCCCAGATTGAAGTTCTGAAAGTTCGAGCGGATATCACGTTACATGTGTGTACGTACTTCGAGACGACGGGACCCGCGGAGCCCGAGGCACCACGGGCAGCCACAAGTACATCTCCGGCTACACCTGCAGCTCCCTCCTCTATAAATAGAGGGCTTGGGGTGGCCATTTTGGAAGAACAAAAGGCGAGGAAGCCCTGTCCAATTTGCTCTGTACACACCCTATATTGAGTGCTTTCTCATTTTAAACACTTGTAAGCTCATATATAGTTACTTTTTATCGGTTGGAGCTGAGTGTTCATCCACTTAAAGCTATAGAAGTCTTCTTTGGCAGCCCACTATAAGCCTTCTTACACACTTTTCGGCCTTTCTCTTCATCTTTCCACACACTATTCTTCACGTTGAAAGTCGTATTGCGTGTGTTTGCCCGGACTTCGGTCCGTGGCTTTTTTTTATTTTGTATATATTTTATATATATATATATATATATATATATATATATATATATATATATGTGTGGACTAACATTATCGAGTTATGCCTCGATTGAGCCTAAACTTATGTCTGGAGCGTTTAATTGCTTTCGTATATATACTTATATTTATGAACTGTGTGTCGAACTCTGTTTGATGAGCCTAGACTTACGTCTAGAGCGTTTAATTACTATATATATATATATATATATATATATATATATATATATATATATATATATATATATATTTACATTTTGTCCCGCTTGGAGTTTACTTCGTGGCGGTTGACCGTTTTTATTACTTTCTGTACATTTCGTCCCGCCTGGAGTTTCCTCCGTGGCGGTTGATCGCTTTTATAGCTTTATTTATATTTCTGATCCCCCATGGAGGTGCTTCGTGGCAGTTGATCATGTCATATATATATATATATATATATATATATATATATATATATATATATATATATATATATCGCTTTTATATATTTACATTTTCGACCCCGCATAGAGGTGCTTCGTGGTGGTTGATCATGTCTGTATATATATATTTATAGCTTATATATATATGTATATATATAACTGTTTATTGCATTCATATCAATTGCGACATCATGTGAGCCTAGGAATCATGTGATCACAGATTTAGTCCACTGAATCTAGATTCGGTTCCCGTGATGGACATTTTCAGCTTTAAGAAGTTTGTAAATTATTCACGGTGTTAGTATTTCCTCAGATGATTTTCATACCCACGAGGAGTTCGACACTGTTTTGTACATTATTTTCCCGAAGATGCTTCGCATCTCGAAAATAAAAGCAATCAAGCCGAACATTTAATAAAATGGAAGTATCAAAGGCCTCAATTACTATTGAGCACAGGGTTTGAAAAACCTCTTTTTACAAAACATCATTGTTATATCTTGTTTAAAACTGAATTTTTACACAAATTCAAACCCTTGTATATAGGTGTAAACGAGGCATAACACTACTTTCAAATAATAGCACATTGACCCACACACACACACATTCATATAACAGTTTCTTGAAAAGTGGCAGTCACTGTGGCAACACGGATGTCGGGGGGTGCCTAACACCTTCCCTCCGCATAAGCAAGTCCTCGGACCCTAATGAATCTCGGTTTCACAGACCCGTTTAACAGTGTCACATCACTGGGTCAATGTGCAAACCTTTTCTCGGTTGTGTTGGTACAACCAGTTAAAAAAACCAACTGGCGACTCTTAACAGTCCATCGTCAACATTACACATGTCGGACCTTTTTCACTTGTTTTTTCAAACAAACCCACCTAAAATGAGAACACCAAAAAATAGGAAATGAAAAGGGACAAATAAAAATCCTGATGTCGACAAGTGGTGACTCTGCTGGGGACACTCCAGTAAGAGGACTAAAGCCGCTATTACAAGCTTTTTAAAATAGTTATATGCTTGTGTGTGAATGTTGCATTTACATTTATGATGAATGTGTACGAATGCATTTCTTTTTACTGCACTGCAATATATCTATCTATGATATTAGTGCTTCACACATGTCATCATTTTCATAAACGGTAAGACACGTTGTATGTGAATGTATGTTGTGTGGTTCCTCCACTAGGAGGCTATCCTGTCGGTGTTTGATTACCGGACTCGTAGGAAGACTAATTCCAATGAGGCTCAGGAAAGGCACCACCCAAATTCGTTCTAGTTGAAAGACTGGATTAACTTCCCGTTGAGTAAATTGCGATGATTTGGGAACCTTCATACCGAAAAGCCGCGAGAGAAGCCTAAGATAAGTTAGCCTCTAATCGACCAACTGCGGAGGAAAGTCTCTTCATGCTTTCTCATTTCAAATTTCTCGTAAAGTCAATTACTTGTAATTTACATTCCAAATTCATCTCCATGTAATGAGAAATATGAAGAAATATGTGTATGTACATATTTAAATTAACATGCTATCTGGTATTACAGACTGCTAACATCTGTTGTGCAGGATAATAATCCTAAAACGTACACATCACATAGCATGTAAACATTTATACAATCCCTAATAACTAAACTATGCATGTTTTGTCGCAGGGAAGCATTTGGACCTATTACTCGGTCAAAATCCAAAAAGGCCATGGGCCTGCAGCCAATCATATCTTCATCTGACCAGTCTAATCCAGTTTCTTGTGAAGAATTTGACGGATTAAGTAAACAAATTATAGATTTGGTTGTTCTGATTAAAGAACTACATCAGTCTACTCAAGGTACGAAGATTCCCATACATACTGAATCCTCTACACAAAGAGGAACCCAAGGTTCTGACAAAGCCATTACAGTACCTACGCTCCAGTTGGATACAACCAACAAAATTCATGATGCCACCCATCTCAAAGGAGATCTACACACCGGTGACATCAAGAAAAAGGTCCTTCAAATGGAAGAAACCCTTCGTTCTATCAAAGGAAATGGAGCACATGGGAGTGTATTATATACTGACCTTTGTATATTCCCTGGTGTACATTATCCAGAGAAGTTCAAAACTCCTAATTTAAAAAATATAATGGGTTAGGAGATCCTTACACACATTTGAAGGTGTTCATTGGAGAACTTGGATCTTATGCAGAGGACGAGAAGCTTAGAATATAGCTGTTCCAAAAGAGTCTGACTGGAGAAGCCCGTTCGTGGTATACCAGACTAGACAACTCAAAGACCCATAGCTGGGAAGAGTTAGCTCATGCTTTCCTTACAAAATACAGCTTCCAGTCTCAGATGGCTCCTAACCAATATCAAATTATCATGGTTAAGAAACAGTCTAATGAGTCTTTCATAGAGTATGCTCAAAGGTGGAGGCGCCTTACTGCTCAAGTGATTCCTGCTATGACAAAGTCAGAAATGGTTATGACTTTTCTTGACATACAAAAAGCTCCTTTCTATGAGAGAGTTTTAGCTGGCATTGGTAAAACATTTTCTGAAATGATTAAACATGGAGAGATGGCTGAGATGAGATTGAAGTCAAGAAAGATTCAAGACCTAGCCGCTCTTAAAGTTGTTGTTGAGCACATCCAATCCAGAACTTATGGAAACAACCCCTAGAGGGTCCATAAAAAGAAAGAGGAAGATATTTCCTTAATACTCCAAGGTCAAAAGGGTAATCAGAATATGCCTATTCAGAGAAGAAATTACACTCCCTTTCAAGAATAGTCTTCAAACCCTCCATTGACTAAAGGTGAAGAAGCCAAACGCCCTCGAGTGTTCACACCCCTAAGAGACTCACTCGAGAATATTTTCAATCTTCTGACCACTCAGAAGAAAATTACACATCTTCTTCCACCAGCCAATCCTAATGGGAGGGGTTTCAATGCTGCTCGGAAATGTGCTTATCATGTCGGGGCACCTGGACATGATACTCAAGATTGTTGGGCCTTGAAGCACAAGATCCACGATTTAATAGACAACTGTGAGACCGTGGTCACCAAACCAGATCAACCTCACGTACAAGACAACCATCTTCCTCCACACAAAGAGGAAGAAGTCAACAAGATTAATTGGAGCAATGGACAGAGTTCTAAATTTAACTGTGAATCATCCCAGATCATCAAAGATGGTGTTAACAAATGGGATTATGCAAAGTTCCAGTTTATTATGGAACGAAAGATCAAGTCACACACCAATTAATTAGCCAAGAGCATGCTAGTCTCCTTCCCTTGGTTATGAATACTCCCTCGTCACCTTCAAAATATGAAACATTGGAGGATAAAGTGACGAAGAGAGCAACTACCAAAGCCCGTCGAAATTTTGCCAATAGAAGGGAATTTATATATCTGGGCCAACTTATGGAGGAGATACTTCAGATGGAGTATGTCAGTATCACTCCCATTCTCGCGGTCACAGCATGGAAGAATGCTGGGCAATCCGCCACCTTATTCAGAATCTAATTGATAGTGGTGTCCTGTAACTGGTAGAAAACGATACAGTGCTATTTGAGAGTGAAAATACTTGTCCTACTAAATGGAAGGAACTAGTAGCAGTTATATCCGCTGAGGCTGATGGGACTCTCAAACCATTCACAATACAAGCAATTCAACTCAAAGGAGTTAACAATCCTTTGAAAGTGGCTGTGCCAGAGCCTATTATCTTGCCATTTAGACCACAATATCCAATTATCAACTTACAAAAAGTCCCTTGGAATTATAGAGAAGCTGAAGGATCTACCTCTCATACAACTGCTGCAGTGTCGAAGGAAAATCCACTGTGTCTTCCTCAAAGGGTGATGAAACCTGTCATCAAATCAAAGGGGAAAATTCCCATCGAGAAGATTAAAAAATTCCTCCGTGCTATGGGTCATAATGAAGCCAAGCTGGTTTTAAGCTTAAGAGAAGCTCCACATCAAATTTCAATACTGGACTTGGTTCTAACTTCTGAGGATTACCGAAAGATTCTAATAAAGATTTTGGAAGAAGCATGCTTGCCGAAATCAGTGGATGTGGAAAAATTTCAACATCTGGTTGATCACATTTTCAACAACAATGTGATATCTTTCACTGATGATGACATATCGCCCGAAGGGACCGGCCATTGTAAGCCATTACACATTGAGGTTTTGTCCTCTAAATACATGTTAGCTGGAGTCTTGGTAGATGGAGGTTCGTCTCTAAACATTTGTCCTTATGCTACACTATTGAAGATGGATGTCAATCTCAAGCGGATCCGAAGTAGCCATACGATTATCAAAGCTTTTGATGGATCCCGCCGGAATTCAGTCGGAGAGATTAAGCTGCCAATCGAGATTGGTCCCCATACATTTTGTGTATCTTTCCACGTTCTCAAAATAGATACGTGATACAACCTACTTTTGGGGAGACCGTGGATCCACATGGCCGGGGTAGTCCCTTCCACTCTTCATCAACAACTTAAATACATTATCAACAATAGCCTAATCACAGTCAACGCTAAACCAGAATGTCCTCAACAGAGTGACATACCACTCATCAGTTTCAATTTCGATGTTGAGCCGATCAGTTTTCATGCTTTGGAAGTAAGCAACACTCAATACCATGCTATTAGAACGCCATTTCTCGTACCCAAGATTTTAGTAGAAGTAATGTCGGCTACTCAAGAAATGATGTCATTAGGACACCAGCCAGGACAATGGCTGGGTAAAAATCATCAGGGTATTAAGCACCTGATTCAAGTGTCCAATCAAATTGGGACAGCCAGACTAGGCTATTATGTCAGTTCCAGTTACAGGAATCCACAAAAGCAGAAGTAGATTCCTTCAACTTCAGCCACACGGTGATTAACTCTACTTGTAAATCCAGAGTCCGCACAATCTCTGGTAAAGGTGCCAGCCAATGTAATGGCTATGTTATTTCCTAAACCGATATCGGTAAAGGAGAAGAAAGTCTTTGTTCCAGATCCTAAGGTGGAAGAAGTGGAACGAAGAATTAAACAAGACATCGTCCGAATGATGTCAGGCATACACATCATTGTCCATGATGAACATACAAATAGATATACCCCAGACGATGATTGCCCAGACGTAATGGTCATTATTCGGGAAAAGGAGGACGATGACAGCCCCTCCATCACTGCGGTCCACCAGAACTTTGCCCTTGCCAATTGGAGCAGCACTCCTTGCATTGGTCAACAAGGGTAAAATGGGCAGGACTTCTTTCTGCCATGTAGATATCATAATTACTTACTTTTCTGTACATTATTAGCAGTTGTTTTGTCCGTACATGACAACACTTTGTATGATTAAACGGTTTCATATATATTAAGTGAAAGCATATTTTGTTTCAGAACTCTGAACTTAGGTGTGCCTGTACTTGCTGATAAGATGCCTCTTCTCCACAAGGATTGTAACTTTGATGAAAAGTTGGACTCAGACTTGATGGAAATACAAGAGGACATTGAGGTGCCTCCGGAGATCAAAGAATGGGTCGAAGACAAACCTAAACCCAACCTTGATCAAACCACCTCCTTCAATCTCAGAACCATAGAAAGCCCTAAGTTAATCCAGATTGGTTCAGACCTTACCCCAAATAAGAGGAATGTCATGGTTACATTACTAACCCAATTCCAGGATGTGTTTGCATGGTCTCATGAAGACATGGTGGGTTTGTTCACTAACATTGTCTTTCATCGCCTTCCCATTAAAGAGGGATTCAAGCCAATCAAGCAGGAATTCAGGCAATTGAAACCTAAGTGGAGTTTAAAGGTGAAAGAAGAAATTGTAAAATAATTTCAAGCTGGTATTATCATGGTGTCCACATATCCCAAATGGATATCCAACATCGTTCCCATGCCTAAGCTTGGAGGAAAGGTGCGAGTTTGCATGGATTATCGGGATCTGAATAAAGCTTGCCTTAAAGATAGCTTTCCCGTGCCATTTATCCACATTCTCATTGACAGTACTGCTCAATACAGCATGTACTCCTTCGTTGATTACTTCACGGGGTACCATCAGATCCTGGTTGCTGAAGAGGATCGTGAGAAAACTGCTTTAATCTCGCCTTGGGGAACCTTTTGCTATAGACGGTTATCTTTTGGCCTCATCAATGCCGGAGCTACCTATCAGCGAGCCATGATGACTCTTTTCCACGACTTGATGCACAAAGAGATAGAGATCTACGTGGATGACATTATTGTCAAATCTCGAAGGGAGGAAGACCACCTAGACCATCTTAGAAAGCTTTTCAACAGGTTGCGTAAGTACAACTTGAAGTTGAATCCAGCCAAGTGCGCCTTCAGCGTTAAATCAAGCAAGTTGCTAGGATTTCTAGTCAGCCACAAAGGGATTAAGCTAGATCCCACCAAAATCTAGGCCATTACGAAAATGCCCATTCCTCAGACAGAGAAGGAAATACTGGGATTTTTTAGAAGAGTCAACTTCATTAGCAGGTTCATTTACCAACTCACAGCAACCTGTGAGGCTATCTTCAAGCTGTTAAGGAAGAACTCCATGAAATGGAATGATGAGTGCCAGAAGGCCTTCCTTATCATCAAAGAGCTGCTAGTCAAAGCTCTTGTGCACACATGCTACATACTAATTCACGAGCTCATGACATGCATGGCCAAAATTTTGTCATCATAAATTAAGGAATCACATTCGGTTAAACCAAATATGGTAGCTTTGGGAAATGGTTGGTTGTGTAAAATTGTGCAAAATGACGCAAACCAAATCACGGTAATAACTAAGTATAGTATATCACGCATCATAAATCATGCTTCATAAATCAAGGAATTTAATTCTAGGCAATTAACTAAGGTAACTAGTTGATTGAATAAATTACCATAAGTTATGCATTCACGGGTAAAACAAATATGGGATAGCAGGAATCATGCACCATAATCTTGTCTCATGATCTAAGAAATCTAATTGGTTGGTTCCAACGACCCAATATATGGTAAGAATATGGAAACCTGCACGCAGATGTTTATGGTAATACAAGTGTTGACTTCCGGCATTTTAGTAATTGGCATGGTAGAAAGTTATAACATGTATTATCTCCCATGTGATGGAAATTGTGACGGCCCCAAAATTAGGTATACATCACCCATCTTGGGTCGTCAGATACATAGTACAGAATACAAATATAAATTACTAATACAACTGTCGTGTACAATACGACAAAACATAAACTGTGAGTTTGAATACAAATATTATCTTCTAGAGAGTATTCATACTCAAAAAGAGTCCTCATTACATTTATTAACACACCAATACATAGAATAGTGAGGACTACTAACTAATACTATCATTCGGACCATCACTCCGTTCCCTGACTTGCCCCAGCTACATTCTCATTTCCTGAAGAGAACAGTGAAAGAAAGGGTGAGCTCAACTAGCCCAGTAAGAAATATTATGACTAAGATAATGCAGAATAAATTATCATTAGCCTTCAACAATGTTAAACTGATAAAATATAATAGACATCAAGTTTAACTTTTGCGGAACAAGCAATCCATTAAAAGAGTCAAGTAGAAAATAAAATCTACTATATTTTATGATTTAAAAGGTTTTTCAACACTGTTATCGCTGGGACTCAGCTTAATAAAATAATCCACATCATCGAATCACCCCTGCACTACGGCCAAGGATATTCGTGTATTCATTAATGGTCATGATCGTGCCAACAACTGTCTATCAATGCACTACGGGTTAATGAGAACTTTTACCACATCATTTGTAACATTACGGTCATGATTATACCGAATAATCCCTAGTCATAATCATACCAAGTCCATCTATGCACTACAGGCCACAGATGACTTTCAACATTTTATAAACATGAGGATGATGACAATGATATAAGAATTCAATAAAATAAGTTCAAGAATTAATTTATCCAAGAATTTACAACGTCCAAATTGTCAACAAGATATTGCTTTGTGGAGTAAAATTCAAGAATGCTTAGAAGAATATTTTCTTGAAAAGATACTGGATGAACCGCAATTATCAAGGATATTCCACTAATTTCATGGAGTATAGAAGTTAAAACTTAACCAACTGAGTATAGTAAAGAATGGAATAACAAAAAAAATCACCCGACATGCGATAGACCGCACAGACAGGTTATTCCAACAGAATAGTAAATAATAGAACCAGGTCCGGCATAAACGCATAGACAGGATATTCCGACAGAATAATAAATAATGGAACTAGGTCCGGCGTAAACGCACAGACAGGATATTCCGACAGAATAATAAATAATGGAACCAGGTCCGGCGTAAACGCACAGACAGGATATTCCGACAGAATAATAAATAATGGAACCAGGTCCGGTGTAAAACACACAGACAGGATGTTCTAACAAAATAATAATAAAAACGGAACCAGGTCCGGTGTAAAACACACAGACAGGATGTTCCAACAGAATAATAGAAGAATGTCACCAAGTATAGGGTAGACCGCGTATACAGGTTATTCCAACAGAATAATAATAAATGGAATAACAACAGTTCTCTTCATGAATAAGAAAGAATAACACTCCTTATCGTTTTAAAGAAGAGCTGAAATAAGGAAGTAGTTAAGTAGTAGAATACTCTTCTTCTCTCTCTCTATAGTTTCTCTCTATAGTTTCTCTCTCTAGAGTTCAGTGAATTCGTAAGAAATAATGAAGGAATGAACTGTTATTTATTGAAAAATAGAATGCATGGTAACTAATCCATGAACGGTCCAGATTGATTACTTTAATCTGACGGTCCATATTTAAAGAAAAATCTTTTAAATAAAATATAATATATTCTATTTATAGAATAACTTTAATAAAGTATTCTGTTTTATTACGTTAATAATACGAATAAAACAAAACGTCATTATCTCTAAATAATTCATATTATTAACTGACAATAATTGAATCAACTGAGTGACTTCTCACATAAGCATTAATAATCAATACCGTGTGCTACTATGCAACCACACGTATTACTGTACTTTTACTACCGAGTAGTTCAAAAGTAACAATGGTAAAACTTTCTTCGTTATTTTTAATAAAATATTTTTGTCATTTTCTCAATCCGACAATAATTCCGTTGTGGGGTCCACCAATGATTGTGTCGTTGTACGAATATTTTCTGTTAAAACGAATATTCCCCGACCAATCGAATATTATATAACAACTTGCGTACTTTGCAAAATTTATAAATATTACCCACAACTATAACATTATATCAAATTAACTCCATAATATTCAAAAATGATATTTATAGAAAATTCATCTTTATTTATAAAAGTTGGGGTCTTACAACCTCCCCTTCTTATGAAATTTCGCCCTCAAAATTAGGGTACGTACCTAGTATGTCGAAGAGGTAAGGATACCTTGATTTTATTTCAGATTCTAACTCCCAAGTTATTTCCTCAACATCGTGGTTTCTCCACAAAACTTTGACTTGAGGTATAACCTTGGAGCGTAGAATATATTCCTTCTTATCTAAGATTTGAACAGGAACTTCTTCATACGTCAAATCCTCCGCTATTTCATTCGGTTCTAACTCAATAATGTGGTTCGGGTCTTCCACATATTTGCGTAATATGGATATGTGAAAAACGTTATGAACACGAGACATACTTGGCGGTAAAGCGAGTCTATAAGCCACAGTTCCTACTTGATCGAGGATTAAAAATGGACCGATGAATTGAGGATTGAGCTTTCCTCTTTTTCCAAATCTCGTAACTCCTTTCCATGGACCAACACGTAAGAACACATGATCTCCTATATCAAATTTCACGTCCTTTCGATGAAGTTCAGCATAACTCTTTTGTCGATCTTGTGAGGTTTTTATACGTTGTCGGATCGTTTGAATCTTTTCTGTAGTCATACGTACCAACTCCGGTCCAACAACGTTGCTTCACCCACCTCATCCCAGCATACTGGAGAACGACATTTTCTTCCATACAATGCTTTGAATGGAGCCATGCCAATACTTGCTTGATAACTGTTGTTGTAGGAAAACTCCACCAATGGTAAGAACTTGTCCCAACTTCCCTTGAAGTCAAAAACACAGAGTCTTAATAAATCTTCTAGAGTTTGAATAGTCCTCTCTGATTGTCCGTCCGTCTGAGGATGATATGCCGAACTAAATTGTAAATCTGTGCCCATAGCTTTTTGTAAACTAACTCAAAATCGTGAAGTGAATCTTGGGTCTCGATCAGAAACTATGGATACTGGCATACCATGCAGTCTTACAATCTCGTTTATGTACATACGAGCAAGACGTTCAAGTGTATAAGTTTCTCGTATCGGTAAGAAATGAGCAGACTTGGTCAATCTATCAACAATGACCCAAATCGCATCTATACCTTGAGAAATCTTAGGAAGACCGGTAACGAAATCCATGGTAATGTGCTCCCACTTCCATTCTGGAATTTCAAGTGGTTGCAATAGACCTTTAGGTACTTGATGCTCCGCTTTGACTCGTTGACAAGTTAGACACCTTGAGATAAACAGTGCTATCTCTCTCTTCATATTGCTCCACCAAAATGTATGACGAATATCATGATACATTTTGGTACTTCCAGGATGGATTGCAAACGGTGTATTGTGCGCTTCCATCATGATTTCATACTTTAAATCAGGGTTGTTAGGAACACAAAGTCTGGAGTTGACTCGAAGTATTCCTTCTTCATCAATTCTTGCTTCCGGCATAGCACCTTCTTGCACTTTCTTTCTCATACGCATCAGCTCCAGGTCTGTAGCTTGAGCAACTTTAACTCTATCGATTAAAGTTGATTCTACTCGTATATTCGCTATCATCACATGGGTCCCTGGAGTCTTTAACTCTATCTCCATCCTTTGCAAGTCACACAAAATGGGCCTTTGTGTTGACAATATCGCACTCGTACTTGCATATGATCTTCTCCTCAATGCGTCAGCTACCACGTTCGCTTTTCCAGGATGGTATTGAATGGTATGATCATAATCATTCAACAGTTCAAGCCAACGTCATTGTCGCATGTTGAGTTCCTTTTGAGTGAAGAAATATTTGAGGCTTTTATGATCCGTAAAGATATCCACCTTCTCTCCATACAAGTAATGCCTCCAAATTTTAAGTGCAAAGACAACAGCTGTCAACTCTAAATCATGAGTAGGATAATTCCTCTCATATTCCTTGAGTTATCTTGATGCATAGGCTATGACTTTTCCATGTTGTATAAGAATGCATCCCAACCCTTTGCTCGAAGCATCACTGTAGATGACAAATCCCTCCGAGCCAGATGGTATTGTTAGAACAGGTGCTGAAATGAGTCTCCTCTTGAGTTCTTGAAAACTCTGCTCACATTCTTCGCTCCAACCGAACTTTATATCTTTTCGAGTCAGCTGAGTTAATGGAGTAGCGATTCGAGAAAATCCTTCCACGAATCTCCGATAATAACCAGCTAAACCAAGAAAGCTACGTACTTCGGTCACTGATTTAGGTTGCTCCCAGATTTGAATAGCTTCAATCTTTGCCGGGTCAACCGATATTCCACGACTTGATACTACGTGCCCAAGGAATGCTACCTCCTCCAGCCAGAACTCGCATTTTTTCAACTTGGCATAAAGCTTGTATTCACGAAGCTTTTGGAGTACCAGCCTCAAGTGTTGCTCATGATCTTCACGGCTTTTGGAATAAATAAGGATGTCATCAATAAAGACGACCACAAAGTGATCCAAATATTCCTTAAATACCCGGTTCATCATATCCGTGAAGGCAGCAGGAGCATTAGTCAATCCAAAGGACATGACTAGGAATTCATAATGCCTGTACCGAGTTCTAAAAGCCGTCTTTGGAATATCCACAGTTCTAACCTTCAGCCGATGATATCCAGAACGAAGATCGATCTTTGAAAAGAATTGTGCTCCTTGCAACTGGTCAAACAGGTCATCAATATGTGGCAATGGGTACCTGTTTTTGATGGTGACATGATTCAACTCCCGATAATCAATACAAAGTCGCATACTTCCATCTTTCTTCTTCACGAATAGCACAGGAGAACCCCAAGGAGAAGTACTAGGACGAATAAAGCCAATCTAACAATTCCTGCAGTTGGATCTTTAACTCCTGAAGTTCAATAGGAGCCATTCGATATGGGGCTTTGGAAATGGGTTTTGTACCGGGTTCAAGGTCGATACAAAATTCAATTTCACGCTCTGGGGGTAGGCCAGGAAGTTCTTCAGGGAATACGTCAGGGAATTTATTAACAATAGAAATATCATTCAAAATTGACGTATTTTTGTTTAAATCCGTGACATGAGCTAAGAAAGCATGACATCCATTTTTCAATAAACGAATAGCTTTATGGCTTGAGATGACAGCGATTGATTTTAATGGTTTGGTTGCTTGAATTCGCATAATAGGTCGATTAGGAATATGAAAGCTAATAACCTTACGAAAATAATCAATTTTTGCATGATGAGTAGTTAACCAATCAATCCCTAGAATCACGTCAAATGCAAGTATTTTTAATGAAATCAGATCGACAGGTAATGTGTGGGTACCAACTTGAACCAAGCAAGACTTATAAACCGTTGATGTAATGAAGGTTTCTCCCAATGGAGTTTCAACAGATAAGTCAAAGTCTAATTTCTCCGGAATCAAATTTAATCGATGAGCGCAAGTAGGAGAAATAAAAGAATGGGTAGAACCGGTATCAAATAAAGTATAGACTTCGTTAGAGTTTATGATAAGCTTACCCGTGATAACCTCATTTGGGTTCCTTGCTTTCTGGGAGGTCACAACAAACGCTCTCCCTTGCACTACCGGTTTTGACTTTTCTGGGACAGCCTTTGGTGTCTCCATCTTGGATGAACTTGTTTTTGGTAAATGACAAAATCGAGCTAAATGACCTTTTCTTCCACAATTATAACATGCTTTAGACGGCATCACGCAGTTTGGACTGATGTGCCCCTCCCCTCCGCATTTGAAACATATGATAGATGGTCGTTCTCCTTCCTTAACAACGGGTGCTGGTGCTGACGTCTTTCCATCATTGTTGAATCTCCTCTTCTTGAAATGACCATTCTTATTGTTTTGGCCCTAATTTCCACCGAAGTGGTTACCATTTCTGGCATGTTGATTCCCTCCACGCTTGTTGTCACCGCTTCGATGACTGCTCTCACTGGTATTATCATTTTGCCGATTGCTTTCTTTTGGTTGCGTTGACTCGTTATCGCGCTCCACTAACTGAGCCCTATTCACAACATCTGAATACAAACACAGTTTATGAGAAATAAGATGTTGACGTATCTCTGGTTTCAAACCTCGCAAAAACATTCGCATCATTCGCTCTTCATTATCCACCAAGTGGGACGCAAACCGGGACAACTCAGCAAATTGAGCCTCATACTGCGACACGGTCATATTATTCTGCTCCAATTTGATGAACTCCACCTCCTTCATGTGGCGAACACTTTCGGGAAAGTATTTGTCATTGAACAGCTCTTGGAACTTCTCCCAAGACATCTTCAGTGCGGCAGGTTGAGTACGCTTAATCGATTCCCACCAGTAATCTGCCTCTCCTCGCAACATAAAGGCAGCAAAGGGAACCTTTTGCTCCTCGGAGCATCCCAAGACATCAAATATATTGGTAATCTGCTTTATCCATGTTTCCGCTATAAGTGGTTTTGGCTCTCCCTTAAACTCTGGTGGTCCCAGCTCCTTGAACTGTTTAGCGGTGACTGTCCGAGAGTTTTCAGTGTTTCCACCTACATTTTGAACAGGAGCCGCTCTCGCCTGCTGTTGCATGAACTGCATAAAGCTTCTGAACATTCCATCATTCATCATTTGGTCAGTATTATTATTTGCATGAGGATTGTCGCCTTCCTGATGCACATTATCCCGATTATTGATATGTGGTGAATCCACAGTCGCCTGTGCTCCATTGCTATTCTCAACATGCTCAGATGCCATTTTCAGATACTGCCACAAAATAAAAGTTAATTGATATGTCATATATTATCCTTATATTATGACCGACCAATAAAATACCATGCAAATAAACTTAGGTAGGTCATACTAGCGAAGGAATTCCCCGTCTCTCCCCTCCTAGTTCTATTCTCACATCTTAGCCAGGGATCATATCCCTAAACTCTGATACCAACTGTGACGACCCCAAAATTAGGTATACATCACCCATCTTGGGTCGTCAGATACATAGTACAGAATACAAATACAACTTACTAATACAACTGTCGTGTACAATACGACAAAACATAAACTGTGAGTTTAATACAAATATTATCTTCTAGAGAATATTCATACTCAAAAAGAGTCCTCATTACATTTATTAACACACCATTACATAGAATAGTGAGGACTACTAACTAATACTATCATTCGGACCATCACTCCGTTCCCTGACTTGCCCCAGCTACGTTCTCATTTCCTGAAGAGAACAGTGAAAGAAAGGGTGAGCTAAACTAGCCCAGTAAAAAATATTATGACTAAGATAATGCAGAATAAATTATCATTAGCCTTTAACAATGTTAAACAGATAAAATATAATAGACATCAAGTTTAACTGTAGCGGAACAAGCAATCCATTAAAAGAGTCAAGTAGAAAATAAAATCAACTATCTTTTATGATTTAAAAGGTTTTTCAACACTGTTATCGCTGGGACTCAGCTTAATAAAATAATCCACATCATCGAATCACTCCTGCACTACGGCCAAGGATATTCGTGTATTCATTAATGGTCATGATCATGCCAACAACTGTTCATCAATACACTACGGGCCAATGAGGACTTTTACCACATCATTTGTAACATTACGGTCATGATTATACCGAATAATCCCTGGTCATAATCATACCAAGTCCATCTATGCACTACAGGCCACAGATGATTTTCAACATTTTATAAACATGAGGATGATGACAATGATATAAGAATTCAATAAAACAAGTTCAAGAATTAATTTATCCAAGAATTTACAACGTCCAAATTGTCAACATGATACTGCTTTGTAGAGTAAAATTCAAGAATGCTTAGAAGAATATTTTCTTGAAAAGATACTGGATGAACCGCAATTATCAAGGATATTCCACTAATTTCATGGAGTATAGAAGTTAAAACTTAACCAACGGAGTATAGTAAAGAATGGAATAACAAAAGAAATCACCTGGCATGCGATAGACCGCACAGACAGGTTATTCCAACAGAATAATAAATAATGGAAACAGGTCAGGCGTAAACGCACAGACTGGATATTCCAACAGAATAATAAATAATGGAACCAGGTCCGGCGTAAACGCACAGACAGGATATTCCGACAGAATAATAAATAATGGAACCAGGTCCGGTGTAAAACACACAGACAGGATGTTCCAACAAAATAATAATAAAAACGGAACCAGGTCCGGTGTAAAACACACAGACAGGATGTTCCAACAGAATAATAGAAGAATGTCACCAAGTATAGGGTAGACCGCGTATACAGGTTATTCCAACAGAATAATAATAAATGGAATAACAACAGTTCTCTTCATGAATAAGAAAGAATAACACTCCTTACCGTTTTAAAGAAGAGCTGAAATAAGGAAGTAATTAAGTAGCAAAATACTCTTCTTCTCTCTCTCTATAGTTTCTCTCTATAGTTTCTCTCTCTAGAGTTCAGTGAATTCGCAAGAAATAATGAAGGAATGAGCTGCTATTTATAGAAAAATAGAATGCATAGTAACTAATCCATGAACGGTCCAGATTGATTACTTTAATCTGACGGTCCATATTTAAAGAAAAATCTTTTAAATAAAATATAATATATTCTATTTATAGAATAACTTTAATAAAGTATTCTGTTTTATTACGTTAATAATACGAATAAAATAAAACGTCATTATCGCTAAATAATTCATATTATTAACTGACAATAATTGAATCAACTGAGTGACTTCTCACATAAGCATTAATAATCAATACCGTGTGCTACTATGCAACCACACGTATTACTGTACTTTTACTACCGAGTAGTTCAACAGTAACAATGGTAAAACTTCCGCCGTTATTTTTAATAAAATATTTTTGTCTTTTTCTCAATCCGACAATAATTCCGTTGTGGGGTCCACCAATGATTGTGTCGTTGTACGAATATTTCCTATTAAAACGAATATTCCCCGACCAATCGAATATTATATAACAACTTGCGTACTTTAAAAAATTTATAAATATTACCCACAACTATAACATTATATCAAATTAACTCCATAATATTCAAAAATAATATTTATAGAAAATTCATCTTTATTTATAAAAGTTGGGGTCTTACAGAAATCAACTAGCCCAAAATTACTGATAGCGTGATATCTCAGCAAATAGAATCTCGGTGATGAAAAACGAACTGAGCATATCATGATTGACGTGGAACTGCAAGATTTATGCAATGTGTTTTAAACGCACATGTTACAGTAGCAAATCTTAGCAACGGTAATATTCTTGCGTGGTCTATATAAACTGAGTTCATTAACAAATAGAAGTAAGAAAAATGCATACTGATATCAAAAAGCATACAAGTTATAGAATTGTTTTTCTTCCTGATTATTGTTGATTGTGCTGATAAGGTATTTAGGATAAGGTGGTCTTATAGAAAATATTCTGGTAACATTCTTCTTGCATATCATTTCATACTAGAGCCTTGCATTGGTAAGTGATATATTGCTTGATCGTTAGACCTCTACTGTGTATCTTATATTTTCTTACACAAATCAATATTCTCTAAATTGTAATCCGGTTTGGGTTACTACATCATTACAATCAAGTTTGAAAAAAGCATAGGTGCTTAAGAGTGCATAGGTGCACGAGGAACAAAGGTATTCAAATTGTTAGAACTTGTATTGTAATTGGAAAAGTTTAATAAAAGTGAGTCTCCAATACTAGTTGGTATTGGACGTGGATTAGGCTACTATTCTAGAGGGTAGTAGTTGAACCACGTAAAAATTCTGGTATTTATGTGATAACAATTTTGTCATATTATTCTGCTGACTATGCAGTAGCCTGCATTCTATATCCATTCATATCACTTAACTAATTAAGTAAATTTATTTATCATAATCAACTTTACAAAATGTTAAGGTTCAAAATTATTATTTTAAAAAGTGATACATTAACTCAATATCTTGTTTTCATATTTTAACTTACAAAGATATAGAATCCAGCTTGCTGGATTGAATATCCAAAGGAATTTTTAGTTAAAGAAAAGTTGGGCATAGTTTGTGCCTACACTTATTCAACCCCCCCTTCTAAGTGTACCTACTTAAATTTTATTTGGTATCAGAGCTTGGCTCTACTTATCTTGGTCTTAAAGGTGACTTGTAGGGAAAAATTCTGATATGGCACAACTTAGAAACGCTCATCACAAAGGCCAATCAACAAACCGACCTCCACTACTCTTTGGAACAGAGAACTATAATTTCTGGAAATTTCGGATGAGGATATATCTTAAGCGAGACCCATGGGAATGGTGGGTGGTAAAGAATGGACCGATAATCCCAAGGAAAGATGATGGCACTCCAAAAACTCTACTCGAGATGGACTCAACCGAAACATACATGGTGTTATACGATTCAAAAGCAATGAACACTCTCCTCAGCGGCATGGTGCAATCCAAAATAGATAAAGTTTCTTCATGCAACACATCAAAGGAGATTTGGGATACCCTAGTGGTAAGTCACGAAGGAACTTCTAAAGTACGAGAAGTTAAGCTAAGTATGCTCATGCATGACTACGAAATGTTCAAATTGGAAAGAGACGAAACAATCAAAATGGCTCAAGCACTATTTTTGGTACTTATAAATTCTTTGAAGTTGCTCGACAAGTCAATCCCATAAAGCGAAATCAATCGTAAGCTACTTCGGGCTATGCCCAAAAGGTTTGCATCCAAAATTACTACTCTTCAAGATTCTGTCAATATTTCTTCCATGGATACATTAACACTTTTTGGTGAACTAGAAGAATATGAACACCAATTAAAAAGATATGATGACGAGGAAGAAGCTCCTCGAAAGAAAGTGTTAGCTCTAAATGTAGGAATTGAAGAGGAACTCGAGAATAACTCGGATGATGAAATAGCCATGATATCAAGGAGACTTAAGGGACTACTTCAAAGAAAGAATCGAAGGAAGAATACATTCAACTCAAACAAACACAAAGCTAAGCAAACCGAAGAAACTTGTTTTGAGTGTGGACGACCAGGTCACTTCAAAAAGGACTGCTTCCAGCTTAAAAACAAAGGAAAGTAAGGCAATAAGGAGTTCAAAAAGCATAAAGCATTCCTAACATGGACTGATGATGAAGAATCAGAAGTGGAGATAGATGCAAACGATAAACTGGCTCAAATATGCTTTATGGGACTTGAAGGTGAATCCAGTGAGGTATCTCTTAATGATGTTATTACTTTGAAACAGGAAAATGAAAAATTAAAAGAAAAAAATATGTACTTAAAAGATCTAGTAAACACTCTAATGGGTGAAGTGGAAGCACTAATAGATGAAAATAAATAATTAGAAAAAGTAACACACACAAATGAGGAAAAAGTATTAGCAGCAAAAAAAGGTTATCTAGATAATTACAATAAAATAATGTTCAACAAAGTAAAACAGCTAAATAATGAAGTTGAAAATTTGACAAATGAGATAAAAATGAGAGATGTGTGCATTGATGAATTTGGTGATGAATCGGTTAATAAAACACCCACAACTAATGAACTTCAAAAGGAAATAGAATCCCTAAAAAAGTCTCTAGTTAAATTCGTTCATGGTGAAGAAAATTTAAATGTCATGTTAGGGAAACAAAGACCAAGTTATGATCAACAAGGAATTGGTTATAACCCGGTGCATAGAAAGGAAGTTGAAATGCTTAAATCTAAATCATCATTCAAATTAAATTACTGTACACCTTTCACTACTTGTAAAAATTGTGGCACTAAAGGTAATCTAGAGATAAATTGTTCAAAGAAGAAAAATTACTATCAAAGTAAAACAATGTGTGTGACGCCCCCAAAATAGGTATACAACACCCATTCTGAGTCACCAAATACATCGTACAGAAAGCAAACTACAACTTTAATAATACAATTGTCGTGCAAAATACGACAACACATACTGTGAGTTTAAATACAAATATTCTCTTCTAGATAATATCCACACTCAAATAAGTCCTCATTACAATTATTCAAACACTATTTTACAGAAATAGTGAGGACTGTTAAAACATCTTTCTAGAACCATCACTCCATACCCCGACTAGATCCTGCTATGTTCTTACCTCCTGAGAAGAAAAATGGAACGAAAAGGAAAAGGGTGAGCTCAACTAGCCCAGTAAAGAATATTATGACTAAGATAATATACAACAAATTATCGTTAGTCTTCAACAGGAAAAAATCTGATAGAATATAATCGACAACAAGTTTTAGATCAACAACTGTAGCGGAAACAGCAAACCATTAGAAGAGTCAAGTAGAGAAAGAATTCTACTATCTTCTAAGATTTAAAAGTCCATCATCAATATTTTATCCATGTAACATCAATTAATAATCATCTTTATCTAAATATTCATCTTTGCACTGCAGGCCAAAGATATTCATTTGTATCACCTATCAGTTATGTTCATCTCAATACCTGTTCATCTTTGCACTACAGGCCAAAGATATTCATCAAGTAATCATGCATCTTTGCACTACAGGCCAAAGATATTCAGTAATATCATCATTTAGGACTGAAGATGATGAAAAATATCTTAAAGAGAACGAATCCAGTGAAACAGAAGGACAAATATTAAGGATTCGTATAACAGTTTATCCAAGATCAATAATACTTCATACTAATTAATTGTGAAGCAGAATTCAAAAATAAAGATCAAAACATGGATACAATCAAAGATAGTAACCATAATTGACATCTTGGATAAAAAGGGAAAATTTTATTTTTTGGTGAATAGTGCCGTATTGGTAAATAGTGCCGTATACGTGAATAGTAACGTATACGTGAATAGTAACCCCGACACAAAAAGTTCCAAATTTGATAAAAACTCATATCAATATTTTAGCATAATGATATTGAAGAAAATAATGTCATTTAAGAAGAAAATAATATCCCTTACCTCAAAATATCAGTACTTCTCGTCGGAATACCGGTATAAGGCTGAAAGAAACTTGCACTGATGAATAGAAACTCTCAAAGTATCTAAATACTCACAAAATACACTCAATAATCTAGAGAGAGAAAGAGAGAAAACTTGTTTCAGGTGTGATTTTCAATTCTAACTTATCCCTCTATTTATAGGAAAATTTTAGTAGGCTTGACCTGCAACCTGATGGCTTTACCTGCTACTATTCCCACCCACCACATTTGAAATATAATTCAGCACATTTCTTCACCAACCAAGAGTGGGGCCCACCAATTCTAGAATTTTCCATCAAAATGATAAACTCTAAAAATTCAACAATTTCTGAACCAGTCATCTCGTAAAATTCATAATAAATCATACGTTCATTTTTAACGGTTCAAAATTTGTGCACATATACTCAACTTATATATGTATAACATATCCAAAAATTACCACGATCCAACGGTCGGATTAAAAATTATAACCCCCACAAAATATCTCAAAAATCCTGATTTTTAATAACTCCATTCCGACAAAAATACTGATAAGAACTTCAACACTAACTCCTTCATTTTTAACCACAAAAATATATCCCTCATTTATATCCACATAAAATAAATATTTCCTTATCATATGAATCAATAATTAATTATTCACAAATAATATTACAGAATCACATTTATGACAACCAGGCCGTTCCCAGGAAAAAGGGGGCTTTTTAATAAGGATTTCTCCTTACTGGCGCGCAATTAGATGACCAAACCTCTCCTTAGACAGAACTTTCTAGACATTGCCAATAATGTTATCTAATAATATTATTCAAATAATATGAATTATTGATCTGATAATAGAAAATACTGTGCAGCAGCAATTATTGAAACTACAATAATATAAAATATCAACGCAGCAATTATTGAATCAATAAAATAAAATATTGAACAATAATTACTGTAACAATTATTGAGTAGTGCCTTCCTTTGTAAGAATCAATAATTGGTGTAATACCGTGTGCTACTGTATTTTAACCACCGGGTATTCCAACAGTATTAACGGTAACAACTACGCCGTTATTTATAAACAACTTATACTTGTCGTTTTCTTCAACCAATCGCTTTCTGTTATGGGGCCCACACAAGGCTGCGCCGACGTACGAATATTCCCCGACAGAAAGAATATTCCACGACCAAACGAATATTCCCCGACAAAATGAATATTTTATAACCACTTGCTTATTTTACAAAATTTGCACATTTCACCCATAACCAAAGTATTATATCAAATTAACCCCTTATTATTCATAATAATATTTAGAGAAAATTTGATTTTATTCATTAATAAGTTGGGGTCTTACAACCTCCCCTCCTTATGAAATTTCATCCTCGAAATTGACGTACGTACCTGATATTTCGAAAAGGTGAGGATATCTCGCTTTCATTTCTGATTCTAACTCCCAGGTCATTTCTTCAATAGCATGGTTTCTCCACAAAACCTTAACTTGTGGTATAACCTTCGTGCGTAGGACATGCTCTTTCCTATCCAAGATCTTAACAGGTACCTCCTCGTACGTGAAATCTTCAGCTATCTCGTCTGGTTCTAACTCAATAATGTGGTTCGGGTCTTTAACATATTTACGAAGCATAGATATGTGAAAAATATTATGAACACGAGACATGCTTGGAGGTAATGCGAGTCTATATGTCACATTTCCTATTCGCTCAAGAATCTCAAATGGACCAATAAATCTTGGATTGAGCTTTCCTCTCTTCCCAAATCTTGTAACCCCCTTCCATGGTGCAACACGTAACAATACATGATCCCCAATATTAAATTTCACGTCCTTTTGATGAAGATCCGCATAACTCTTTTGTCTATCCTGTGCCGTTTGTATACGTTGTCGAATCGTTTGGATCTTCTCTGTAGTAATGCGTACCAACTCTGGTCCCAATAATGTTGCTTCACCCACCTCGTCCCAGCATACTGGAGAATGACATTTTCTTCCATACAACGCCTCGAATGGAGCCACACCTATGCTCGCCTGATAACTGTTGTTGTGGGAGAATTCCACCAATGGAAGGTACTTATCCCAACTCTCTTTGAGATCTAGGACACAAAGTCTTAATAGATCTTCAAGAGTTTGAATAGTCCTCTCTGATTGTCCGTCCGTTTGAGGATGGTATGCCGAACTGAATTGTAAATCCGTGCCCAAAGCTTTCTGCAAGCTAACCCAAAATCGTGAAGTGAATCTTGGGTCACGATCTGAAACTAATGATACTGGCATGCCATGCAATCTCACAATATCGTTCACGTACATACTAGCAAGTCGTTCAAGGGAATAAGTCTCACGTATCGGCAAGAAATGAGCGGACTTGGTTAATCTATCAACAATAACCCAAATCGCATCTATGCCTTGAGAAACCTTGGGAAGACCCGTAACAAAATCCATAGTAATGTGTTCCCACTTCCATTTCAGAATCTCAAATGGTTGCAATGGACCCTTTGGTACTTGATACTCCGCTTTCACACGTTGACAAGTTAAACATCTCGAGATAAACTCCGCGATCTCTCTTTTCATATTGCTCCACCAAAATGTATGTCGAAGATCGTGATACATTTTGGTACTCCCAAAATGGATTGCAAACGGTGTGTTGTGTGCCTCCATCATTATTCTATGCTTTAAGTCAAAATCGTTAGGAACACAAAGTCTGGAGTTGACTCGAAGTATTCCTTCTTCATCGATTCTTGCTTCTGGAATAGCACCTTCTTGCACTTTCTTCTTCATACGCATCAGCTCCATGTCCGTAGCTTGAGCAGCTTTAACTTTATCCATTAAAGTCGGTTCTACTCGTATATTTGATATCATCATGTGGGTACTTGGAGCCTTCATCTCTATCTCCATCCTTTGCAAGTCATACAAAATGGGCCTTTGTGTTAACAACATTGCACTCGTACCCGCATATGATCTTCTACTCAATGCGTCAGCTACTACGTTTGCTTTTCCAGGATGATATTGGATGGTATGATCGTAATCTTTCAACAGCTCGAGCCAACGTCGCTGCCGCATGTTGAGTTCCTTTTGGGTGAAGAAATATTTGAGGCTTTTATGATCTGTATAGATCTCCACTTTCTCCCAATACAGGTAGTGTCTCTAGATCTTTAACGCAAAAACGACTGCTGCCAACTCCAAATCATGAGTATGATAATTCCTCTAATATTCTTTGAGTTGTCGTGAGGCATAGGCTATGACTTTCCCATGTTGCATGAGAACACATCCTAACCCTTTGCCTGAAGCATCACTGTAGATAACAAATCCATCCGAACCAGATGGTATTGTCAAAACAGGTGCCGAAATGAGTCTCCTCTTGAATTCTTGGAAATTCTTCTCGCATTCCTCACTCCATACGAATTTTGTATCTTTCCGAGTTAGATGAGTTAACGGAGTAGCGATTCGAGAAAATTCTTCCACAAATCTCTGATAATAACCAGCTAAGCCCAGAAAGCTACGTACTTCGGTTACCGACTTCGGTTGCTCCCAACTTTATATGGCTTCAATCTTCGCCGGGTCGACAGATACTCCATATTTTGACACCACGTGCCCAAGGAATGCTACTTCCTCAAGCCAGAACTCGTATTTCTTCAATTTGGCATATAGCTTATTTTCACGAAGCCTTTGCAGTACCAGCTTCAAATGGCGCTCATGATCTTCACGGCTTTTGGAATAGATGAGGATGTCATCAATAAAGACAACAACGAACTGGTCCAAATATTCTTTGAATACACGGTTCATCATATCCATGAAGGCAGCAGGAGCATTAGTCAATCCAAAAGACATGACTAAGAATTCATAATGCCCGTACCGAGTTCTGAAGGCAGTCTTTGGAATATCCTCAGTTTTAATCTTCAGCTGATGATATCCAGAACGAAGGTCAATCTTTGAAAAGAATTGTGTTCCTTGTAACTGGTCGAACAGATCATCAATGCGAGGTAGTGGATACCTATTCTTGATGGTGACATGGTTCAATTCTCGATAGTCAATACAAAGTCGCATACTCCCATCTTTCTTCTTTACGAATAAAGCAGGAGCACCCCAAGGAGACGTACTAGGACGAATAAAACCGATGTCCAACAACTCCTGTAGTTGGACTTTTAACTCCTGAAGTTCAATAGGAGCCATTCGATATGGAGTTTTAGAAATGGGCTTTGTACCGGGTTCAAGGTCAATAAAGAATTCAACTTCACGTTCTGGGGGACTAGGAAGTTCTTCAGGAAATACATCGGGAAATTCTCTAACAATAGAAATATTATTCAAATCTGACTTGTCTTTGTTCAAATCCATAACATGGGCTAAGAAAGCTTGACATCCGTTTTTCAATAAATGAATAGCTTTGTGGCTTGATATGACAGTGACTGATTTTAGTGGTTTAGTAGTTTGAATTCGTATGACAGGTTGGTTAGGAATATGAAAACTAACAACCTTACGAAAAAAATCAATTTTAGCATGATGAGTGGTTAACCAATCAATTCCAAAAATCACATCAAAAACAAGTATCTTTAAAGAGATAAGATCAACAAGTAATGTGATAGTGCCAACTTGGATCATGCAAGATTTATAAACTATAGATGTAACGAAGGTTTCACCCAACGGAGTTTCAACAGATAAGTTAAAGTCTAATTTCTCCGTAGTCAAGTTTAAACGTTGAGCACAAGCAAGAGAGATAAAAGAATGGGTAGAACCGGTATCTAGTAAAGTATAAACTTCGCAAGAATTCAAGATTAGCTTACCCGTGATTACCTCGTTTGGGTTTCTCGCGTTTTGGCCAGTCACGACAAACGCCCTTCCAGGAACCGCTGATTTCGATTTATCCGGGACAAATTTTGGAGTCACCATCCCCGCTGAACTTGGTTTTGCTACAGAACACTCTCGAGCTATATGACCCTCCTTTCCACAGTTATAACATACCTTGGATTGTTGTGGGTAGTTTGGGCTGATATGTCCCTCTTTCCCACATTTGTAACATACGACCGGTGGTCGTTCTCCTCCCCTAGAAATAGTTGATGTTTGTGTTGACGTCTTCACTTTATCATTGTTGTACCTTCTCTTCTTGAAATCTCCTCCCGACTCGCTCCTTCTATTATCACGACCACGATTACCACCAGAGTGGTTACCGCTTTTGTCCGAATGTTTTCCTCCCTGCTGGTTTTCATTGCTTCGATGACTGCCGCCACCGGTATGACCCTGGTTGTGGTCCCTCGGTTGCACATACTCATTATCTCGCTCTAATAATTGAGCCCTGTTTACAATATCTGAATATAAAGAAAATTTATGAGAGATAAGATATTACCGAATCTCGGGTTTTAGACCTCTCAGAAACATCCTTGTCATTCGTTCCTCATTTTTGACCAAATGAGGTGCAAACCTGGATAACTCTACAAACTTCGCCTCGTACTGGGACACCGTATTGTTGTTTTGTTCCAGTCTGATAAACTCCACCTCCTTCATATGACGAATACTTTCAGGAAAGTACTTGTCATTGAATAGTTTTTGAAATGTTTCCCAGGACATGTTGAGTGCATCAGGCTGGGTACGCTTCACAGACTCCCACCAGTAGTCTGCCTCACCGCGGAACATAAAGGTGGCGAATGGAACCTTCTGTTCCTCCGTGCATCCCAAGACATCGAATATCTTGGTAATTTGCTTGACCCACGTTTCCGCCATGATCGGATTCGGCTTTCCCTTAAATTCTGGCGGACCCAATTCTTTGAACTGCTTAGCTGTGACAAACCACGCGTTGTTATCATTTCCACCTACCTCCCTTGAGATTCTAAATCTTCTTCATACCATCGCAAACAATCAAGCCACAATCACTGTTGATGTTAAAGATATCCAACTTCGTCTTTATGTGCTTGAAAAAGGCAAACTTCCTATTCGTCGCAATGATCTTCATTCTATTTTTCACAATGTGGAAGATGAGTTCATTGACCTCCAAGCAAGATTTGAGTTACACACTCGGGCTATGGTAGAAGCCCTGCAGAGGAAAATGAACCGCAATGTCTGTCAATTGAGTACTGAACTTAAATTCAGCAGCAATCAGATTGGGACTCTCGGTTGCTTTACCGAGCGCCGCATGAATGATCTCAGTGAAGAACTGCAGGAAAACCAAGTCCAATCTCGCATACTTGAATGGCCACAGTGAAATTGGATGGCCGAATACCAAGGCGGCTTCCTGGACATGCCTTTACCACCTCCTACCTTCATTCGTTGTCCTCCCAGATTTGCAAATACGATGTCCCTAGAAGAGATTGAACACCGCATGCTTCACCGTCCATATTTCACTTCCCGTGAAGCCAATCACGTTCATATTGATGAGGAGGTTGATTAAAGGCCTCACTCCTCTTTTGGCTTTCTGGACACCTCTTTTTGATGGATGTCAAAGGGGGAGATGAATTATGCCTGCTTGCTTACAAGATAATTTTTTAAGTTTTTTTCACTTTCCATACATGATGATTCCTGATTTAAAGACTATGGTTTAAATGTTTGTTAGATGGTGGCTTAATAATTCAGTATATTCCTTTTGCTTAACATAATGTGGACTAACTAGTAAAATGCAGGGATATTCAACACTGCATATTCGCAGTCAACAGTCAATTCTAAACAGTAAGGATATGCATGAATTAAGGGGGAGTCGTAACTCTCTTGATATGCATAGATTTAGGGGGAGCCATAAATATTTTGTTGTCATCATCAAAAAGGGGGAGAATGTTGACTTATGTCACACTTCATGTTTTGATGATGACCCTATTATTGCACTAATCATGCTATATAACATTTCAGGGAAAGATATGACATCTCAGGAACATCAAGGAGAAAATTACAAAGCCAAGATATCCTTGAAGAAAGAAAAGAAAATTTGAGTCCTAGGAATATATGTAAGATCTTAGCATCTATTACTTTCCAAAATAAGGCTCTAGGACATGTGCATTATATATATACTTGTGCACACATGCTACATACTAATTCACGAGCTCATGACATGCATGGCGAAAATTCTGTTATCATAAAATAAGGGATCACATTCGGTTAAACCAAATATGGTAGCTTTGGGAAAATGGTTGGTTGTGTAAAACTGTGCAAAATGATGCAACACAAATCACGATAATAACTAAGTATAGTATATCACGCATCATAAATAATGCTTCATAAATCAAGGAATTTAATTCTAGGCAATTAACTAAGGTAACTAGTTGATTGAATAAATTACCATAAGTTATGCATTCACGGGTAAAACAACTATGGGATAGCAGGAATTATGCACCATAATCTTGTCTCATAATCTAAGAAATCTAATTGGTTGGTTCCAACGACCCAATATATGGTAAGAATATGGAAACCTGCCAGCAGATGTTTATGGTAATACAAGTGTTGACTTCCAGCATTTTAGTAATTGGCATGGTTGAAAGTTATAACATGTATTATCTCCCATGTGATGGAAATCAACTAGCCCAAAATTACTGATAGCGTGATATCTCAGCAAATAGAATCTCGGTGATGAAAAACGAACTAAGCATATCATGATTGACGTGGAACTGCAAGATTTATGCGATGTGTTTTAAACGCACATATTACAGTAGCAAATCTTAGCAACGGTAATATTCTTGAGTGGTCTATATAAACTGAGTTCATTAACAAATAAAAGTAAGAAAAACACATACTTATATCAAAAAGCATACAAGTTACAGAATTGTTTTTCTTCCTGATTATTGTTGATTGTGTTGAGAAGGTATTTCGGCTAAGGTGGTCTTATAGAAAATATTCTGGCAACATTCTTCTTGCATATCATTTCATACTAGAGCCTTGCATTGGTAAGTGATATATTGCTTGATCATTAGACCTCTACTGTGTATCTTATATTTTCTTACACAAATCAATATTCTCTGAATTGTAATCCGGTTTGGGTTACTGCATCATTACAATCAAGTTTGAAGAAAGCATAGGTGCTTAAGAGTGCATAGGTGCACGAGGAACAAAGGTGTTCAAATTGTTGGAACTTGTATTGTAATTGGAAAAGTTTAATAAAAGTGAGTCTCCAATACTAGTTGGTATTGGACGTGAATTAGGCTACTATTCTAGAGGGTAGTAGTTGAACCACGTAAAAATTTCGGTGTTTATGTGATTGCATTTTTGTCATATTATTCTGCTGACTATGCAGCAGCCTGCATTCTATATCTATTCATATCACTTAACTAATTAAGTAAATTTATTTATCATAATCAACTTTACAAAAAGTTAAGGTTTGGAATTATTATTTTAAAAAGTGATACATTAACTCAATATCTTGTTTTCATATTTTAACTTACAAAGATATAGAATCCAGCTTGCTAGATTGAATATCCAAAGGAATTTTTAGTTAAAGAAAAGTTGGACATAGTTTGTGCCTACACTTATTCAACCCCCCTTCTAAGTTTACCTACTTAAATTTCACCCATACTGAATTGCCGACTGTCTAGATGGCAGTTGATTCTGCAACAATTTGACCTTGTTTACGTGACATAAAAGTCCATTAAAAGTCAATAAATCGCGGATCAACTGGCTGTCGCACCTTTAGGGGATTTCAAACCCTTGGAAACATATTTTCCCGATAAAAGGGTAATGGCAATTCAGCAACACCATTAGTACAATACACGCCAAACATGGAACATGTATTTCGATGGAGCAGTTAATATGGAAGGTTCTTGAGCTGGAGCAGTTCTAGTATCCGGTACGGGGGAGCAGTATCCCGTCGCCGTCAAATTACAGTTTGTCAGCACCAATATCATAGCTGAGTATGAAGGTTGTATCATGGGGCTAAAACTTTCCCGTTCAATGGCCATCAGGCGGTTAACTGTCTTTGGGGATTCAGAGTTGGTAGTTAAACAATCCACGGGAATCTATCAAACTAAAGAGCTATATTTGCTGCCTTACCATCGGCAAGTTTTACAGATGGCTTCGGAGTTCGAAGAGATCTCCTTTCTACACATTCCTCGTAATAGGAATGAGTTCACAGACGCATTAGCAACTTTGGCCTCCTTGATTCACATACCTGACAAGGAACACATGTCAAGGGTCACATTTTCCCTGCAAAAGGCACCAGCCTATGGGAACTATGTTGGAGAAGTATCGGATGAACTACCTCCCATCCAACAGCCTTGGTATCAGCATATCAAGGAGTACTTGCAAGATGGATCTACACCCGCTGAGGCGAGCCTGACAGAACAAAGGCGAATTCATCGACTTGCTATGAAATTCTACCTGAGCGGAGATGAAATCTACAAGAAAGATGCAGAACTAGGTCTCCTCAGATGCTTGGATAAGGATCAAGCTCAGAGACCTATGGATGAGGTCTATGGTGGAGTCTGTGACCCACATATGAGCGGCCCTTTACTTGTAAAGAAAATTCTTAGAACGGGACATTACTGGCTTTCTCTCAAGGCTGACTGCAATGACCATGTCAGGAGATGTTATCAATGCCAAATTCATGGGAATACTATCCACGCCCCTCCACGGGAGCTCCACAATATGAGTTCGCCTTGGCCCTTCTCAATGTGGGGAATGGACGTGATCGGGCCCATCGAGCCCAAAGCCAGTAATGGACATTGCTTTATCTTCACTATGATCGACTACTTCACTAAGTGGGTAGAAGTAGCCTCCTTCCCCAGGGTTACTAAAGAAGTCATCATGCTTTCATCAGAAATAATGTCATTTGTTGATATGGACAACCAGAGGTGATTGTATCGGACAATGCTAAAAATCTCAACTACAAAATGATGGAGGAGTTATGCAGCAAATTACACATCAAACATCTTAACTCCGTTATCTACCATCTAAAGATGAATGGTGCTATTGAAGCGGCTAACAAAAATATCAATAAAATCATGCAAAAGATGTCCGCCAACCACAAAGACTAGCCTGACTTATTGCCTCTTACTCTATTAGCCTACAGAACATCAATGCGCACTTCAACTGGGGCAACCCCCTACGCATTAACCTATGGGATGGAAGCAGTACTCCCCATAGAAGTAAAAATAGAATCCCTCAGAGTGTTGATAGATGCTCAGCTAGATGAAGACCAATGGGTACAAGACAGGTATCACCAATTGTCTTTAATAGACGAAAGGCGAACCGTTGCTATCTTCCATGGTCAATTATATCAACAAAGGATCGCCCGATCCTACAACAAAAAAATCCGACTACGGCAATTTAAATAACATAACTTGGTTTTGAAGAAGATCATCGATAACCAAGATCAGTCTAAGGGAAAATTCGCTCCTAACTGGGAAGGCTCATTTATTGTCAAGGAGGTATTGACAGGAGGTGCTCTCAGATTGTAGGAAATGGACGGTGATGAATTTCCACAGCTTATCAACTCGAACACCATGAAACTGTACTATGTCTGAAGATACCATCAAACAAACATCCTAGTGTTGGATCATCAGATCACCAGTCATTCTGGCTCTTTAACCTTTTACTACATACAACTTTTTCCATAATGCGCCCCTCAAGGAAACAAACTTCTGAAGCCAGTAACCTGGTTTTCGGATCATCAGATCCTTTCTTCTTCACTCGATTTTTTAACCCTTACTCAACTTTGGTTATCCCGCTAGGGATTGAACCTTTCACACTTGCAGTTTGTCCTAAAACATGGGATCAAACTTTTCACACCTGCAGTTTATTCTGAACTTAGGATTAAACTTTCTTGTTCCCCGCAGTCCGATCTGTACATGGGATCAAGCTTTTCAAACTCATCCTGTGGGGCGAACTATGTCGACCTGATCTCCTTGATACACGAGAGTATGTAGGCAACCATTTTATATGGCCCGGTCGTAATAAAACAAAAACAACAAAAATATTTCTACACCCTTCTTCTTTTTCAAAAATAAAAAATAACAAAGATATTCCTACACCCTTTCTGCCACATACAGCGTTGAACCTCTTACACCAGGTTCAAACTACGCAGACCTGGTCTCCTCTTCAATAGGAGTACTTAGGTAGCCATTTATGGTTCGATTTAACCCCTTACCAAAACACAAATACTTATCAATGGTTCTGGGATCAAATTTTAATTCATCACATTTCATTAGGCTTCAGACCAAAGGGATGGAATTACCTAACCTCCCCATCTAAACGGGAGACTCGGCGACCATCTAAGCTGCGGTTGTTCCTTGAAGAGCAACACAAATCCATAAGAGATGTAATTAACTAGGCTCCTCCTAAATAGGAGTACTGGCGACCATCTGTGGTGTGGTCAATCTCATAGAGGAAAGCCATATTCCTCTCTGCATTTCCATACAGAAACCAGTTCCAAGACACCAAAGATGGTAGGGATACACACAGATCCATGATCCAATATGAACTATCCAGAGACAACTCAATGTCCATTTATTAAGGAGGAATTCAGAATATATCAAGATCACAAGCCCTAAAGAAGCAGACAAATATCAAGCAAGTATTCAGACATAGCTAAAAGGGAAGTAATTAAAAATATATTCCCCTGCTATATGTAATACTGTTTGATATACACAATATAAACTGTACATAACAAAATGGCTAAGCTAGTCTATGTAGGAAAATAAAAGACTATTGTCGATGTCAGAATTTTTATTTGTCCCTTTTCGTTACCTGTTCTTTTGTGTTCTCATTTTAGGTTAGATTTGTTTGAAATACAAGTGAAAAAGGTCCGACGTATGTAATATCAACGATTTGACTATAAGAGTCACCCGTTGGTTTTTTAACTGGTTGTACCAATAAAATCGAGAAAAGATTTGCACATTGACCCACTGATGTGACACTGCTAAACGGGTCTATGAAACTGAGATTTATTTAGGGTCCGGGGACTTGCTTATGCCGAGAGAAGGTGTTGGGCACCCCCCGATATCCGTGTTACCACGGTGACCGCCACTTTTCAAGAAACTGTTATATGAATGTGTGTGTGTGTGTGTGTGGCTCAATGTGCTGTTATTTGGAAGTAGTGCTATGCCTCGTTTGCACCTATATACAAAGGGTTTGAATTAATGTAAAAAATTTAGTTTTAAACAAGATATAGTAGTGATGTTTTAGAAAAGAGGTTTTTCAAACCTTTGTGCTCAATTGTAATTGAGGCCTTTGATACTTCCATTTTATTCCGTATTCGGCTTGATTGATTTTATTTTACAGATGCGAGGCATCTGTATGAAAATAATGTACAAAAAATGTTGAATTCCTCGTGGGTATGAGAACCATCTGAGGAAATCCAAATAACACATATAAATTTACAAGCTACTTACAGCTGAAAAGGTCCATCACGGGAACCAAATCTAGATTTAGTAGACTGAATTTGTGATCACATGATTCCTAGGCTCACATGATGCCGCAATTGATATAAACGCAGTAAGCATGTATATATATAAAATCTGTAAATATATATATACAAACATGATCACCAACCATGAAGCACCTCCATTGGGGATCAAAAATGTAAATAAAGCTGTAAAAGCTATCTACCGCCACGGAGTAAACTCCAGGCGGGACAAAATATACAGAAAGCAGTAAAAAACGGTCAACCACCACGAAGTAAACTCTAGGTGGGACGAAATGCACCGGATATAAAATCCTGGCTCATCGGACAAAGTCCAACAACAGTTAATATATATAAGTATATATATATTAAAGCAGTAAACGCACCAAATATAAAATCTAGGCTCATCGAACAAAGTTCGACACACAGTTCATTCATTGAAATATATATATATATATATACGAAAGCAAATAAACGCTCCGGATATAAAATCCAGGCTCATCGAACAAAGTTCGACAACAGTTAATATTTATATATATATATATATATATATATATATATATATATATTAAAGCGGTAAACACTCCAGACCGAAGTCTAGGCTCATCGAACAGAGTTCGACATGCAGTTCATATATATAAATGTATATATATACAAAATCAAGTAAACGCTCTAGACCGAAGTCTAGGCTCAATAGAGGCATAACTCGATAATGTTAGTCTATATATATATATATATATATATATATATATATATATATATATATATATATATATATATACAAACTGAAATAAAACCACAGACTGAAGTCCGGGCAAACACACGCAACACGACTCTCAACGTAAAGAAGGTTGTGTACAAATGTGAAGAGAAAGGCTTGAAAATGTGTAAGAAGGCTTACAGTGGGCTGCCAACGAAGACTTCAATAACTATAAAGTAGATAAACACTAGCTTTCACCGGTATAGAAGTAGTTATATGTGAGCTCACAAGTGTTTAAAATGAGAAAGCACTCAGTTTGGGGTGAGTACAAAGCAAATTGGACAGGGCTACCTCGCCTTTTCTCCTTGTAAAATGGCCACCCCAAGCCCTCAATTTATAGAGGGTGGAGCCGCAAGTGTACCTGAGGCTACCCGGGGTGCCCCGTCTCGAAGTACGTGCACGTAGACAACGTAATGTCCGTTCGAACTTTCAGAATTGCAATTCGGGCATCTGACTGAGGTATATAGGACCTATTTCAGACTGCTGTTGTCGAGAGTTACGCAATGACATGGGATTAGAGGTTGTACGAAGTCATGAAGATGGGACGATGCCCTCCGGTCTTCAGCTTCAAATTCTATCCGTTATCCTGCTCAATAGTCACTCGGGATTGGTTTTCCTTGGCTCTTGCGGGACATTGTTTTGTAGAAATGTATGTCTAAAATATTTAGATGGCGTGATGTGGCATCATGGTGGCAAGATGACGACTTTACCCCTCACCGGGGTTATCTCCGATTTGGACTGATAAAGCAGACGTTGCTCAGGGTTATCGCTGAGAATGGACGGCTGCAAATGTTGAAGGTCCTTAGTGTCATCTCTGAGGTGTGCATGTCTTGTACTGAGTGCCTCGGTGTGAGCATAGAGGTTAAAGCTGATGGCATGCATTTGAAATAAACATTACTGGGGTTATCTCCGGAAATGCCACTGCCTTCCTTGAGGTTATCTCCAAGGTTAGAATCTGCTATTCCCAGTGTTGGGACTGAGACGAAACATCTCGGGGTTATCTCTAGGATGAATCGGTCTTCTTCAGTTTATGTTTCGGTATTAGATCTGCATGCCTCGGGGTTATGTCTGAGGTTGGAATTGTTACTCCCGGTGTGTGTTTTGGGGTTAAGCTGTTACTCCCAGTGTGTATTTCGGGGTTGAGCTGTTACTCCCAGTGTGTGTTCTGGGGTGGAGATTTTCCTTTCGGTGGTATCCGGAATGGATATGAACCATCTTCCAGGGTTTCCTCTTGAAAGACAAATCTGCACTCCTGTGATGTCAATAACAGATATGCAGAAAAATTTTGAGTGTCTACAGATGCCCCTCTTTATCATTTCATGCAGTGCAATGCATGGATAGGATAAAGAATCCTAGACACTTAAAATATAACATGAAGCAACTGTATGATGCATGTGTATGGGGTTGTTGCCCAACATGCTAAGGATGATTGCTATCTCCCTATAGTTTTTACTGGGGATTTGGCAATGATGACCAGATTGGATGTGCGATCCAAATCTTTGAGGATGTTGACGTTGGGGTTATCACCACAGTCCTTAATCCTTGATACAGACTTAATTCCGAAGAAGTGCCTCTTATGTGTAAGAGATCTGTGGGGATAAAGCTTTGTCTGTTTGAGGATGTGTATAACATATTTCGTCATCAATCCTCCTTGATGACGTTTCCCTCTCCTGGTTTGTATCGCCAGAGTACGTCAATGTTCTGTTGGGTTTCCTGCCAACATCATATGCTGTCAGGGTTTCCTAACCTTCGTTGACGTGTACTTCATCTACGTATGAATCAATGGCTGATACTTTATGGGCAGAGTGTCAAGGCTGCTTGACCTTTATTGATGTGTGTGTCAATGGCAGAATTCGTTGTAACCCCCGCTCGGGATTCGCTGGGGAATATGAGTACCTGAGTATGAAATCCTCGAATATCTCTCGATGCTTCAATGGGTTTACTTACCATCGGCTATAATAACGTCAAGGCTGCTTGACCTACATTAATACGTACACCAAGGGATGATAATGTGTTGTGACCCCCGCTGGGGGTTGTTGTATTTTGAAATATACAAGCACGTTGTAACCCCCGCCGGGGTTCCACTGGATCCTCACTGATGTGTGTATCAGCGGCTAAAATCATCGGACGGCTTTCGACGCTTCGTTGGATTTATTTGCCAACGGTTATAGTGATGCCAAGGCTGCTTAACCTTCGTTGATATGTATGTCAACGGATGATATGCATTGTAACCCCCACTGGGGTTATGTACTTTGACATATGTATCGCGTTGTGACCCCCGCTGGGGTTATGTACTTCGACATATATATTGTGTTGTGACCCCCGCCGGGGTTATGTACTTCGACATATATACTTCGTTGTGACCCCCGTCGGGGTTATGTGGCAAAGTAGGATGACGATCCTAAATGAGAGGAATTGAACCTGTGTGAGGTATCGTTTAGCGTGACTTGTATCGTCTGAGATCATCAGCATAGTGTACCCTATGTTTGGACGAATACCAATGAATGATGTGAAGACCCACGATTCAACCAGGATTGTAGGCTATTCTTCTCAATCGCGTAACATTTTTATCCCTGATTTGGCCTTTTCAGCTTGCGAGAACTCCTTTGCAACTTGAACTGGACCGAGCCGGAGGGGTGGGACCCACATAGGGGTGCCGCAGGTACACCTGGTACAGTCGTAGATGGACCTGCGACCAACCGTAGATGATAAAGACCAGCAGGTTGCTTTCATAAGTCATTTTCAACTTGCGCCGCGAAGGAAATCTGAGAGCTCTTCTTCAGATCTGCTGAGTTCGGATGTCTTTCTACAAATTTTGTCACCGTACAAGTGTTCTACACTGTCCTAGTAATGTATGCATGTATCCGTTAGAAAATGACTTATCATATGAAATGCATCTAAACACATAGTAGTGATTATGTATGCTCAAATGATTTGATAAAAAATATTCAACATAGAAAATGTTAGTATTAAACCATACTGAACATAATGATGTAAAAATATTTGACTTTTGAGATAGTCAAATTGGCACCTTTTTCTGCTATTTTTATCCTATCTAAGGACATTTGAGCATAAGGTAAGAAGGCAAAGTACTCCTAGCATTGAGGTTAACCTTAAGTGTTGATGATTTTGATTTTTTAATGCATATAGTATGTATATGACTGTGGACAGGTGTGCTACTGAATGGCCACCTAGTCATGCCTATGTGCATGTGGATAGTCCTATTTACAAAGGAGACTATGACAAAATTTTCCTAAAATGTAGGAATTGTGTAGTCATGCATTTTTAATTCTACTTGTAGATGTATGTTAAAATGATGCATGCATGCATGTAGTCATAAAATGCATTTTGAAAAGCTCCAGGTTAGAAAATACCACACCCTTTCTGAGGTGATTTGGAGACTTGTTGTCCAGATATTATGAATCCAGATCAGCCGAGTAGTTCCCGTATGACCACTTCTGGTGTACGGAGGAGGGCTTCTGAAGTGCCTCGACCCCGTTCTGTTAGACAGCCTCGTAAGTTGGTGGAGGCGGTGATACGTCCAGTCCAGGTTGATGTACCGAACGTTGAAGACGAGGAGGAGGATGTTTCGGTTACGGACCCCACTCCTGCTGTGCATATTCCCCGTAGGGACCTCCCGAGTATTCAGGTGGCAAACCCAGAGCTTCTGGGTGACTTGAGTCGACATCCCTTGATGTATTTGCATGCTAACGAGGTATGACGTCAGAACTTGATCTTCCTTCTTTCCTATTTGTGAGGAGTAAAAGGATTTAATGTTGATCTGTATTTCATGTAGGTTCCTGGGTTTACACAGCCTCGAGGGAACTGGTTTAGTATACACTCTATGTACCAGGCTCTTCACCCTGACTATAGAGCGATTGTGCATGATTGGGGTTTTGGAGCACTATTTTCCATCCTTCCTCGTCGTTGCCCCTGGGGTTACGTCAAGGCATTGTCTGAGCGGTGATTTCACCAGACTCAGTCACTCCATTTGTTGGACTGTGAGGTAATGATGACACCGATGGATTGGTGATTTATCACAGGTATGGAGTTTGGAGGGGCTCCAGTGCCTTGCACGGCTGATATTACCCTACTATCGTCAGATCCTTGTTAGGAGTTCCGACGGAGGCGCTCAAGGGCAGGACTGTCCGTGCAGGTCTTTTGAGCGTAAATGCTATGAGTGGGCTATTGAGCGAGCCCATGTCAGATGATGTTAGAGTCAGGGATCGCGTTCTTAGGCGATTGTTCCTGATGATCATTAGGGGCTGCTTCATAGCAGATAACTCTTCTACGGTGTCGTTCGCTTTGATCAGTGCCACTAGGCATGTGGACCGTATTGGAGAGTATGATTGGGGTTCCTCTACCTTTGCCTATTTCCTCAGGGGCATGCGTATGCGCTCACAGGGCTTGATCGAGGCTTAGTTAGGATTTTACCCATTTCTGCTGGTAAGTATTTTTCTTGTCATTTACCATGTATATGTTAAGAGTGTTAACTGACAGCAGATATTTGCCTTTGTGTTTGTAGTTTTGGGCCTATGAGAGGCTCCCATGTTTGCATCCGGTGAGTGTGCTAGGATTGTATACCTACCCACGAGGACGGAGATGGCACCATTCTATATTAGCGGAGGTCCCTGTAGCTGAGGGTTGCACTCACTACCGCTTGCAGCTAGAGTTGTTGACAGCTGACATTATCACATGGATTCCCTATTCTGGGGAGCATTTGGCTATCGAATTTGAGGATGGATACTCGATTGGTGTCAAGTACGTGATTTCCACCCGTAGGGTTTCTCTCTTTATAGATGGAGGATGGGAGTTCTATTTAGGAGAGCGTGCTATTAGGAGCACCACAGGAGAGATCCGTATACCGATCTTGCCTCATGCCAGACGTTATTAACCTGTATCGCAGTCACCCGTCATTGATATCCCATTGTTGGGTGTTGACGGTTTTGCATTATTAGAGGGTCCATGTACTCAGGAGATATTCCAGCATTGGTGGTGCCCTCGTACTATTGGAGCCCAGACCCATGCCACTCAGTTTATGGGGGATATGGTTCCAGGATCCGTGATGATGACGAATTGGCTAGCCTGTGTCCGAGATCTGACTCATGTGATACAGATTGATAGTTTGACCCGGTAGTTGGACCAGGCACATATCATTATCCAGAATTTGGGTAGAGATCCGGCAGAGGTAGATTCGTTTGATCCTTCTAGCTTAGGCGTTGGCCCCTCAGATGACCCATTTGGTTTTGCCGGCGTAGATCCTCCTTTGTATCAGCCTGATATCCCTGTTGATAGAGATCCAGTGACTCAGGAAGAGTTACATCAGGTGGACAAGATTGATGATGTGGACATCGACACCATTGTCTTCTTCTGATGTGTATTCTCGTTATATCTTTTGATAGGCCTCTGTTAGCTAGTGGGTGTCTGTGCCCCATTCCCCTGTATTTTTAGTTGTACAGAGATGATGTATTAGATGATGATATAATTAGGAATGTATGCACAGTTTTTTCATTCCCTATATCATATTGTTATCTATTATCTGTAATCATATCATGTTATGCATATATATGTATGCCCAGAGATATTCAGCATTGACCCCTGGATGATCTTATGACACGGCCCGTGCAGATATCTTCTTTAACAGTTAGCCGTATTGATCATACCCCACCATTATTGGTGTTATCTGGTATGTGATCGTGGTATGATAGCATGTCACCATCAGAATGGACCGTAGATCATTTATTACAGCATACTATGACCTTGTTGATGTTTTAGGTTCCCACAGGATTCGTGGATGGCATGCTGGAGCACTGGGTATCGGAGTGGCAGGTTTTTTGATTTGGAACCCATGAGTTAACTCCTACTCTGGAGGAGTATGCACGGTTGACGATGCTGCCACTGGACAGACCTTGCTTGCATATGGCTTTGTGGGGACATGAGTCGACCGTTCATGACCCTCACTGGATTGAGGCATAGAGTGGTGCAGGATGAGCTTACATCTGGCCACGTTATATCCCAGCATTTTCTATTTGATAGATTTGGCTCTGAGGATAGTTATAGATGATATTCTGGGGATTTCACCACACCGGAGGATCATTGGCATCTGGCCAGAGTTGATGTACTGCTATTGTGCGTACTGTCATATGTCTACATGCCACTGTATATTGACGAGTTCGACATAGGAGTTATCATGGTGGTGAGAGCTCTCAGGGAGGGTCGTAGCATCATTCCTATAATTATAGCCGAGACATTGAGGTCAGCTACATACTGCTGCACTTATCCAACATGAGTTTTTACGGGCAGTTCGGTCATGCTATACGTGTGGTTTATATCACATCTGAGACCAATTGGCACTTTCAGACGGTATGGGTATTGTTTTACCCATGATATACCCATGACATATTCATTTCAGCCTACATAGTGTACAGATGTTATGTCTTGGTCTGCTTTCTTAGCTGATATTATAGACCCGTTTAGTATATTGTCGTGCTCAGGGCTCAGCTCACCTTACAACATTATTAATCATGCACTGGGAATGGATTACATCCCTCTGGATGGTTTGAGGGGCATGACTACTTATCATCCATTGGCCGTGATGTCGCAGTTTGACCAGTTTCAGGATTTTCATCCTTTCGAGTGGGCGTTGGGCCAGCGTTTAGCTTCTCGCATTCTTTCAGCAGAGGACCGATCCCGTCTGTATGCATAATGGGATCAGCGTGAGATAGCTGCTTTCTCCATTAGTCATCCAGGTTGTTCCGCAGAGTATTCTGCATGGATGGAGACAAAGACTGCATCGATTGCGATTGTATCCACATTACCGAGTATTGATTCAGATGGTGGAGAGCCCATGGAGGACATTAATTCTCACACGGATTAGGGGTCAGGTGATGGGTTGCCAGCATCTTCTTTAGATTCTCCCAGTACTAGCACTGTCGTGATTCAGCATTCAGCACAGTACCTTGAGCTGAGCCTTCATCTGATGACCTTTGAGAGAGATCAGGCTAGAGCCCTGATGTTGACAGCTCTTGATGGGACAGACGCAACCCTATTAGAGAGGGACGAGGCATTAGCTCGTATAGATGTCGCTATCGTTGAGCGGGATAAGGCCAGATCAGCCAGAGATGCAGTGATAGTTAAGCGGGATAGCGCCATATCTGCTCGGGATGTAGTCATCACAGATAGTACTACAGTGAGGTCCCTTACCACTGGCATGATCGCAGAGATGAGCAGTTACATCGATGAGCACATGGTCACCATGCAGATGGCTGCAGATCTGTTGGGTCGTGTGGATATCCTCGTACTGGAGACCACAACCTTACCTCATTCTTCTGAGAGGGATTCCATGTTGGGCTTGTTAGCTCGTATACACATCGATATGTAGATGGGCTTGTATTTTCCTGCATAGACTAGCTTAGCCATTTTGTCATGTACAGTTTACATTGTGTATATCAAACAACATTATATATAGCAGGGAAATATATTTTTGATCACTTCCCTTTTAGATATGCTATGATACTTGCTTGATATTTGCTTGCTTCTTCAGGGTTTGTGATCTTGATGTATTCTAAATTCATCCTTGCTGGATGGACATTGAGTTGTCTCTGGATAGTTCAGAATAGATCATGGATCTGTGTGTATCCCTACCATTTTTCAGTGTCTTGGGATTGGTTTCTGTATGGAGATGTGGAGAGGATTGTGACTTTCCTCTCTGAGATTGATCGCACCACAGATGGTCACCAGTACTCCTATTTAGGAGGAGCCTAGTTAATTCCATCTCTTATGGATTGGTGTTGCTCTTAAAGGAACAACCGCAGCTTAGATGGTCGCCAAATCTCCTATTCGCGAGGAGAGGCTGGGTAATTCCATCCCTTTGGTTTGAAGCCAATGAAATGTGGTGGATTGAAGGATTGATCCCAGTACCATTGACAGGTATTTGTGTTTTGGTAGGGGTGAGACCGAACCATAAATGGCTGCCTACGTACTCCTATTGAAGAGGAGATCAGGTCTGCGTAGTTCGAACTTGGTGTAAGAGGTTCAACGCTGTTTATGAAAGGCAGATGGGTGTAGAAGCTTTATTGATGAAAAAGGTTGTAGAAGTGTTTTTGTGGTTTTTGTTTTTGTATAAAATGGTAGAAATGTTTTTGTTATTTTTTGTTTATTGTGACCGGGCCATATAGAATATGGTTGCCTACGTACTCCCGTGTTTCAAAGAGATCAAGTCCACGTAGTTCACCCCTCAGGACGAGTTGAAAAACGTGATCCCGTGTGCAGGATAAACTGCGAGGAAGAAAGATTAATCCCATGTACAGGCCAAACTGTGGGGAAGAATGTTTAATCCCATGTGCAAGATAGGCTGCGGGGAAGAGAAAGTTTGATCCTAGGTTGAGGATAAATTGTAGGTACGAGAAGTTTGATCCCATGTATGGGTAGCCAAACTGCAAACGCGAGAGGTTCAATCCGTAGTAGGATGACCTAAGTTGTATGAGCGCAGTGAAGCCAGGCTGCTGGCTTGAAGAGTATGTTTCCCTGAGGGGCAAAGTGTGGACAAGAGTTGTATGTGGTAAAGGGTTTAAGAACGGGAATGACTTGTGATCTGATGATCCAACACCAGGATGTTTGCTTGATGGTAACTTCAGGCATAGTACTGTTTCACGGTGTCCGATTTGATGAGTTGTGGAAATTCATCGCCGTCCATTTCTTGCAATCTGAGAGCGCCTCCTGTCAATACTTCCTCGACAACAAACGGACCTTCCTAGTTAGGTGAGAATTTTCCTTTAGATTGATCTTGGTTGTCAATGATCTTCTTCAAAACCAAGTCATGTTGTTTAATCTGCCGTAGCCGGACTTTTCTGTTATAGGATCGGGCGATCCTTTGTTAATATAATTGACCATGGAAGATAACCGCGGTTCGCCATTCATCTATTAGAGATAATTTGTGAGACCTGTCTTGTACCCATTGATCTTCATCCAGCTGAGCGTCCATCAACACTCTGAGTGATTCCATTTCTACTTCTATGGGGAGTACTACTTCCTTCCCATAGGTTAATGCGTATGGGGTTGCTCCAGTTGAAGTGCACATTGATGTTCTGTAGGCTAACAGAGTAAGAGGCAATAGGTCAGGCCATCCTTTGTGATTGGCAGACATCTTTTGCATAAACTTTTTGATGTTTTTGTTAGCCGCTTCAACAACACCATTCATCTTCAGACAGTAGATGACGGAGTTAAGGTGTTTGATGTGGAATTTACTGCATAGTTTCTCCATCATTTTGTTGTTGAGGTTCTTAGCATTGTCTGATACAATTACCTCGGGTTGTCTGTATCGACAAATGACATTGTTTCTGATGAAAGAAATGATGACTTCTTTGGTAACCCTGGGGAAGGAGGCTGCTTCTACCCACTTGGTAACGTAGTCGATCATGGTGAAGATGAATCGATGTCCATTACTGGATTTAGGCTCGATGGGCCCGATCACGTCCATTCCCCACATTGAGAAGGGCCAAGGTGAACTCATATTATGGAGCTCCCGTGGAGGGGCATGGATAGCATTCCCATAAATTTGGCATTGATAACATCTCTTGACGTGGTCATTGCAGTCAACTTTGAGAGATAGCCAGTAATGTCCTGTCCTAAGGATCTTCTTAACAAGGACGGGGCCACTCATGTGTGGGCCACAGACTCCACCATGGATCTCATCCATGAGTCTCTGAGCTTGGTCTTTATCTAAACATCTGAGAAGACCTAGTCCTGCATCTCTCTTGTAGAGTGCATCTCCGCTCAAGTAGAATTTCATAGCAAGTCGATGAATCCGCTTTTGTTCAGTCAGGCTCGCCTCAGGGGGTTTAGATCCATCTCGTAGGTACTCCTTAATATGCTGATACCAAAGTTGTTGGATGGGAGGTAGCTCATCCGATACTTCTCCAATATAGTTGTAAGACCCCGAATTTTATGAAATAAAAGTATTCAATTTTTCTTATAATTACTATTCAGTAAATGGTTAAATTGATAAAAGTTTAAAGTTATGAGTGAAATATGATTTTTTTTCAAAATAAGCAAGTGGTTATAAAATAATCATTGTTGTCGGGGAATATTCGTTTGGTCGTGGAATATTCTTTCTGTCGGGGAATATTCGTACGACGGCGCAGCCATTTGTGGGCCCCATAACAGAATAACTGTCGGATGAAGATAACGACAAAAAATTGAGTTTTTATAATTAACGGCGTAGTTGTTACCGTTAACACTATTGGAATACCCGGTGGTTAAAATACAGTAATACGCGTTATTGCACAGTAGCACACGGTATTGCATAGTATTTTTGAAATTATTGATTCCTACGTAAGAAGGCACTACTCAATAATTGTTACAGTAATTACTGTTCAATATTTTATTTTATTGATTCAATAATTGCTACGTTGAAAATTTGTATTATTGTTGTTCAATAACTGTTGCTGCACAGTATTTCCCATTATCAGATCAATAATTCATATTATTTGAATAGTATTATTAGATAGCATTATTGGCAATGTCTAGAAAGTTCTGTCTAAGGAGAGGTTTGGTCATCTAATTGCGCGCCAGTAAGGAGAAATCCTTATTGGAAAGCCCCCTCTTTCCTGGGAACGGCCTGGTTGTCATAAATGTGATTCTGTAATATTATTTGTGAATAATTAATTATCGATTCATATGATAAGGAAATATTTATTTTATGTGGATATAAATGAGGGATATATTTTTATGGTTAAAAATGAAGGAGTTAATGTTTAGGTTTTTATCGATATTTTTGTCGGAATGGAAGTATTAAAAATCAGGGTTTTTGAGATATTTTGCGGGGGCTATAATTTTTAATCCGACCGTTGGATCGTGGTAATTTTTGGATATGTTATACATAAATAAGTTGAGTATATGTTCACAAATTTTGAACCGTTAAAAATGAACGTATGATTTGTTATGAATTTTACAAGATGACTGGTTCAGAAATTGTTGAATTTTCAGAGTTAAGCATTTTGGTGGAAAATTCTAGAATTGAGTGGGCCCCACTTGTGGTTGGTGAAGAAATGTACTGAATTATATTTCAAATGTGGTGGGTGGGAATAGTAGCAGGTAAAGCCATCAGGTTGCAGGTCAAGCCTACTAAAATTTTCGTATAAATAGAGGGCTAAGTTAGAATTGAAAATCACACCAGAAACAAGTTTTCTCTCTTTCTCTCTCTATATTATGAAGCATATTTTATGAGTATTTAGATACTTTGAGAGTTACTATTCAGTGCAAGTTTCCTTCGGCTTTGCATTCCAGTCAGAAATACTGCACTTTTGAGGTAAGGGATAGTAAGGGATTTTAAGGGTTGTTATATTTTCCAGTTTCGTAATTTTTCTGACCTTCAAAAATTTTGGAAAAATTTGAAATCATATTTTGATGAGTTTTCTTGATTGTGTCCAAAAATAGTGGTCTTTGGATGTATAGATTAAGAGTTATGAATTTTATGAGAAAAGACTATTTTAAAAGTAACCGCTTATAATTCCTTGTGGTTAACTCCAAAATTGATGAAATTTTTATTGGGAGTACATGTATATGATAGGATTATACCCTGTGAATTTCAGAATTTTTAGATAAAAGTATAATTTTTGATAAATGTCTAAATATTCGGTTGTTTTGGCCATATGAAAAATAGTAAATGACTTTTAAAAATTCTGAGAAAAATATATGTTCAATATGGGACAATATTCTGCTAAATTCCAAAAAAGAAATATTTTTGGGACTGATTTGGTATTTTTTATGAAAATAGTCTAGTTATGAGTAAATGAATTAAATATGTTTTGTGAAGAAAAAAAATTGGAAAATAGGATTTTATGGCTTGAGAATCCTATATGAGGTATATGCAGATTTTTGATGAGGGTTTTTGGTTATTGATGATGAAATTGTAAGAGTTGGCATTTTATAATGATTAAATGCATTAATTAGTAAAGTGTAAACAATTGAAATAAATTGTTTATAAATTTAAGTAATGTTATTCTTTCAATATCATTATACCGAAATATTAGTATAGATTTTATTGTGGAATTTCTATCTTTTGTGTCGGGGTTACTATTTATGAGTTACTATTCACGATTTACTATTCATGAGTTACGAATATTACTCTTGAGATTAAAACTATATGTTGATCATATTATTTTTATCATCATATATAACATTTTTATAACCCTGATGTTAAAATTCTCTTTCACTGGAGTGTAAAGATGGGTAGATTATTGGTATGATCATGACTAGGGTTCTCTTTGGCCTGTAGTGCAAAGTTGAATTGTGACTGGTATGATCATGACCATTGAATTTATAATTGAATATCTTAAGCTTAAGTGCAAAGGTGAATTGATCAACATGGTTATAATTATTGTTTATATAAATTCTGAAATGATTATATATTTCTTTGAGATATGAATATATTTGGCCTGTAGTGCAAATATGAATTGTTGATGAATATCTTTGGCCTGTAGTGTAAAGATGGTCTGTTGATGAATATCTTTGGCCTGTAGTGCAAAGATGAACTGTTGTTGAATATCTTTGGCCGTAGTACAAAGATGAAATTATTAGTATGATTATGAACAAGAATTGTGATTTGGTATAACCATGATCTTTGATGTTTCAGGTAAAGACAAGTGATGAAAATTATCTTTGTCCTGGATGAGAAGAGGAATTTAGAATCATAATTATGATTATGAGTTATTTATATGATTGTGGACCAGAACTGTTGATTGATGTTACAGGGATAAAATATTGTTGGTGGATTTTTAACATGGAGAAGATAATAGACTTTATAGTCTATTTGACTCTTCTAATGGATTGCATGTTCCGCTGCAACTATGGTTGAAATTTTTTATCATCTACCATATGTTCTAAATCTCTGATTTATTATTGATGAAGACTATTGATAATTTATTTATCTTTAGTCATGATATTCTTTACTGGGCTAGTTGTGCTCACCCTTTTGCTTCACAATTCCTTTCAGGTAATAAGAGTGTAGCTGGGTCGAGCGGGGGTAACAAGGGAATAGAACGGTGGTCATCATTTAGTAGTTATATTTGGTGAAGAAAATAGGGTGAGGCGAAGCCAACGTTGGAAGGGTGTTTTGTCACTATCATACAAAATGTCTAATGACATACAACCTCGTGACATCATAGAACAGGGTTGTGCTCATCCACTTGCTGAGTATATCTATGGGCACTACCTATATAATCTTGGTGTTTGTTTGAAGTATAATTCTCAATTAGAGACAGTGGAGATAATGATAAGTCAAGAGAAGACTCACCATTGGGAAGAATATGATAGTAACCTTCTCATTGTTCTTTGGGGTCTATTGGGTCAACCAAGGATAATTCTATGGCCATATGATATCTATCATAACCTAGAAGCATGGCCTCCCATGTACGAAGGTTTCCTTGAGCACTTCCAAAAGATTCTAATTTCTAAAACAGTTTTTGACTATACCTTTATGTAAGGTGTTATTGTGAGGTGATGTCCACGGTTGGAACATGAGTCACATTTGGTATATATTTGTATCCAAACTCACAGCATATGTGTTGTTGTATTTTGCACGACAATTGTTGTAATAAAGTTATAGTTGTTTTCTGTACCATGTATTTGACGACTCAGAATGGGTTGGGTGAAATGGACCTATTTTGGGGTTGTCACAATAGTTCCCATAGGCTGGTGCCTTTTGTAGGGCTAATATGACGCTTGGCATGTGTTCCTTGTCAGGTATGTGAATCTAGGAGGCTAAAGTTGCTAATGCGTCCGCAAAGTCATTCCTATTACCAGGAATGTGTATAAAGGAGATTTCTTCGAACTCCGAAGCCATCTGTAAAACTTGCCGATGGTAAGGCAGTAAACGTAGCTCTTTGGTTTGATAGATTCATGTGGATTGTTTGATTACCAACTCTGAATCCCCAAAGACAGTTAACCGTCTGATACCCATTGAACGGGCCAGTTTTAGCCCCGTGATACAGCCTTCATAGTCAGCTGGGTTATTGGTGCTGATAAACTATAATTTGACGGTGATGGGATACTGCTCCCCCATACCGGATACTAGAACAACTCCAGCTCCAGCTCCAGAACCTTCCGTATTAACAGCTCCATCAAAATACATGTTCCATAGTGGACGTGCATCGTACTGATGTTGTTGCTGAATTGTCATTACCCCTTCATTTGGGAAGTATGTTTCCAAGGGTTTGAAGTCCCCTGAAGATGCGGCGGCCAGTTGATCCGCAATTCCTTGACCTTTAATGGACATTTGAGTCACGTAAATAATGTCAAATTGTTGTAGGATCAACTGCCATCTGGACAGCCGACAATTCAGTATGGGTTTACTGAACACATACTTGAGAGGATCCACGCGGGATATGAGATGGGTTGTGTGCCTATGGAGGTAATGTTGTAACCTCATGGAAGCCCATGCTAAAGCACAACAAGTCTTTTCAATCATAGTGTACTCGTGTTCACTGCTGCTGAATCTTTTGCCGAGGTAATAGATAGCTCGTTCTCGGCCTCTATCGTCTTTCTGGCCCAGCATGCAGCCCATGGCATTGTCACTTATAGACAGGTACATGAACAGGGGAACATCATCCCTGGGTGGTACCAAAATAGGAGCTTTGACTAGCTGCTCTTTAATTGTAAGGAAGGAATTCTGGCACTCATCATTCAATTTCATGGAGGAGTTCTTCCTTAACAGCTTGAAGATAGACTCACAGGTTGCTGTGAGTTAAGAAATGAATCGGCTAATGAAGTTGATTCTTCCCAAAAATCCCTGTATTTCCTTCTCTGTCTGAGGAATGGGCATTTTCGTGATGGCTTGGATTTTGGTGGGATCTAGCTTAATCCCTTTGTGGCTAACTAGAAATCCTAGCAACTTTCCTGATTTAACGCCAAAGGCGCACTTAGCTGGATTCAACTTCAAGTTGTACTTATGTAACCTGTTGAATAGCTTTCTGAGATGGTCTAAGTGGTCATCCTCCTTCCGGGACTTGACAATGATGTCATCCACGTAGATCTCTATCTCTTTATGTATTAAGTCGTGGAAGAGAGCCATCATAGAATAATGTCAGTGGACAAACCCACCATGTATTCATGAGACCATGCAAACACATTCTGGAATTGGGTTAATAGCGTAACCATGTCATTCCTCTGGTTTGGGGTAAAGTCTGAACCAATCTGGATTAACTTAGGGTTTTTTAAGGTTCCAAGATTGAAGGAGGTGGTTTGATCAAGGTTGGGTTTAGGCTTGTCTTCGACCCATTCTTTGATCTCCGTAGGCACCTCAATGTCCTCTTATATTTCTAGTAAGTCTGAGTCCAACTTTTCATCAAAGTTACAATCCTTGTGGAGAAGAGGCATCTTATCAGCAAGTACAAGCACATCTAAGTTCAGAGTCCTGAAATAAAATATGCTTTCACTTAATATATATGAAACTGTTTAATCATACACAATGTTAGCATGTACGAACAAAACAACTGCTAATACTATACAGAAAAGTAAGCAGTTATTATATCTACAGGACAGAAAGAAGTCCGGCCCATTTTACCCTTGTCGACCAATGCAAGGAGTGCTGCTCCAATTGGCAAGGATAAAGTCCGTATGGACTGCATTGATGGAGGGGCCGTCATCATCCTCTTCTTCCCGAATGATGACCATGATGTCTGGGCAATCAACGTCTGGGGTATATATGTTTGTATATTCATCATGAACAATGATGCGCATGCCCGACATTATCCGGACGACGTTTTGTTTGATTCTTTGTTTCTCTTCCTCCACTCTGGGATCTAGAACAAAGACTTCTTTTGCTTTGAACGACACTGGCTTGGGAAATAGCATAGCCATCACGTTGGTTGGCACCTTTACAGGAGGTTGTGCAGACTCAGCGTTTGAAGGCGAAGATAAATGCCGCGTGGTTTAAGCTGAAGGAATCTGCTGATGCTTATGAGGATTCCTCTGACTAGAACTGGCAGAATAGCCTAGTCCAGCTGTCCCAGTTTGACTGGCTACTTGGATGGGGTATTTGATACCTTGGTGATCTTTACCCAGCCCTTGTCCTGGCTAATGACTTAAAGACATCATTTCCTGAGTAGCCGACATTACTTCAGTAGAGATCTTGGGTACGGGCAATGGCGTTCCTAGGGCATGAAATTGAGGGTTGCTTACTTCCAAAGTGTGGAAACTGACCAGCTCAACATCAAAATTAAAATTGATAAACGGTATGTCACCTTGTTGAGGGCATTCCGGTTCAGCGTTGACTATAACTTGGATATTGTTGATAATGTATTTCAGTTACTGATGAAGGGTTGAGGGGACTGCCCCAACCATATGAATCCACGATCTTCCCAAGAGCAGGTTGTATCCCGAATCTATCTTGAGTACGTGGAAAGACACGCAGAATGTATGGGGACCAATCTCAATTGGCAACTCAATCTCTCTGACTGAATTCCGACAGGATCCATCAAAAGCTTTGATGATCGTATGGCTACTTTGGATTCGATTGAGATTGACGTTCATCTTCAACAATGTAGCGTATAGACAGATATTCAAAGATGAACCTCCGTCTACTAAGACTCCAGCTAGCATATATCCGGAGGACAAGACCGTAATGTGTAAAGACTTACAATGACCGGTCCCTTCGGGCAGTATGTCATCATTATTGAAAGAGATCACATTGTTCTTGAAAATGTGATCAGCCAGATGTTGAAATTTTTTCACATCCACTTATTTTGGCAAGTAGGCTTCTTTCAAAACCATTAGTAGAATCTTCATGTGATCCTCCGAAGTTAAAACCAAGTCTAGTATTGAAATTTGATGTGGAGCTTCTCTCAAGCTTAAAACCACCTTGGCTTCATTATGACCCATGGCACGGAGGAATTTTTTAATCTTCTCCATGAGAATTTTCCCCTTTGATTTGATGTAGACTTCATCACCCATTGGGGAAGATACAGTGGATTCTCCTTCGACACTGCAGCAGTTGTATGCGAGGTGGATCCTTCACCTTCTTTATAATTCCACATAACTGTGTGCAGGCTAACAATAGGATATTGTGCTCTGCATGTTAAGTTGATTGGCTTGGGAGCGGCCACTTTCAAAGGATTGTTGCTTCCTCTAAGTTGAATTGTAGTTATAGTGAGTGGCTTGACAATGCCATCAGCCTCAGTGGAGATAACTGCTACCAATCCCTTCCATTTAGTAGGACAGGTATTCTCACCACCACGTAGCACAATATCATCGTCTGCTAGTTACAGGACATCGCTATCAATGAGATCCTGGATAAGGTGGCGGAGTGCCCAGCATTCTTCTATGTTGTGACCGCGAGAATGGGAGTGATATTGACATACTCCATCAGAATTGTACCGTCCTGAACGGGGATTGATTGGAGGTAGAAAGGAATTAATCCTTCCTTCATTGATTAGCATTTGAAGGATTTCCTCCATAGGTTGGCCCAGATATGTAAATTCCCTTCTGTTGGCAAAATCCCAACGAGCTTTAGCATTCGCTCTCTTTGCTACTTTGTCCTCCATTGTTTCACTTTCTGGAGGTGAAGGGGGAATATTCATGACAAGAGGAAGGAGACTAGCATGCTCCTGGCTGATGAATTGGCATGTGACTTGATGCTGGTATATCACCAGTTCTGCCAATTGCTCGATTTTCTTGCACAGAGCTTTCATCTTTCGTTCCATTGAGAACTAGAACTTGGCATAATCCCATTTGTCAGCACCGTCTTTGATGATCTAGGATGCTTCACCGTTAGAATTGGAACTTTTTCCACTGCTCCAATTAATCATGTTGACTTCTTTCTCTTTGTGTGGAGGAAGAGGGTTATCTTGTACATGAGGTTGATCTGGTTTGGTGACCACAATCTCACCGTTGTCTATCAGGTCTTGGATCTTATGTTTCAAGGCCTAACAATCTTGAGTATCATGTCCAGGTGCCCCGGCATGATAAACACATTTTTGAGCAGCATTAAAACCCCTACCATTAGGGCTAGCTAGTGGAAGAAGATGCGTAATTTTCTTCTGCGTGGTCAGAAGAGTAAGAATGTTCTCGAGGGAGTCCCCTAAGGGTGTGAACAATCGAGGGCATTTGACTTCTCCACCTTTTGGTATTGGAGGGTTGACGACTGTGCTTGAAAAGGAGTGTAATTTCTCCTCTGGATAGGTATATTCTGATTACCTTTTTGACCCTGTAGTATCAGGGAAGCATCCTCTTATTTCTTTTTATGGACCCTCTGGGGGTTGTTTCCATAATTTCTGGATTGGATGTGTTCAGCAACAGCTTTAAGGGCAGCTAGGTCTTGAATTTTTCCTGACTTCAATCCCATCTCAGCCATCTCCCCATGTTTGATCATTTCAGAAAATGGTTTACCGATGCCGGCTAATACTCTTTCATAGAAAGGAACTTCTTGTATGTCGATAAAGGTCATAACCATCTCTGACTCTGTCATAAAATGAATAACTTGAGCAGTAAGGCGCCTCCACCTTTAAGCATACTCTCTAAAAGAATCGTTGGACTGTTTCTTGACCTTGGTAATCTGGTACCGGTCAAGAGCCATCTGAGACTGGAAACTGTATTGTGTGAGGAAGGCGTGAGCTAGCTCTTCCCAGCTATGGATCTTTGAATTGTCTAATCTGGTATACCACGAACGGGCTTCTCCAGTCAGACTTTTCTGGAACAACTGCATTTTGAGCTTCTCATCTTCTGCATAAGATCCGACTTCTCCAATGAACACCTTCAAATGTGTGTAAGGATCTCCTAACCCATCATACTTTTCAAAGTCAGGAGTTTTAAATTTTTCTGGATAATGAACACAAGGGAATATACAAAGGTCAGCATATGACACACTCCTGTGTGCTCTAATTCCTTTGATAGCGTGAAGGGTTTCTTCCATTTGAAGAACTTTCTTTTTGATGTTGCCGGTGTCTGGATCTCTTGTGAGATGGGTGGCATCACAACTTTTGTTGGTTGTATCCAACTGCAGTTCAGGTATTGGAATGGCTTTATCAGGACCTTGAGTTCCTCCTTGTGTAAAGGATTCAGCATATACGGGTATTTTTGGACCCTGCATAGATTGATGTAGTTCTTTAAGCAAAACAGCCAAGTCTGTGATTTGCTTACTTAATCCGTCATATTTTTCGCGAGAAACTGGATTGGACTGGTCAGATGCAGATATGATTGGCTGTAGGCCTGCGGCCTTTTTGGACTTCGATCGGGTAATAGGTCCGAATGCTTCCCTGCAACAAAATCGGCATAGTTTAGTTTTTAGGGAATGTGTAAATATTAACATGCTATGTGGTGTGTCCGTTTTAGGAATTTTTGTCCTGCAAAATGGATGTTAGGTGTTCGTAGTACAGGATATCATGTTAATGTAAATATGTATATGCACATATTTTTTCATATTTCTCATTACATGGAGATGAATATGGAATGTAAATTACAAGTAACTATTTTTACAAGTAATTTAAAATGAGAAAGCATAAAGAGACTTTCCTCCGCATTTGGTTTATTAGAGGCTGACCTATCTTAGGTTACTCTCGTGACTTTTCGGCATGAAGGTTCTCAAATCATCGCAATTTACTCGACGGGAAGTTAATCCGGTCTTTCAACTGGAGCGAATTTGGGTGGTGCTTTTCCTGAGCCTCACGAGAATTTGTCTTCCTACGAGTCCATTAATCAAACACCGACAAGATAGCCTCCAGGTGGAGGGACCACACAACAAACATTCACATACATTGCGTCTCACCGTATATGAAAATGATGACATGTGCGAAGCACTAATATCACAGGCAGATATAGTGTAAAGCATTAATTGCAGTAAAGATATGCATTCGTACACATTCATCATGAATGTAAATGCAACATCCACACACAAGCATATAACAATTTTGAAAAGCTTGCAATAGCGCCTTAAGTCTTCTTACTGGAGTCCCCAGCAGAGTCGCCACCTGTCGACGTCGGGATTTTTATTTGTCCCTTTTCGTTACCTGTTCTATTGTGTTCTCATTTTAGGTGAGATTTGTTTGAAAAAACAAGTGAAAAAGGTCCGACATGTGTAATGTCGACGATTTGACTATAAGAGTCGCCAGTTGATTTTTTAATTGGTTGTACCAACACAACCGAGAAAAGGTTTGCACATTGACCCAGTGATGTGACACTGCTGAACGGGTCTGTGAAACCGAGATTCATTTAGGGTCCGGAGACTTGCTTATGCGGAGACTTGCTTATACGGAGGGAAGGTGTTAGGCACCCCCTGACATCCGTGTTGCCACGGTGACCGCCACTTTTCAAAAAACTGTTATATGAATGTGTGTGTGTGGGCGGGGGGGTTAATGTGCTGTTATTTGGAAGTAGTGATATGCCTCATTTATACAAAGGGTTTGAATTTATCTAAAAAACTCAGTTTTAAACAAGATATAGCAGTGATATTTTAGAAAAGAGATTTTTCAAACCCTTGTGCTCAATAGTAATTCAGGCCTTTGATATTTTCATTTTATTCCGTATTCAGCTTGATTGATTTTATTTTACAGATGCGAGGCATCTGTATGAAAATAATGTACAAAAGCTGTTGAATTCCTCGTGGGTATGAGAACCATCTGAGGAAATCCAAACATCACAGATTAATATACAAGCTGCTTACAGCTGAAAAGGTCCATCACGGGAACCGAATCCAGATTCAGTGGACTGAATCTGTGATCACATGATTCCTAGGCTCACATGATGTCGCAATTGATATAAACACAGTAAGCAGGTATATATATAAAAGCTGTAAATATATATATATATATATATATATATATATATATATATATATATATATACAAACATGATCACCAACCATGAAGCACCTCCATGGGGGATCAGAAATGTAAATAAAGCTGTAAAAGCTATCTACCGCCACGTAGTAAACTCTAGGCGGGACGAAATTTACAGAAAGCAGTAAAAACGGTCAACCACCACGAAGTAAACTCCAGGTGGGACGAGATGTATATATATATATATATATATATATATATATATATATATATATATATAAAAGCGATAAATGCACCGGATATAAAATCCAGGCTCATCGGACAAAGTCCAACAACAGTTAATATATATAAGTATATATATATTAAGGCAGTAAACGCACCGGATATAAAATCCAGGCTCATCGAACAAAGTTCGACACACAGTTCATTCATTGAAATATATATATATATATATATATATATATATATATATATATATATATATATATATATATATACGAAAGCAAATAAACGCTCCAGATATAAAATTCAGGCTCATCGAACAAAGTTCGACAACAGTTAATATATATATATAAAACCGGTAAACACTCCAGATCGAAGTCTAGGCTCATCGAACAGAGTTCGACATGCAGTTCATATATATAAATGTATATATATACAAAAGCAAGTAAACGCTCCAGACCGAAGTCTAGGCTCAATCGAGGCATAACTCGATAATGTTACTTCGTATATATATATATATATATATATATATATATATATATATATATATATATATATATATATATATATATATATATATATATATATATAAACTGAAATAAAATCACGGACCGAAGTACGAGCAAACACACGCAACACGACTCTCAACATAAAGAAATGTGTGTGCAAATGTGAAGAGAAAGGCTTGAAAATGTGTAAGAAGGCTTACAGTGGGTTCCCAAAGAAGACTTCAATAACTTTAAAGTAGATAAACACTGGCTTGCACTGGTACAGAAGTAGCTATATGTGAGCTCACAAGTGTTTAAAATGAGAAAGCACTCGGTTTGGGATTAGTACAGAGCAAATTGGGCAGGGCTTCCTCGCCTTTTCTCCTTGCAAAATCGCCACCACAAGCCCTCTATTTATAGAGGGTGGAGCCACAGGTGTACCTACGGCTGGGCCGCAGGTGTACCTGAGGCTACCCGGGGTGCCCCGGGCTTTGCGGGTCCTGCGGTCTCGAAGTACGTGTGCGTAGGCAACGTGATGTCAGCTCGAACTTTCAGAATTGCAATTCGAGCATCCGACTGAGGTATATAAGACCTATTTTGGACCGCCGTTATCAAGAGTTACACAATGACATGGGAATAGAGGTTGTACGAAGTCATGAAGATGGGACGATGCCCTCTGGTCTTTAGCTTTAAATTCTATCTGTTATCATGCGCAATAGTCACTCGGGATTGGTTTTCCATGGCTCTTGTGGGACATTGTTGTGTAAAAATGTATGTCTGAAATGTTTAGATTGTGTGATGTGGCGTCATGGTGGCAAGATGATGACTTTGCCCCTCACTAGGGTTATCTCCAGTTTGGGCTGATAAAGCAGACGTTGCTCAATGTTATCGCTGAGATTGGACTGCTGCAAATGTTGAAGGTCCTCAGTGTCATATTTGAGGTGTGCCTGTCTTGTACTGAGTGCCTCGGTGTGAGCACCAAGGTTTAAGCTGATGGCATGCATTTGAAACAAACATTTCCGGGGTTATCTTTGGAACTGCCACTGCCTTCCTTAGGGCTATCTCCAAGGTTGGAATCTGCTATTCCCAGTGTTGGGACTGAGATGGAACATCTCGGGGTTATCTCAGGGATGAATCGGTCTTCTCCGGTTTGTGTTCTAATATTGGATCTGCATGCCTCGGGGTTATCTCTGAGGTTAGAATTGTTACTCCCAATGTGTGTTCTGGGGTTGAGCTGTTACTCCCAGTGTGTATTCCGGGGTTGAGCTGTTACTCCCAGTGTGTGTTCCAGGGTGGAACTGTTCCTCCCGGTGGTATCCGAAATGGATATGAACCGTCTTCCAGGGTTTCCTCTTGAAAGACGAATCTACGCTCCTGCGATGTCAGTAACAGATATACAGAAAAATTTTGAGTGTCTACAGCTATCTACAGATCGGTATGCATGCCAGCTAGCAGATCTAACATGGCATCTCTCTCAGAAGAAGGAGGTAATGTTGTGGTCTCCTGTACAAGGATATCCACACGCGCCAGCAAGTCCGAGGCCATCTGCATGGTGACACTATGCTTATCAATGTACGCACTCATCTCGGCAAGCATACTAGTGGTCGCGGATCTCACTATGGTACTATTTGTGATGGCTAAATCCCGGGCAGATATGGCGCTATCCTGCTCAACTATCACTACATCTCTAGCTGGTCTAGCCTCATCCCGCTCAACAACAGCGGCATCTCTCCGAGCTAATGCCTCGCCTTTCTCTAACAGAGTTGCGTCTCTCCCATCAAGAGCTGTCAACATCAGGGCTCTAGCCTGATCTCTCTCAAACATCATCAAATGAAGACTCTGCTCAAAGTAATGTGCCGAATGCTGGATCACAACAGTACTAGTACTGGGAGAATCTAAAAGAACTGCTGGCAACCCAGTAATGGCTCCTTCTCGGTGTGGGAATCAATGTCCTCCATGGGCTCTCTACCATCTGAATCACTACCCGGCACTGAGGATACTACCGTAGCTGATGAAGTCTCTGTCTCCATCCACGCAGAATATTCTAGCGAATAACCCGGATGGCTAACAGAAAAAGCAGCTATCTCATGCTGATCCCAACAAGCATACACACGGGATCGGTCCTCTGCTGATAAGTGGCGAGAAGCTAAGCACTGACCTAAAGCCCCATCAAAAGGATGGAAATCCTAAAACTGGTCAAACTACGCCATCACGACCAGTGGGTGGTAGGTAGTCATGCCCCTCACACTAGCCAGAGGGAGATAATCTTTGCCCGGAGCATGAGTAACAAAACTGTAGGACAAACTGAGCCCTGTACACGGCAAGATTGCAAACGGATCTCCAATTCCAGCTAGGAAAACGGACCATGATGCAGGATCTGTACACTCTGTAGGCTGGAAGGAATACGACATAGCTATCTCATGGGTGAAACAATACATGTGTCGTCTAAATGTGCCAATCGGTGTCAAGTGTGACATAAACCACACATATAGCATGACCGAACTTCCTGTGAATACCCCGCAGGGTAAGTCCTACAAAAGGTGGCCGACCTCAGTGTCTCTGTCATGATCATCGAAATAATGGTACGACCATCCCTGAGAGCTCTCATTGCCATAATAACGCCGATGTCCAACTCATCCATGTATCGTGGCATGTACACGTATGATAATATGCACAGCAGCAATACATCTATCCTGGTCAAATGCCACTGGTCCTCTGGTATGGTGAAATCCCCAGAATACCGAGCATAGATGTCCTCACAGTCAAATCTGTAAATCAAAAAATGTTGGGATATCACGTGGCCTGATTTGATCTCATCCTGCACAACTCTCCGCCTCAGCCCGGTGAGAGTCATAAACTGACGGCTCATGTCACCAATGGCCATATGAACGCAAGGTCTATCAAGTGGCAACATCGTCAAACGTGCATACTCCTCCAGAGTCGGAGTTAACTCTTGGGTCCCAAACTGGAAAACCTGCCTCTCCGGTACCCAGTGCTCCAGCATGCCCTCCATAAATCCTATAGGAACCTGAAATATCAAAAGGGTCATGGTATGCTGCAATAGCTAATCTACGGTCACCCTATCTGGGGGTGACATACTATCATACCAATATCTCAGACGGGATACTACCAATAATAGTGGGGTGTGATCTATGCGGCTGACTGTCGAAGAAGACATCTGTGTGGGCCGTATCATAATACCATCCAGGGGTCAATGCTAAATATCTTTGGACATACATACATATGCATAACATGATACATGCATAACAGATAATAGATGACTATATGACGCAGGGAATAGAAGCTAGTACATACATTCCTAAATACATCATCATCTATATACATCATCTCTGTACAGCTAAAAATACAGGGAAATGGGGCACAGACGCCCTACTACTAATAGAGGCCTATCAAAAGATATAGCGAGAATGGGGCACAACTACCCAATATCTAACAAGAGGCCTATCAAAAGAGATAACGAGAATACACATCAGAAGAAGACAATGGTGTCAATATCTACATCATCAATACTGTCCACCTGATGTAACTCCTCCTGGGTCACTGTATCTCTATCAACAAGGATGTCAAGCCTATATAAAGGAGGATTTGCGCTGGCAAAGCCAAATGGGTCATCTGAGGGGCCAGCTCCTATGTTGGAAGGATCAAACAAATCTGCCTCTACTGGATCTCTACCCAAATACCGGATAAAGAAATGTGCCCGATCCAGTCGCTGGGTCAAGTTGTCAATCTGTGTCACATGAGTCGGATCTCAGACACAGGCTAGCCAATTCGTCATCATCACGGATCCTGGAACCATATCCCCCATGAACTGAGTGGCGCGGGTCTGGGCTCCAGTGGTACGAGGGATCCACCAATGCTGGAATACATCCTGAGTGCAGGGACCCTCGGACAATGCAAAATTGTCAACACCCAATAATGGGATATCAATGACGGGTGAGTGCGACACATGCCAATAACGCCTGGCAGGAGGCAAGATCAGTATACAGATCTCTCCTATGGTGCTCCTAATAGCACGCTGTCTTAAATAGAGCTCCCATCCTCCATCTGTGAAGAGAGAAACCCTACAGGTGGAAATCACGTACTAGACACCAGTCGGGTACCCATTTTCAAAACCAATGGCCAAGTGCTCCCCAGAATATGGAATCCATGTGATGACATCCGCTGTCAACAACTCCAGCTATAGGTGACAATGAGTGAAACCCTCAGCTACAGAGACCTCTGCCAGTATAGAATGATGCCATCGTCATCCTCGTGGATAGGTATCCAACCCTAATACACTCACATGACGTAAGCATGGGAGCCTCTTATAGGCCCAAAACTGCCAACATAAAGGCAAACATCTGCTGTCAGTTAACACTCTTCACCTGTACATGGTAAATGATAAGAGAAATATTTACCAGCAGAAATAGGTAAAATCCTAACCAAGCCTCAGTCAAGCCCTGCGAACGTATACGCATGCCCCTGAGGAAGTAGACGAAGGTGTCGGAACACCAATCATACTCTCCAATACGGTTCACATGCCGCGTGGTTCTGATTAAAGTGAACGACACCGTAGAAGAGTTATCTGCTATGAAGCCGCCCCTAATGATCATCAGGAACAATCGCTAAAGAATGTGATCCCTGACTCTGACTTCAGTTGGTATGGGCTCACTCAATAACCCACTCATAGCATCTACGCTCAAAGGACCCACACGGACAGTCCTGCCCTTAAGCACCCCGTCTGGAACTCCTGATAAGGATCTGACGGTAGTGGGAGTAATATCCACCGTGCAAGGCACTGACACCCCTCCAAACTTCATACCGATGATTAACCGCCAATCCATCGGCGTCATCGTCACCTCACAGTCCAGCAAATAGAGTGACAGAGTCTGGTGAAACCAGTGCTCAGACAATTCCCTGAGGTAACCCCAGGGACAGTGGTGGGGAAGGATAGAAAAGAACGCCCCAAATTCCCAGTCATGCACAATCGCTCTATAGTCAGGATGCAGAGCCTGGTACATGGAGTGGATGCTGAACCAGTTCCCTCGAGGCTGTGTAAAGTAGGGAACCTACATAAAATATAGATCGACGTCAAAATCTTTTACTCCTCATCAATAGGAAAGAAGGAAGATTAAGATCTAACTTTATACCTCATTGGCGTGCACATACATCGAGGGATGTTGACTCAAATCACCTAGAAGCTCTGGGTTTGCCACCTGAATACTCGGGAGGTCCCTACGGGGAACATGAGCAGCAGGAGCGGGGTCCGTAACTAGAACATCCTCCTTCTCGTTCTCGACGTTCGGCACATCAACCCGAACTGGACGTATCACCACCTCCACCAGATGACGAGGCTGTCTAATGGAGTGAGGTCGAGGCACTTCAGAAGCCCTCCTCCATACACCAGAAGTGGTCCTGCAGGAACTACTCGGCTGATCAGGATCCATAATATCTAGACAGCAAGTCTCCAAATCACCTCAAAAAGGGTGTGGTATTTTCTAACCTAGAGCCTTTCAAAATGCATTTTATGATTATAAGCATGCATACATTATTTTAACATACGTCTACAGTAGAGTTAAAATGCATGACTACTCAATGCCTATATTTTGGAAAATTTTGTCATAGTCTCCTCTATAAATAGGACTATCCACATGCCATATGCATGACTAGGTGGCCATTCAGTAGCACACCTGGCCACAGTTATATACATACTATATGCATTAAATGTCAAAGTCATCAATACATAAGGGTAGCCTAATTATCAGGATTACTTTGCTTTATCACCTTTGCTCATTTGTCCTCAAATAGGATAAGAAATAGCAGAAAAAGGTGCCAATTTGACTGTCTCAAAAGTCAAATTTTTTCACATCATTATGTTCAGCATGGTTTAATACTAACATTTACAATGTTGAATATTTTTTATCAAGTCATTTGAGCATGCATATTCGCTACTATGTGTTTAGATGCATTTCATGTAAAAAGTCATTTTCCAACGGATAAAACTGGAAAAGAAGACATGCATACGTTACCAGGACAATGTAGAACACTCGTACGGTGATAGAATTTGCAAAAAGACATCCGAACTCAGCGAATCTGAAGAAGAGCTCTCAGATTTCCTTCGCGGTGCAACATGAAATGACTTGAGAAAGCAAACTGCAGCATTAATAGCCATTCACGGCTGGCTGCAGGTACACCTGTGGCTGCTGCAGGTGTACCTGTGGCACCCATACATGGGGCCCACCCCTCCAGCTCGGTCCAGTTCGAGTTATAAAGGAGTTCTCATAAGCTGAAAAGGCCAAATCAGGGATAAAAACGCTATGCGATTGAGCAGAATAGCCTGAAATCCTGGTTTTTCTTGGCCCGACTGTGGCTTTCATATCATTCATCGGTATTCGCCCAAACACAAGGTATACTATACTAATGATCCCAGTATTTGTAGATCAAATTAGGCAATACCGCACAGAGGTCCAATGCCTTCAATTCAGGGTCGTCCCCTTAAACCTTTCAAAAGAGATCCCCGGCTGGGGTTACAACGCATATTCCACTAACACGCACATCAGTGATGATCCTAGAGATCCCCAGCGGGGGTTACAACACATGTTCTACTGATACACACATCAGCGATGATCCAAGATATCCTCGGCGGAGGTTACAACGTATGTTCCACTAACACACACATCAGCGATGATCCAAGAGATCCCCGACGGGGGTTACAACACATGTTCCGCTGATACACACATCAGCGATGATCCAAGAGATCCCCGGCGGGGGTGACAACGCATGTTCCTTTGATACACACATCAGCGATGATCCAAGAGATGCCCGACGGGGATTACAACGCATGTTCCACTGATACACACATCAGCAATGATCCAAGAGATCCCCGACGAGGGTTACAACGCATGTTCCGCTGATACACACAACAGTGATGATCCAAGAGATCCCTGGCGGGGGTTACAACGCATGTTTCGCTAATACACACATCAGCGATGATCCAAGAGATCCCCGACGGATGTTACAACGCATGTTCTGCTGATACACACATCAGCGATGATCCAAGAGATCCCCGGCGGGGGTTACAATGCATGTTTCGCAGATTACAACGCATGTTTCGCTGAGACACACATCAGTGATGATCCAAGAGATCCCCGGTAGGGGTTACAATGCATGTTCCGATGATACACACATCAGCGATGATCCAAGAGATCCCCAACGTGGGTTACAACACATGTTCTGCTGATACACACATCAACGACGATCCAAGAGATCCCTGGCGGGGGCTACAATGCATGTTCCACTGATACACACATTAATGATGATCCAAGAGATCTCCGACGGGGGTTATAACGTATGTTTCGCTGATACACACATCAATGATGATCCAAGAGATCCCCGACAAGGGTTACAATGCATGTTTCGCTGATACACATGTCAGCGATGATCCAAGAGATCCCTGGCGGGGGTTACAACACCTGTTTCGCTGATACACGCATTAGCGATGGTCCAAACAGATCCTGGGCGGGGGTTATAACGCATGGTCATCTATCCACAAGCAGATCCCCGACGAGGGTTATAATGCATATTGTCCGTTGGTTCACATGTCAACGAAGGTCAAGCAACCTTGACGTCAGTTCAGCCGTTGGTAGGTAAACCCAACGATGCATCGAAAGCCATCCGATGATTTCATCAGTTGATACACACATCAACAAAGGCCAAGCAGCCTTCGCATTTATCCCCAGCAGGGAGTACATCCGTTGGTTCACACGTCAACGAAGGTCAGGCAGCCCTGGCAACATCTATTGTTGGCAATAAATTCGACAGAACATTGCTATGTCCTGGCGATACAAACTAGGAAAGATTAACATCATCGAAGAGGATCGATGATGGAATATGTTATACACATCCTCAAACAGATAAAACTTTATCCTCACGGATCTCTTATACACGAGAGGCACATCTTTGGAATAAAGTCTGTATCAAGGATTCAGGACTTTGGTGATAGCCCCAACGTCAACATCCTAAGAAGTTTGGATCACACATCCAAGTTTGTTATGATTTCCATCCCCGGTTGAAGCAACAGAAAGCCAGCAACCATCCCCAGCATGTGGGAAAACAAAACATATGCATCATAGACTTGCATCATGTTGCTACACATAGCATCATATTTACCTTATTACATTTCAAGTGTCTAGGATTCTTTATCCTATCCATTACATTGTATTGCATGAATATGATAAAGAGGGGCATCTGTAGACACTCGAAATTTTTTGCACACCTGTTACTGACATTACAAGAGGGCAGTTTCATCTTTCTAACATAACCCTGGAAGATAGCTTATATCCAGTCCGGATACTACCAGAAGCTTAGTCTCAACCCCAAAACACACATCGAGAGTATCAATTTCAACCTCAGAGATAACCCCGAGGCCTGCAGTTCCAATACCGAAAATTTCACCAGAGAAGACCGACCCACCTTGGAGTAGCAGTCCCAACACTGGGAGTAGTAGTCCCAACACTAGGAGTAGCATATTCCCACCTTGGAGATAACCCCAAGGAAGACAGTTGCAGTTCTGGAGATAATCCCAAAAATGCTTATTTTAAATGCATGCAATCAGCTTTAACCTCGGCGCTTACACCGAGGCACTCAGTACAAGACCCGAAGATGACACTGGGAAGACAGGCACACCTTAGAGAGGACACTGAGGACCTTAAACACTTTCAATAGTCCAATCTCAGCGATAACCCTGAGCAACGTCTGCTTTATCACCCCAATCCGGAGATAACCCCGGTGAGGGGCAAAGTCGTCATCTTGCCATCTTGACGCCACATCACGTTATCTCAAACACTTCAGACATACATTTCTACACAGTAATGTCCCACAAGAACCCAGGAAGTCCAATCCTGAGTGACTATTACGCAGGGTAACGAATAGAATTTGAAGCTTGAAGACCAGAGGGCATTGTCCCATCTTCCTGACTTCTTACAAACTCTAATCCCATGCCATTGCGTAACTCTCGACAATGGCGGTCTTAAATAGGTCTTACACACCTTAGTCGGATGCCTGGATTGAAGTTCTAAAAGTTCGAGCGGACACACGTTGCATACGTGCACGTACTTCGAGACGACAGGACCCACGGAGCCCGAGGCAGCTGTAGGTACACCTGCGGCTCCCCCTCTATAAATAGAGGGCTTGGGGTGGCCATTTTGGAAGAGAAAAGGGTGAGGAAGCTCTGTCCAATTTGCTTTGTACACACCCTAAACTGAGTGCTTTCTCATTTTAAACACTTGTAAGCTCATATATAGCTACTTTTTACCTGTGGGAGCCGAGTGTTCATCCACTTAAAGCTGAAGAAGTCTTCTTTGGCAGCCCACTGTAAGCCTTCTTACACACTTTCAGACCTTTCTCTTCATCTTTGCACACACTATTCTTCACGTTGAGAGTCGTGTTGTGTGTGTTTGCCCAGACTTTGGTCTTTGGCTTTTATTTCTTTTTTATATATATTATTTATACATATATATATATATATATATATATATATGTCTGGAGCGTTTAATTACTTTCGTGTATATATATATATATATATATATATATATATATATATATATATATATATATATATACTTATATATATGAACTGTGTGTCGAACTATATTCGATGAGATTGGATTTACATCCAGAGCGTTTACTTGCTTTTGTATATATATATATATATATATATATATATATATATATATATATATATATATATATATATATATATACTTATATATATCAATTGTTGTCGGACTTTGTTCGATGAGCCTGGATTTTATATCCGGTGTGTTTACATGCTTTTATACACACACACATACACACACACACACACACACACACACACACACACATATATATATATATATATATATATATATATTTACATTTTGTCCAGCCTGGAGTTTACTTCATGGCGGTTGACCATTTTTATTGCTTTCTGTACATTTCGTCCCGCCTGGAGTACTCAAAAAATGTTACACTCCGTTAAACAGTAGGAACACGACTTACAATTTGGTACCCAAAGTGAAAAAAGTTACAAACTGGTGATTGTACTCAAAAAATGTTACACTTCGTTAAACAGTAGGGTTTCATCTTTATTCTGTTTAAAAATTAGGGTTCTCTTCTTCTGTCCTTCTTCTTCTCTCATTCTTCTTGTCTCGATTCTCCATTGATTACTGGTTCCCATATATTTATTAAAGAGTTTTCAATGTTTAATTGAAAGGATGAGCTCGTCTTGGATTGGAATCATAAATGAAATCGGGAAAGAAGATTGTAGTTCATGCAACAAAAATGAATGGATTACACCAGAGTTCCCAAGTCAGTGCCACTGTGGAGCAATGGTGCGAATGTGGGAGGCAAGGAAAGATGGAACAAAACATTGAGGATCTTCTTCGTGTCGACTTCGCTTCTCTCTCTATGTGTTTGTCTCTCTCGTTGGATCAATTTTAACGATTATTTAAAAATTAGAAAGTACAAGCACCAGATGACAACATTTTTTGAGTACAGTCACCAGTTTGTAACTTTTTTCCACTTAGGGTACCAAATTATAAGTCATATCCCTACTATTTAACGGAGTGTAAAATTTCTCAAGTACAATCATCAGTTTGTAACTTTTTTCACTTCGGGTACCAAATTGTAAGTCGTGTCCCAGTACAGGTACCAAAAGTTGATTTATCCCCTTATATATATATATATATATATATATATATATATATATATATATATATATAACTGCTTACTGCATTCATATCAATTGCGGCATTATGTGAGCCTAGGAATCATGTGATCACAGTTTCAGACCACTGAATCTAGATTCGGTTCCCGTGATGGACATTTTCAGCTGTAAGCAGTTTGTAAATTATTCACGGTGTTTGGATTTCCTCATATGGTTTTCATACCCACGAAGAGTTCGGTACTATTTTGTACATTATTTTCTTGAAGATGCTTCGCATCTCGAAAATAAAAGCAATCAAGCCGAACATTTAATAAAATGGAAGTATCAAAGGCCTCAATTACTATTGAGCATAGGGTTTGAAAAACCTCTTTTTACAAAACATCACTACTATATCTTATTTAAAACTGAATTTTTACACAAATTCAAACTCTTGTATATAGGTGCGAACGAGGCATAACACTACTTCCAAATAATAGCACATTGACCCACACACACACACATTCATATAATAGTTTCTTGAAAAGTGGCGGTCACTGTGGCAACACGGATATCGGGGGGTGCCTAACACCTTCCCTCCGCATAAGCAATTCCCCGGACCCTAATGAATCTCGGTTTCATAGACCCGTTTAGCAGTGTCACATCACTGGGTCAATATGCAAACCTTTTCTCGGTTGTGTTGGTACAACCAGTTAAAAAATCAACTGGCGACTCTTAACAGTCCATCGTCGACATTACACATGTCGGACCTTTTTCACTTATATTTTCAAACAAATCTCACCTAAAATGAGAACACCAAAAAACAGGAAACGAAAAGGGACAAATAAAAATCCCGACGTCGACATCCACTTAATTAAAATAGTGAATTAATGTAAATATATTTATTTTAATAAGATGAGAAAGTAATACATATTACATATAAACGTAATATGTTAATGTAATACGACTGTGAATCTCGTAAATAGTTAAAATATTGATCGAATATAATAAATATTTTAGTTGAAATATTTATAGAATAAAATAAATATTCAATGGAAATGATTATGGAATAATTTATTTAAGTATGATGATATTAAATAAATTGATGATAAATAATTTTATAATTTGTGCGTATTTTATTACGCTAATGTGTTGGTGATACCCTTATTTAATTAAATAATTAAATTAGAGAGCTAATGATCTGTGACATAAAATTGGAATTATATTGATTAAGTAATTAAAATAAATTAGAAAGGTGTTATTTGATGCTAGCCAAGCAAGGTCTTATGACCTTTGGCATTTTTAACAGCTCAAAACTTTTTGTATTTTAATTGATGCTTTAAAATCATTATTAAGGCTTTGTCAGTTTTATTCTACGTAATAATATTCCTAATGCTAAGAAGAAGAACACAGAGTAGAAGAGACAGCCTAGAGGAAGAAAAAAATGGAGAAGAGATTCTGTAAATTCAAAGGTGAAGAAGAGGATTAATCAAGCAATTCCTATCTTCTAACTAGTCCAAGAAGAAATTAAAAGGTAAAAACCCTTAGTTGAGTTTTCTTGAGTTTTTTAAAGTTTTCTATCAATGTAAAGTTAGGAAATTTGATTGTGATAGCTATATATGTTATTAGATATATATAATCTGTTATGAGTAATCTATACTTGGTTTACTAAAATGAACATAACGTTTTCATACGAACTACAATTGAGGAGATTAAAGATGATCCGAAACGAGGAAGAATAGACTTACAACTTTTATTCTTTATGTTTTTCAATTTGAGGTCGTTAGCAGGGGTCAAAATGGCCATCTTTGGGACTGATGTATATTTGGAGGCAATCAGAGGGCGTCGGGCATGCACATATGCAAGTGTAGTGCTTATGACTATAAAAGATGTTATTTTAAGTTATAAAACATGAATATTAGTAAATGTAATGATGCTTAAAATTATTAAATGACGTATTAAATAAGTTGTATAAACATGCTAAGCATATACAAGAGAGATGATTCAGGCGTGTGATAAATGAACGTCGAAACATCGTGACAAGTGTTAATAAACTTAAAAAGTGTTTCAATTCAATTGAAGTGAACATTATAAGATATGAAATGTGGTTAATATAAACCAATAAGGAGTCCTAACAAGACTTAAACACTTGAATGAACTTCGGGTATGTCCTAAGAAGAAATATAGTGAGATATAAGTTGAACGTTAACACAATCAAATTAAACATTGTGTATTGATTAATAGGAAGGGTTATGGGATGTAGAGTAAAGTTTATATTACAACTAATATACGTTGCTATATGACTAAAAGTTGATATGCATGATTATATAATTGTGTAGGGCACGTGAAGTACAAATAGCTGTAAGTTATTAATCTGTTATTGGTAAACAACGATCGAGAGAAGTCTTTCAGTTCCTATTTGCTATGTGAACTTGATGATAACTGTTTTAAATCTTTATTACAAAGAGCATGATGTGTTATATATGTTGAAAGTATGAAACGTTAAAGTCAATTTATGACTATACTAGTTGAATAAAGAATGCTGATTGAGTAAGGAACTCAATCTTTATACTTATTATGTGAACTGCGGCATGTATGTTATGTTAGTCCAATGATTATGAGATGTATGTTGAGCATGTTATTATGTGCTACGTGATGCATGAAAACTGTTAGATTTGATGGGTTGTCAAGCTCAACCTTGCAGATAACCATTTTTGCAGGTTAAGGATTCAAAGTAACGCTATGTGCTACTTGAATGACATGGATCAGATGAAATGCATGAAGATTAAAAACTTTAGATGTAGTTGTTATTATTTTAAACCATGTTTAAAGCTTTGAGATATGTACTTGAAAAGTTATGATGTAAAAATTTCATATTTAGTTGTAAAGTTTGAGCTACCCAATGTATAAGGGATGTCGAGTTGAGATGTAAGATTTTATATAATAACTTTGATGAAGCGAATCATAAAATAAATTTGATTCAGAGATGTGTATATGATAAAAGTTTTGATTCAGGGAATTATAGAAAGAAGATTGAAAAGTTTGAAATTATTTCACCTTTTAATAATTTAACATCGAATAATGATGTAAAAATCAGAAGTTAGACGTATTGTTAATGACTGAAGTCGAGAGTTGAATTGTATGAATTTTTGGGTCGTTATAGGGCCAGTACTAGTGCCAGTGGCGGAGTTATCAATGGTGAACATAGATGAGTCTGAGCCAGAGAAGGAATATCCGTATGGGGACTTAGAGAATTTGGGATATATATCATATTTCGATGTGGTGGTCAATGTGGATGAGGATATGGAGGTAACATCATTTAATACGATGGTACTTGTATTAGAGCTAACACCACCAGAGGCAATGAGGGCATTGTATCTGGCTGTGCTTGAACAGAATGTGAAACTACACGTTGATATACAGAACCTGAGGGAGGAGGTTAGTGACCTCTATAAGGCAAAGGAGTTTGCAGAAGCAGATTTTGAGTTAGAGCATGATGAGAAGGTGATCATGAAGGATAAGGCGATGGATTATATGAATGAGGCCGATGAGCTTCGTAAAGAACTGGGAGAGAAGAACTAGAAGATAGCACGAATATCTTATATCCATTAGAGTGCTCATGAGGATTTCAAGCTAAATATTGCTTGTTATTCAATTGATTCGGGGCAAACTCGTCATACTATTAGTCGGGATATTGTGTTGATTCTTGCGAATCAAAATCACTAGAATGTTGTTATGCATTATTAGTAGTAGATAGAGAAAGCATAGATCTATAAATATTTTGTGTATCTGTGTAGTGACGTAAAACCCTCTTTTGTATAATTAAATGGTAGTCTTTTTGTAAATCCCAATTTTTGTGAAAGTTAATCGTGGGATAGAGATATAATAGCTCTGGCTATATAATCAATATGTAAATATTTTCGAACTATGAAGAAGCATATTAATATAATGAGGTTTTTATTAAATGTGCTTGATTGTAGTATGAGTTGTTGTTTGATGAATAATAACTAAGTAAACGAGAAGGAATAAATAATAATGAAACTTTATTTATTTAATCAAAAAAACGCCGCCAAGAATAAGACAATGTAATCAGGAAGCTGAATCCCATAATGAGAACCGAGAGGGTCAGGATAACCCTATGCAGGAGTTCGTTAATTTATTAATGGCTGCATTTAATCAAGCTGGGGGTACTGCACCAGTAGTCCCTATGGTAGCTTAAACGACTACCTTTAAGGAATTTAAAAGTGTAGGTCCGCTGGAGTTCAAAGGAACTAAGGACCCTATTGCATCCCAGACATGGGTGAAGGAAAATAAGAAGGCATTTGTAATTTCAAACGTCGGGGAGGAGCAAAAGACTTCTTTTGCGACTTATATAATGAAGGGAGAAGCCAACTTCTGGTGGGAGGCTTACCAGGGTGGCGGTGGAACCGATGTGGTTACGTGGGAACAGTTCAAGATGGTTTTCTTTAAGAATTACTTTCTACGAGCATGTAGGGTAGGATGGAGATTAAGTTCATAGAACTTAAGCAAGGGGACATGGCGGTTCCCCAATATGCGGCCAAGTTCTATGAACTGGTAAGATTTTCTCCACATCAAGTAGACACTTAGGAGAGGAAGGCTCGTAGGAATGAGCAGGGAATTCTGAAGAAGGAAATTATTGTTGAGGGTGGTAGTAAGGCTTTAAGCCAATAACATAAAGAGAGGAAGAATAAGAATAAAGGAGAGGAAGTATCCAAGACCGAGGGAGATGGTGGCAGCGGAAGTGTGCCCAAGAGGAAGGGTTCAACTCTGGGAATGCAGGAGTAAAATAAGGGAATCATAAGCGTAGGATCGAAGCATGCAAGACATGCGGAAAGGGTCATCTAGGAGTCTATCTTAAGGGGAAGTCAGCTTGTTATAACTGTGGGCTGGAGGGTCATATATCACCCAATTGTCCTAACCCTAAGAAGAACCAGGGGTGTTTTTTATGTGGGTCGATGGACTACATGGAAAGAAATTGCCCAAATAAAGGGTCGGAGGGTAGAAAGGGTGCTAGTAGTGGTCACTTAGCCATTACGGGACCAACACCACTGGGTCGACCTACGGCCCTCACTTTTAATATGACTGTCCAAGATGCGGTTGCATCAGCGGATGTAATAGCAGGAATTATTCCAGTCAATGAAATAAATTCTTATGTGCTATTTAATTCGGGTGTTACTTGTTCTTTTATAGCATGTGAATTTGCTAAGCAATTAGGAATATTCCCAGAAAGATTAGAGATACCTTTAAACATTAAGGTAGCAAACGAAGAGATAATTCTTGTTGAGCACATTCATAGAAATTGTTGCGTAGATATTAGAGGTAACAAATTATCGGTAGATCTTATACCGATAAGGTTGGGAGAATTTGATATAATTCTCAAGATGGATTGGTTGTTTAACCATTAAGCGATAATAGATTATCAAAGGAAAAGTGTGAACCTTCGAATTTCTAAGAAACCCAAGGTAGTGTTATACAGTAGTAAATCACCGGGACACTCTTGTTGTCTAACTATAACACAGGCCAATAAGATGTTGAGGAAGGGATGTATAGGATACATGTGCCATGTTGTTGATATCTAGAGAGTTGGAGCATCATTGGAACAAATACCTATAGTACAAGAATTTGCTAATGTATTTCCAGATGAGTTACCAGGTCTTCTGCCGGAGAGGGAGGTTGAATTTGTGATTGATGTGCTACCAGGTACGGCACCAGTTTCTAGGGCACCATATCGGATGGCACCCATAGAAATGAAAGAGTTAATGGTTCAATTACAAGAATTATTAGACTGGAAGTACATTCAACCAAGTGTTTCTCTGTGGGGAGCACCAGTATTGTTTGTAAAGAAAAAGAATGGATCGTTACGACTTTGTATCGACTATCGTGAGTTGAACAAGCTAACAATTAAGAATAAATATCCATTGCTCATGATTGATGATCTATTTGATCAATTGAAAAGGGCAAGGTATTTTTCTAAGATAGATTTATGCACGGGGTTTCATCAGTTGAAAGTGAGGAAGGAGGATGTACCTAAGACGGCATTCAAAACTCGTTATGGTTATTACGAGTTTCTGGTTATGTCGTTTGGATTGACTAATGCGCCAACTGCATTTATGGATATGATGAACAGAGTCTTCAAGTAATACTTAGACAAGTTTGTCGTAGTGTTCATTGATGATATTCTAGTCTATTCTACGATACCAGAAGATCACGCTGAACATTTAAGGTTAGTGTTGCAAACACTATGAAAGGAAAAGTTGTATGCAAAATTCATTATGTGTGAATTTTGGCTTGAAAGAGTGCAGTTTTTAGGGCACATTATTGATAAAGATGGTATTTCAGTGGATCCAGCAAAGGTGGAAGCAGTTAATCATTGGGAACAGCTGAAAACACCAACTGAGATGCGAAGTTTTCTGGGGGTTAGCGGGATACAATTGAAAGTTCATTCAGGAATTTTCTAAAATAACTACTCAGTTGCCAAAATTTGACTAGGAAGTTTATGAAGTATGTATGGATGGAGAAGTGTGAGAATAGTTTTCAGACTCTAAAGAGGAGGTTAAGTGAAGCAAATGTATTATCTTTACCAGATGATACGAGGAATTTGGTAGTTTATTGCGATGCTTCGCATAGAGAACTGGGTTGCGTGCTCATGGAGCATGGCAAGATCATTGCGTATGCGTCACGTCAATTAAAGTATTATGAGAAGGTTTATCCTACTCATGACCTAGAATTGGAAGCACTAGTTTTTGCATTAAAGATATAGAGACACTATCTATATGGGGAGAAGTGTGAGATATACACGGATCATAAAAGTCTGAAATATCTTTTCACGCAGAAGGAGTTGAATATGAGGCAGAGAAGGTTTTTAGAATTGATAAAAGACTACGACTCAGAATGCATTAGTAACAGAGATGGCAAGGATGGAGTTAGAAGTTAGATTGCCGAGTGAATCGATAGGGAATTTATTTGCAATAGAGACTCGACCAACTATTATGGAACAAGTTAAGGAAGTACAACTGAGAGATAAGGAATATGAATGAATGAAGATGAGAATTGAGCTTGGAAAGAAAACTAAGTATAGTCTTGAGGGGTTGCTAAGTTTTGAAGGAAGAATTTGGGTTCCGTGTGATATGGAATTAAAAGAAGAGATAATGGGAAAGGCCCATAATTTAAGGTACTCGATACATCTAGGTAGCACCAAGATGTATCAGGACATTCGACAGAACTTTTGGTAGCCGAACATGAAAAGAGAGATAGCAGAATATGTTAGTAGGTGCTTAAATTATCAGAAAGTTAAGGTCGAATACCAATAACTGAGTGGATTATTACAATCACTAGAGATTCTGGAGCGGAAGTGGGAGCATATCACGATAGACTTTATGGTGGGACTTCCAACGATGAAGAAGGGATATGACACTATTTGGGTAATAGTGGATCGTTTGACAAAGTCAGCTCACTTTTTACCGATAGGAGTTAAATATAACCTACAGCAATTAGCTAAGCTTTATGTCAAGAAAATCATTTCAAGATATGGGGTACCAGTCTTGATTGTGTCAGATCGTGATTCACGATTCACATCAAATTTTTGGAGGAGTTTGCAAGTCCAAATGGGAACGCAGTTGAGGTTGAGTACATCATATCATCCACAGACTGATGGACAAAGTGAATGGGCAATTCAAACATTAGAAGATATGTTAAGATCTTACGTTATGGATTTCAAGGGGAGTTGGGATGAACATCTACCTTTGGTAGAGTTTAGTTACAACAATAGTTTTCATGCTAGTATAGGCATGCCGCCTTATGAAGCGTTATATGGAAGGAAGTGCAGGACGCCATTGTGCTGGGATGAAGTAGGTGAACGTCGGATGTTGGGACCTAAAATGCTATAACAAACAACAAACATAGTGAAGTTAATACATATTCGATTAGTAGCGGCTCAAGATAGACAGAAGAAGTATGTGGATCCTCACCATGAATAAAGGGAGTTTGAAGTCGGTTCGTATGTCTTTCTGAAGGTGTCACCTTGGAAAGGGAAGATACGCTTTGGGAAGAAAGGAAAGTGAAGTCCAAGGTTTATAGGACCTTTCAAAATTTTAAGGAGAGTGGGAGAGGTAGCTAATGAAGTAGCTTTACCTCTAGAGATGGAACGTATACATAATGTGTTTTATGTGTCAGTATTGTGTCCTTATAAATTGGACTACAAGCACGTAATAGAGTATGAATCTATTCAACTAGAAAAAGACTTAACGTATAAAGAACTTCCAATTCAGATTGTGGATAGGAAGGAACAAGTCTTAAGGAATAAGATAATACCTTCGATGAAGGCAATTTAGAGGAACCACAATGCCGAAGAAGCAACGTGGGAACTCGAGAGTAAAGTGAAGGAAAATTTTCCCCATTTGTTTACTCAGTTGTATTGAGATTTTGGGGACAGAATCCTTATACGGGGGAAAGAATGTAACGCCCGAGAAAAATCAGATTATTATGTGAATTAAATTCTTGTTTGATTATTTGAATTAAATGAGTTTAATTGTTTATTAAAGTGTCAAAGGTATTTAAAGGTCGTTTTATGACCTATAATGTGCGAATGTGGTTAGGATTCTAGCTATGTGTTAGGATTAAATTATTTGAATTTTCAAGACGAAAATTAAAGTTTTTCAAGAAATTTTTGTAAAAACACTATTCATTCGTTTCTGCTTGGAAATTAATCTTGAATTTTTGAGAAACGTATAATCATAGAATTATAAGACGAAATGGAATATCTAATAATATTTCAGTTATGGCAAATGAAGTTTTCGCATGCGAACTTAAAACCCGAAGGGTTAGGGAAAGTGAAATTTAAGAACTAAATAATTATGTATAATAATCATTGTTATTATATGTGAGGAATACGAGTATAATACTAGGTATTATACAAGTATAGTATAAATATTATTACGACGTATAATACGAATATCGTACGAGGTATATACGAAGAGAATACTAGGATTATACGATAAGAATACGAACTTTAGAAATTGGACCTAGACTTTGTCAATTCCAATTGGATGATGAATTATATCAAGGCCTAAAGTTAAATTAAATTAACCCAAAATATAGGCCCAATGTGAATTAATTCTAAGCCTGAACTAATAAACAAACTCGTGGGTCGAGCGATGGATCACCGGATGGGTAAAACCCATGGGGTAACCCATATGGGTCCCCCAAAGGGCATGTGGGGTGGCTACTTGGTGGCCAAGATAGGTGGGAAGCTTTCCTTGCAAGCTTTGAATAGTAAGGAGGTGGCCTTTTGACCAAAATACCCTCCATTTGATTTTTCTATATATAGAAGTTTTTTGGTTCATTTGTTTTTTACTAACATTGAGCACTATATTGAGAGAGAGAGAGAGAGAAAAGAGAAATAGCAAGTAATCAAGAGGAATCAAAGCAAAGTAATCAATCTTAAGTCAAGAACGCGAAGAACACTAAGATAAAAATGTGTAAACCCTAACCTTCGATTCTTTTCTATTTATTTTCGTAGAGAAGTATGAATTGGTGGAGCATGTCTTCTCTAGAGTAATAAGGATGGCTATTAGTGAATGAGAACATTAATAAGCCATGTATAAGAAAGAATCATTATCGACTAAGTAAGGTTTAATAGAAGAAAACCATTAAAACATTGAATTGGTTATTGATGGACAAATTGAAAACCATCAGGTATAAGTTAGATGTAAATTGCTTAGTTAAGATATAGATAATTGACCAATGGATTGATTCCATTTGGTTCGGTGTAAAAATCTCGAGTAACGAAGTTATGGCAAAATTTATGAAATTGGACGATAATCGTCGAAATCGTAGAATTCCCGAAACGGTAGTCAAAAGTCACTGTTTAAGTCAGAAGCCTTATTTTTTGATGTCATATCGTAGAACATCGTATTTAAGAGTCGTGGACTTAAGAATGGTCGAATTTCGACTTATAATGATCGAGTTACGAGATCGAAAAGAAATCGAATTGAAAAACTTAAAAAAAAATCAAAGGCTCACAGCCGGTGCCGCAGCGCCTCCCAAGCCTATGAAAGTGATGCCACAACGTCAGGACGGGAGGTCAGCTACTGCTGAATGGCGATGCAGCACTGCAGCGCCGCTAGTACAGTTATACCTGGCGCCGCAACGCCATTAAGTGAAAAAATTCTAACACAGTTATTTAGTAACCCAACTTTTTACATGGTAACTATGGGACGTGTATATACTTAATATAAATGAAGAAAAAATTCCTAAATAACATGTATAGTGATGATTTTAGGACGTAAACATTGATTAAAAGTATTTAAACAAAAAATGTAAAGTGCGAAAACGTAAATCGTGAATTGTATTCGAGTTTAATGCGCATCCTAAGGTTATACATTATGTAATAGATGTGCATGGTACGTAAATGATAAGAAATGAAGATAAAACTTATGTATTTACTGTATGGAGTTCGATATCGATAATCCGAGAAAAATATGTGAGATGGCAAACTAAGTAAGGTTTCAACTACTGTGGTACTTAAACAATGGTTGTTGAGAGTCTGCTTATGACATATGAATGTTAATAAGCCGTAATGAATGAGAAATAACTCAAAACGAATATTATTAATGAAATAATTTCAATTAAGTTATAGAAGAGAAAGAAGTTGGCACAAACAATGTTGTTAGATTTGTTTGGTAGCTAATTCCAATGTGCTACGTGAATATATCAAATAGAAACTATAAAGACAGGGAACAGTTGAATTTTAATTGAAGACGCTTGAAGGAAAGTTTCCTTAACGCTTGTCTAACCTTCATGTTAGTCAAGTTTCTGTGTTTCATGTTATAACATACATGAATTGTTTTACGAAAAAGTCGATGCCAGTTTTAGCTCGGCTAGACAAACCTTAAGTGTTTGATTGATTTATTTACAAGTCTTTCGGTATAGTATTGATAACGTTGTCTTATGTCAATTGTTTAGTACGAATTCAAAGGTAAGCCTGAGTATGAATAAACAAAAGTGTTTTACGTCGGATATTCGGTGGGCACACGAGGTTGCCAAAACCTAAACGTACATACGTTTAACGGATGAGTATTGATCAACATAGAGTAGTATAGGCTGATCACCTAGAAGTGCTCGTAAGATATATCGAACTTACGAACTTAGTGTCGGGTTGTCCTTTTTATGAATGAAAACCAAAGAGAATGTTCAGGGTCCTTGGACCTACTTAAAATTCCTAAGTTACTGTATGTACTTGATGAGTGGATTTTATACCTACGAATCGACCTCTAATTCAAGCTTAAAATGTGTTAATTATTTATTTTTATGTTTCATTTTACTTTTTTATTGTTGTTTTATTTTTAGGTGTGGTGGCATAGCATTTGGATTTAAAAGGTGGATTTATGGCGGAACTTGGCAAGAAAAAGAGCTTAAATTGGACAAAAGCATAATGGACCCCCGTCGGGGTGGACTTTATACATGCAAAACCCCCGCCGGGGCGGGAGTACTGATGAATTAGCAGAAGCACCCCCCCCCCCCCGCCGGGGCGGACTATTAATGAAGGAAAACCCCTGCTGGGGTAGGTGTACGGGATAAGCAAGAAGTCTGTTCTAACTGTAATACTGCAAAGGCGTGAAGGATAGTGGTTGGCATGGTGTGGAACTCCATTGGCCATCGAATTATGATCAGAATACGTGTCCTAAGCTGGAGATTTAACAAGAAAAAATAACATATAATTAATCATACAATCAATTGGAAATCAGAAGCCCTAATTTGAGCAAGAGCATTGGAGGAAGGATTGAAAGTTAACGTCGGGTTAATTGCAAGATTGGAGCTAAGGAGAAGGGTGGTTCTGGATTCACTCTATCTTTCTTTCATTTAATTATTGTAATTACGATGATGATTTCTTTAATGATTTCAGTTTTTAATTTATTTATGATGAACTAATTTACTTATTGGGCTTATATCGGATCTTATGGTTGAACAATGATTATGTAGCTTTGAATTTCAGTATTATAATCTATCTTTCAGTTTATCTATAGTGATTTGTGTTTGAATCTATGAATTGCTTGATCACCAATTTTGTGTGAAATTGTATAGACTCGAGAGATGAAATACGAATCTAGACTAGGTCACTATAGCATGTGTTCTTGAATTCTGTGAGTGAATGGAATCTTGATGTGTGTTAGGGTAGAGATATAATTAGCATCGCATGTAATCAGATAGAGAACTTGAATTTAAACCTTCTTTGATTGTAATTCATATAAAGATATAGTGAGTTAGTTGATTAAGGTGTTTAGCTTAATTCTATATAATTTATGGATTTAAGTTAATATGGTATTAGTGCATCGAGAGGTGGCTAATTCTACTTGAGTGTTCTTGATTAACAAACTAGAATAGCGAGTTGAACTAGATTTAGGGTGTAGTAATCAGTGTGACACTTAAAACGAAGTCGTAAGCCTAATTCTCCATTAATTGCTTGAAATTATAGTTTTTGAGTTTGTTGATTGCTTAGTATTTTTATGTTTTTAGTTATTAATAATTATAATCATTGAATTGGATAGCTTAATAAAATTTGGATTAATATAAAGCTGGTAATTATTAGAATTAATTTCTTATTAAGTCTCTGTGGGAACGATACTTGACTTATCATTATATTACTTGTTGACCACGTACACTTGCGTATGAGCGTATATAGATTTTACCCAACAAGTTTTTGGCCCGTTGCCAGTGACTTTATTATAGAATATAATATTTTTCAATATAAGTTTAATTAGTCCAGTTTTACTTAAATATTTTTCTTTTGTTTTGTTCTTTCTTGTTTCAGGTTCTTGAAGTCAGTTTATGCAAACTCGGTCATAAAACCCAGACTTGCTTTCTTTTGATGACACTATCAAGAAAAGGTTTCAAATGCTAAGTAAGTGGATAAGGACACTGGGGAAAGCTTTGATAATTCTAAGACAGAAGACATAATGGCTGCAGAAGACCAGAAAGCGCTGAGGGATTTTGCTACACCTAAGGTGACTGAACTTTAGTCGAGTATCACTAGGCCGTCGATTGCTATAAATACATTTGAGATTAAGCCTAGGACTATTTAGATGATTCAGAATTTAGTTCAGTTTGGGGGACTAGCCAACGACGATCAAAATGAACACTTGGTCAGCTTTTTGGAGATATGTGACTGCTTCAGATATAACGGGGTGTCGGATGAAGCAGTCAGACTTCGCTTGTTGCCATTCACTTTACGGGACAAGGCGAAGAGTTGGTTACATTCTCTACCGTCGCGTTTAATAACTACTTGGGAAGACCTTGCTCAAAAGTTCCTGGCTAAGTTCTTTCCACCAACTAAAACTGAAAAGATGAGAAACGATATTACCATGTTTGAACAACAGCATAGGGAATCATTGTATGAGGCATGAGAGAGGTACAAGAAATTTCTCAGAAAGTGCCCGTATCATGGAGTACCTAAATGGCTTCAAATGAACACATTCTACAATTGGTTGAATGGGAATCTCAGGACCAATATAGATGCAGCTTCAGGAGGAGCATTTATGTCCAAGAGCTACGAAGAGGCATATAAATTGGTAGAAACTATGGCAGCTAATAACTACCAGTGGCCTACATAGAGGATGACATAGGCGAAGGTAGCTGGAGTATTAGAGGTAGACGGGGAAACAGCGTTGGCAGCACAAATTTCTATTTTATCAAAGAAAATGGAAACTCTGACGGGTGCACAACCACAGCAGGTGGCATATATTTGCGAGTTATGTGCAGGAGAACATCCTACATAATAGTGCGCCATCAACCCAGCGTCGGTTCAGTTTGTGGGTAGCTACAATAGGATTCTACAGAACACGTATCAAAATGCCTATAACACGGGGAATAGGAACAATCCTAACTTTTCATAGAGCTACAATCAAAATCAACAGGCTCCACGACCTTTTTATCCCCCGGGGTTCCAAAATCTGAATCAACAGGCAGCTCCACGGCATGAGAAAAAGTCAGATTTGAAAGAAATACTGTTGAAGTATATAGCAGGCAATGAGGCGGCAATGAAAACGCAAGTGACAACGATAAAGAATTTAGATAATCACATGGGACAACTTGCATTAGCTTTGAACAACAGGCCTCAAGGGACTTTGCCGAGAGATACAGAGAAGAATCCAAGAGGAAATCACGAGAAGTGTAATAATATTACACTTAGGAGTGGTAAAAAATTGGGTTCTAACGTGGATAGGAGAGAAAGTACAGATGATGATGGTGAGAATGGAAGGAATTAATTAGACAGAAAATCTAATGAGAACGGGGTGGAAAAGCCAAAGGATGAAAAACAGAATAAAGATACACCACCTGTACCTTTTCCTCAAAGGCTAGAAAGTCAAAAGATAAAGGACCAGTTTTCAAAACTTATGGATATCTTCAAACAATTGCACATTAATATTCCATTTGCCAAAGCACTTGAACAGATGCCACGTTACGTCAAATTCATGAAAGAAATGCTTTCGAAGAAGTGCAAGCTCAAGGACTTCGAAACAGTGACGTTAACTGAAGAATGCAGTGCAGTAATGTAGAAAAAGCTTCCTCCTAAATTGAAAGATCTGAGAAGCTTCACAATTCCATGCGCAATTAGCAATCAGGATGTGGGGAGAGCTCTATGTGATCTAGGAGCAAGTATAAATCTTATGCCACTATCTGTTTTCCAAAAGTTGGGGTTAAAAGAAGCAAAACCAATCAACATCAGTCTACAGCTCACAGATAGTTCATTAGCATATCCACTAGGAATAGTTGAAGACGTGTTGGTGAAGGTTGACTCACTAATACTTCCAGTTGACTTTGTGGTGTTAGACTTTGAAGAAGATAAGAACATCCTTATCATCTTGGGACGCCGATTCCTTGCGACTGGACAAACACTGATTGACGTGCCGAATGGAGAACTGATAATGTAAGTGTTCGATCAGGTAGTGAAGGTGAAAGTGTTCAAGGAAATTCCAATCTCGACTGACAAGGAAGAATGTGAGTCACTCGAGGAATCTACACGTGTCAAATTTGGGGATTGTAGAGAGGGTAGTGGTCTTAAGGCACTAATTGAGGATAATAAGTCAAATTCATTCTTAAATATGCAAATGAATGGGCATGCAATACAACAATATTGGTTATGTACTATAAACAAACAATATGTCATGGATAGCCCAACCGATCCAAGATAACACAGGGAGTAGTTCTGATGAAAGACTTAAAATCAAGTGCTACTTGGGAGGCAACCCAATTTTACTGTTATTCTCAGTATTTTTAAGCATGTTAAGTAATTCGTAGTTTAGAGTGTGAGTTCAGAATTGAGTTGGTTTAATTTGATTTATTAGGTAGTTAGTGAGTCATGAATTTAAGTGGACTCAACCTTCAATGTTAAATGTTCATGATGTTATCTTAAATTTATAAATTTTATGGTGTTTCAAGTACTTGGGAAGCATGGATATTTTTTGGATGCAAAGAATTGGAAACAATTGAACCCATCTGCAGAATACCCCTCCCCATCGCCGGGGCAGGCCTTTACAGCACATTACCCCCCGCCAGGGTGGGGGTCGTGACCCAAAAATAGTAGACCCCCCCCCCGTCGGGGCGGGCATTTACACCTTATCACCCCCCGTCGGGGTGGGGGTACAGGATTTGAACATACAAATTCAACAGTTACAGCGCATTCAGACCATCTTCGCCACTTCCTTTTACTTGAGGCATAACTGAAACCCCACTTCTCCTCTACACTAACCTACGAATTAGTCATAAACTCCCCACTTCTCCACTACATTAACGCACAACAATACTTACACTACTTCCGCTCTATAAATCCAAGCCCTAACAACATCAATTTCATCGCATTCCATACAATTTCAACCATAATAGAGCTTGGATTCTTCTAGTCTGGGTTTCAACAAGGAGGAGAGTACTTCAAGTGGCCTCATCAACTACATCACTAACACCAATGAGGGTAAATTTTTGTGTTACTCATTATTCTATGTTATTCAACATAGTTGAGTTATAGTGTTCAAATTTAGGAGTCCTATGGGTCGTGCACATCAAGTGTTCGATGAAATTTTCAAGAGAAGTTTAGGGGTATTTTACCTAGAGTTCATCAACTCCAACACCATGGCACCAAAACTAGAGGCGAAATGACAGCGAGGTGAGAGTTCCGGGTCTACACCACCGACTAGAGCCTTTGACAGACGAAAGTTTGTCAGTGCCAACACCTCCGACCGTTATGACTATTTAGTAACCAAGGTGTTAACTCCAGAACGTGGCTTGGCACCCAACAACGTCGATGGTGAAATGAAACGGCAAATTTATGAAAAAGGGTGGGATAGGTTCACAGACAAGCCAGAACCAGTAATCGTTAATGTGGTAAAGGAATTCTACGCCAATGCAGAGGATAATGCCCCTTTCATTGTATTCGTGAGGGGCAAGCAAGTACCTTTCAGTGCTAACGCCATTAACGAGTACTACCAATTGTGAGTTCCTAAAGAGTGCCAATATGTCTATTTGTGTGACTATGAGCCCGACTGTGAGGCGATTTTGACTTAAATAACAAAGTCGGGCACCACATGGGCCAAACGACGTAAAGGGGGCACCATCTTCCACAGCAAGGACCTAAGCCGTTATGGGAAGATATGGTAAGCATTCATATGTGCCAAGCTATTCCCGTCCACACATATAATAGATGTGACAAAGGAGAACATCCTTTATCCGTATGCCATTACGCAAGATTTTCTCATTGACGTAGGTGCCATCATCAGTTTTTCCATACGAAGATACCTACGATGGCCATTTTCTGGCGGCCTGCCACACCCATCCCTCATATGTGGGTTGTGTAGGCAAGTTGGAGTTAGGTGGTCTGGTGATGAGACTACACAGATGCCGTTACAGACTTTGGACACCAGGATGATAGCACGGTATTCAGTGTGGCTTGGGGGTGAGTCGCACCCAAGAGGAGTCAGGTTCATATTTTCACCAGCCTCTGAGGATGAGGCTAATGCTGAGGACACCTATAACGACAACGAGTTCCAGGTGGATGAGACTACGGGAGAGCAAGCGACTGAAGAGATGCCGCAGTCTGATAAAGATATGTTAAGCCCACAATTTTAGAGCCTAAAGAGATAAGTAGATGGGTATAACAAGGATGCCACCAGACAAATAAGGAAGCTTGCGGCCAGACAGGACCACATGTTCGAGGCCATGAACATGTCGTTCGGCTCCTTGAATGCGATGCTTCAAAGTTTTAATCCCACTGCATAATTTCCATACCAACAACCAGTCCCCAATGCCAAGGTTTCCACAGTTCGATTTAAAAAATGAAGAGCAACAGCCTCCACCACCTCAAGCTTAGACGATTACAGGGACATCCTCTTACACTTATTACGTTATTTATAGAATGAGGACATTGTAATTGTTTAGTTTAGGGGAGTTAGTTTAATTTTTATGTTTGCATGTTTAATTTAGTAGTTAGTCTTGCATATGTTAGTTCATGTTTAGTTTTAGGTTCATTATATGTTTGCATTCATGTAGTGTAATAGTTGCATAGTAGAGTAGTTTTGTAAATAGTTTTTACTTCTGTTATGTTTATTTTATTCCATAATTAAAATAAATAATTTTTTTTAAGTATTGTGTTATTTTGCATACATCCAGCAGTTAAATAGTACATTCTATTTTGGGCCAATTATGAGACTAGGATTAAGTAGACACGTACAGTACCGACTATTAGAACTTTGACGTGATTTTCTATTATGAATTAGATCTTTGCATGTTTGAAACCGGTATAATCAAAGTTAGCACGTTAGAGACAACTATGTTAACTAATTAAGTTTAAATTGACACACAATGGGCTTATTAAGGATAATACTAGTTTGAATCAATGAGAGACATGAATAGGCGGAGATGGTTCAATTCAGATAAAAACTTAAGTTTGGGGGAAAAATCTGGGGTATATAAGCTTATCTATAAAAAAAAGAAAAGGAAATGAATAAATATCGTGGCTAGTCTTGTTTTGGGGCCTTTGTTAGTTGAGCAAGTACGACCGAGGGGATTGTCTCTACACCTAGCACCTTAAGGCCTTTATGGTCTGGGAGTCGTTGGTCGAAAGCTCGCTAAGGGGTAGCACTGTTAGCCTAATAGAATGAGACATTGTACAGTCATGGTTAATATTAAGAAACAAAAAAAATAAAAAAACAATAAAATGGGATAAGAGACAAAAGCCCCCATAATGCAAAGTAAAGTATAAGTATCCCGGATTGGACTCTTGAACTTGGTGGATGTTTGACTCTAGTTGGATTTAGCTTGATCGTGAATTTTGTGAGTTTACAATGTATGATGCCTTTAAAGAGATCTATTATGTGTCGTATTTAGTATTATATCAGTTGGCATGGATGTTAATCACACACGCACTATACCAGTAATTACAGTTTAAGATGTGATGATTGATAGAAATTATTGATTGGTTTTGATATGAAGTATTATCATGTTTGCTTGATTTCTCTGAGGCCGGTTGAATAAGACTTGTTTCTATCACACTGATAGATTCGTAGGCATATAGATTAGTTGCATTATATTTTATTGCATTGCATTGTATAACATGTTTGTTTTGTTTTACGCTCGAGGACTAGCACGAGTTTAAGTCTGAGGAGTTTGATGAGTGGGTTTTATACCTACGAATCGACCTCTAATTCAAGGTTAAACTGTGTTAGTTCTTTATTTTTATGTTTCGTTTTAGTTGTTTATTGTTGTTTTATGTTTAGGTGTGGTGGAATAGCATTTGGACTTAAAAGGTGGATTCATTGCGAAACTTGGCAATAAAAGGAGCTTAAATTGGACAAAAGTAGAATGGACCCCCGCCGGGGCGAATTTTATACATGCAAAACCCCCGCTGGGACGGCTATTAACGAAGGAAAACCCCAGCCAAGGCAAGGGTACGGGAAAAGTAAGAAGTCTGTTCTAACTATAATACTGCAGAGGCATGAAGGATAGTGGTTGGCATGGTGTGGAACTCCATTGGGTGTCAAATTATGGTCAGGATACGTGTCCTAAGATGGAGATTTAACAAGAAACAACAACAAACAATTAATCATACAATCAATTGGCAATCAGAAGCCCTAATTTGAGCAAGAGCATTGGAGGAAGGATTGAAAGTTAACGTCGCGATAATTGCAAGATTGGAGCTAAGGAGAAGGGTGGTTCTGGATTCATCCTATCTTTCTTTAGTTCAATTATTGTAATTGGGATGATGATTTTTTAATGATTTCAGTTTTTAATTCATTTGTGATGAACTAATTTACTTATTGGGCTTATGACGGATCTTATGGTTGAAAAATGATTATGTAGCTTTGAATTTCAGTATTATAATCTATCTTTCAGTTTATCTATAGTGATTTGTTTTTGAATCTATGAATTGCTTGATCACCAAATTTGTGTGGAATTGCATGGACTCAATAGATGAAATATGAATCTAGACTTAGTCACTATATCATGTGTTCTTGAATTCTGTGATTGAATGAAATCTTGATGTGTGTTAGGGTAGAGATATGCTTAACATCGCATGTAATAGGATAGAGAACTTGAATTTAAACCTTCTTTGATTGTAATTTACATAGAGATATAGTGAGTTAGTTGATTAAGGTATTTAGCTTAATTATATCTAATTTGTGGATTTAAGTTAATATGGTATTAATGCATCGAGATGTGGCTAATTCTACTTGAGTGTTCTTGATTAATAAACTGGGATAATGAGTTGAACTATAATTAGGATGTAGTAATTAGAGTGATACTTAAAGTGAAGTCGTAAGCCTAATTCTCTATTAATTGCTTGAAATTACAGTTTTTGAGTTTGTTGATTACTTAGTATTTTTATGTTTTTAGTTGTTAATAATTATAATCATTGAATTGGATAGTTTAATAAAATTTGGATTAATATAAAGCTGATAATTGTTAGAATTAATTTCTTATTAAGTCTCTGTGGGAACGATACTTGACTTATAATTATATTACTTGTTGACCACGTACACTTGCGTGTGAGCGTATATAGATTTTACCCAACAAGTTTTTGGCGTCGTTGCCAAGGACTTTATTATAGAATTTAATATCTTTCAATATAAGTTTAATTAGTCTAGTTTTACTTAAACATTTTTCTTTTGTTTTGTTCTTTCTTGTTTCAGGTTCTTGAAGTCAGTTTATGCAAACTCGGTCTTAAAACCTAGACTTGCTTCCTTTTGAGGACGATATCGAGAAAAGGTTTCAAAGGCTAAGTAAGTGGATACATGACACTAGGGAAAGCTTTGAGAATTTTGAGACAGAAGACATAATGGCTGCAGAAGACCAGAAAGCGCTGAGGGATTTTGCTACACCTAAGGTGACTAAACTTCAGTTGAGTATGACTAGGCCGGCGATTGCTGCAAATACATTTGAGATTAAGCTTGGGACTATTCAGATGATTCAGAATTCAGTTCGATTTGGGGGATTAGCCAACGACGATCCGAATGAACAGTTGGTCAGTTTTTTGGAGATATGTGACTGAAATCATTTTATGAGAATGAAAAGTGTTATTTTGATGTTTTATAGTACTTCATAACTACTTGTTCAGTTAACAAAGATTAATCATATAATTCTCGATGTGGTAGTTATATTATATATTACTAGACTTGTTGAGCTTGTTATGCTCACTTCTTGCTTGAATTATATAATCGAACCGAGGGTTCCGATAAGGATAGAGGTAAAGCTAATATGGATAAATAATTTATCATATAATAGACTAGTATATTTGTATGAACTTATACTATGACAAATGAAGAATGTATTTGTAATAACCAGGAATTTCAAGTCACTTTATATATATATACATTATTGATATTTAAAACTTTCTGCTATATAGTGATTTCATATGTGATAACATATGTGAAGTGGTGTATATATATATATATATATATATATATATATATATATATATATATATATATATATATAGATTTCATTAAAAAGGAAAGCTTCATAACCTAATTATACATTAGGTGAGATAATTAAATAACATAAGGTTTATGGTAATAATGAATAGTTAGTATATGTATTTAACTAAGTACGTCACTGGTGACCTTGACATACCCTCTTTTTTAATTAACTAAGTACGTGTCTATATATGTATTTATACTAGGTATGTTTTAATTGATTTTTGATGAATAAATTTTCAAGTTCTGAGTTTTTATTGTGTTTTATAGCTGAGTATTGTTGTTTGCAGTAGGAATTTATTTTTACAAACCTCTTTTAAGTGGTTAGCTATGGGAGTTGTAGTGGTTAGGTGCTCTTGTGAGGTTGCTTGTAATATCAAATATGCATTTGTAGATAACTTTTACTGAGATTATCTTGTATATTTTGTAGATATTCAACTTCCTAGCAAGGCTTTGTGCTGATCAACTATCTGTTTTATAGTTCCTTGGTTATGCATTTTTTTGATTTGCTCACAAATTCATCCATACAGACACAGAACTTATAGTCTAGATGGTATCCAAGGTTTGGCTTCCTGCTCATCATTTTACTGTTTATTGGATTTCCTAGCACTGTTATTCGTAATATGAATAAAGAGTAACTTGCTCTAGATGATTGAGAGGTTTTATAACATATACCAGATTGTTTTAGCAAGCCTGGATCAATTGTTTCCAATGAAGTAGGAGATTTAGTTTGGTTACTAGAAATATTGTTCACTTGTGACTTTATTGTTCACTTGTGACTTTCGATTTGAATTTATCACTCGTCGACGGATGAATGACCCATTAACGACTTCTTGAACTATTTTGGATGGCCCTCCTTCTTAATCTTCAATACTCTGATTTCCTAAAGATCAATGCTTACAGTTGACATTATGACTTGATCACTATTTCATGCTAAACTTGGTATATATGTGATTGACATGAGGTAAAAAAAGGGGCTTATAGAACTAGTTTTTTCCTAATCATCTTTTTCAAGTTTTGACTTTGTTGAGCCATCCACTAACTAAAGTCATTTCGTGTTCATGCGTCGTCTATAATTATTGAAGCTAAGCATTTTCGTTTTGTAGTTGTTATGTAGATTATTTTGTGATTATCTATTAACATGTTGCGGTCATGCATATCAGGATGAAGTTAGCTAATCTGGGACATGCTCAAAGGTGGGGTCTATTTTATTCCAACTTGTATTTTTCGATTGTTGATTTTACCACTGTGTTTCTTCTTAGTATTCTTTTTTTCTATCAGTGTTTACCTTTAGTTAATGGTTTAGAGTTTGGGATTAGTAACTCTTTAGTTTAGTATAAAGAGTCTATTCTCTCCTAAACACAGCACGAGGTCATTGATCGTCTACTAATGAATTTTTAAGTTGCAGAGAACTGTGAGACCGTTGAATGATATATCACCTTTTTTAGTGTAATTTTTGAGAACATTTTGTTCCTTTACTTCTTTGGTTCCAGTTTTGAGATTGTGAGAAGCTGATGCTGCAGGAAACTTGCCACTTTGAGTGGCAGAATTTGATTGCTGATGCGTCTAGAAGGGGCTTGGTTGGTGAGGAAGAGCTACAGTGGGACTCATATGAGATCTTGGATGAGAAGCTTGAGCAGGAGTGGTTGGCGGGTATTGAATAGAGGAAGAAAACTCCTAGGCCACAAGGTAGCAAGAGAGCACCTAAATCTGCTGAGCAAAGAAGAAAAATTTCTGAGGCCATTGCTGCTAAATGGGCTGATCCTGTAAGAACTTATAATAATTGCAAATTTTGTTTTCTTCGGTCAAGGAATATCTAGTGTTTGAGTCTTATGGATCATAGAAATATGCATCATACTTGATCATACCTTGAAAATATAGTACTGTAGTTGGGGTAGTATTGAGGTTTTCTTATGATGAATTTAGTAACTAGGGAGTGTCATTACTTTAAGTGGTTATCATTCCAAGTATTTCTTGTCTTACCAGACTTACCGTGACCGGGTATACTCTGGTCTATCTAAATATCATGGCACACCTGTTGATCTTGAAAATCCAAGAAGAAGGCCAACTAGTGGTAGGCAACCCATAAGAACAAGCCCCACAAAGAAGAAAGATACTATAGATTATCTCGCGTAATCACGTCCAGTCATTGCTTTGCATTCTTTCACAGGTACATTCTATGTTTATGGAATTCTAGTGATGTTAACCTATTTGGTCTGGGCGTCTGGCTATTAAAACTGTTCATTGCCTTATGATTAATTTCTTTAGCTTTTAGCTTCTTCTCTCTAATTCTTATTAGGGACTTACCAGAACATTTCCTGTATTTACATTTTATTTTAACATTAAATCCTATATATGCTTGATTGAAAAGCTAAGTAATTTGGCTGAAAACAGATCATGATCAACTATAAGATTTTGGCTAAATTTGAACAGAAGTCAACCAGTTGTATAAGTACTAGGGCTCTAGAATTGGGTACATATTTTGAAAATTAACAGGCCAATGAGCTAATACAGTAGTGCAAATGCAATTATCGGCTGAATATGTTTTTCGGGTAGCTTAATTACAAGTAGGCATGCACTAGTAAGATTCTCGTCAAATTTGATATTATTTGATATTAAGAATTTCATGATTCTATTATCAACCTACCCTATTTGAAGTAGTAAAATGAGTAAATATGACTCATTCGAAAGGTAAGTCTATACCATATGCTATCACAAATTTATATGGTCAGTGCAAATTTACTCAATATCGCTCTTTTCCTGTGACATCTATATGGATATCTAATTGACCTATGTTTGTGTCTTGAAATTTTAGCGACTGTTTTTGCACAATCTATCTGCTGAAGTTACTTACTGGCTATTAATTTTGGCTTGCCAACAGTGTGGCTTAGGATATCAAGTCTAAGATTGATGAATTGAGGGCAAAGGTCGAAAAGGAAAGGTGAGAAAGAGTCCCATGGTGTAATGGGATATCAAGTCTAAGATTAAAATCTTTCTTTGTATGCCCAGATTTTAAAGCAAGTAAAGATTATTAAATCACAAGCTTTGATTATTAAATCACGTGCTGCTGGTGTAGTGTGGTTAAGTATCTTATTTGCACTCATTGTAAATATAAGCCTTTTGTCTAGTCAGTGGTGTTATAATCTAACTGGAAGCTGAACAATAATAGGTCATTTGAATAAGAAAGATCAATTGGCAGATTTGACACTTATTTTTGAGTCTCTCTTCTGTTTTTTTTTTGGCGAAATGTGGGGGTATTTACCGAGGTCAATAGTTGCTTTCACTTTTCTATTTTTTGACTTTTCACTTTGGGAGCAGAGGTGTATGTATTTCTTTGGGTGTTTTGCTCCTTAGGACAGTGAGGCAGGATTATAACATGGTTAGAGATCCTTCCAATGCCCTTTGAATATAATGTGTGTACGCAGATGCTCCCCCTTTTGGCGCTTTAGTAGAATAACTTTACTTGTAACGTGTGTAGTGCAGTAAATGTATTTGGCGCTTTAGTAGAATGCATTTTGTGTTTTTGGTGCTTGCTTGTAGTACAGGAAATGTTGTATAAGTGAGTATAATTTTATTTTACTTATTTTTGTGTGGGGCCCATAATGCCAGTGCTTGGTCCAAACGTAACATCTGGGGCTATGAATCCTTAAAATGCAGTTTTTTCCATCTCTAGCCACCCACTTTTTGCTCATTTGGTAAAATGTTAAGTGTATGGGTAGTCCACATTTTCCAGCAACTTGCATTTGGGTAACCACCTCAATCCATTCTATGAATGCATGTGTATTATACTTTGTTTTGGATGGTATTGTTCTTCTTAGTCTTCTTTATGCACTTCAGAGGTTTAGTCTTGCGTTAATTTTGGTAGAGGTCTATAAAACTTCCTGATATTCTCACATTATACCTGGCAGCGACACGAAGGCTTAACAAATTACTTCGGTTAAACCTTGCAGCAGGTAATTATGTGCCTTTTTATTTTAAATATTCACGTGGTTCTCATATGCTGCAGGTTTGTCCTAATGGAAAAACCATAGAAGCTGAAGCAGCTCATGGCACTGTTACCCGTCATTACAGGGTTCATCAAAAGGGAGGGGAAACCAGCACAAATAGCATAGCATCAATCTTTGCATGGTCCCGAGGACTTGCACACAGGTACAGGATTATAATTGTTAGTTTCCCAAGCTGATTTTCTTTTCAAACATTTTCTATCATATGGAATTGTAGATATTTCTTGGTTTGTTTATTATAGTGAATGATCAAACTGCGCTCATGTTGACAGGGCGAAGTTGGATAACAATGCTAAACTCCTGGATTTCACGGAGAAGCTAGAAGCAGCTTGTATTGGTACTGTGGAGTCTGGAAAGATGGCCAAGGATCTTGCTCTTATTCTTCATGGATCCAAGTAAGTGACTTGTAATTGTTCACTAATTTTTGTTCTCTGTATTCCTAGAATGATTTTGTAACATATGTTTTCTACATGGTACAGGCTCAGTAGGGAACACTATCTGAACACCGATGAATTCATCGATGGTGTTTCAATTGCTGAATCAATTGTTGGTTCCATTTAGCAACTATTAAAGTATACATTGATGGCATCCATGTTGGGACTGCTCAAAATCAGCAAAAGAAAATGGCACAAATTAGCTTGAACTTTGAGTATTTCTCTTTCCTATTTCTGCTTTATTGGTTAGGTGTGACTATATTTTAGTGTGAACTTTGAGTATAACTGCAGTTCTGTTGCTGCAGTATATGGCACTTCAGTGCTTATGGATAGTTTGGTATAGATTTTGTGAATGTAGTAATTTGAAACTGTAAACGAATGGTATTATTGAGATGTATTTTGAATGGTTGATACATTTTGGCTTTAAATTTAAATGAGAATTTAGACATTTTTTTTAATCTACAATATTTTAAAAATGTTGTGTAAATGTGCCTAAACGTTGTCTGATATACTAAACAACATTTTTATCCAAAAAGCGTTGTGGAATCATACATTCTACAACGTTTTTAAGCATCTGCTAATTTTTGAAAAATAAATCTATAACGTTTTTTTCCTAAAAAACGTTGTGTATTGTGCTTAACTACAACGTTTTAAAAACGTTGTGTAAGAGTGTTAAATAGACAACACCCTTAACCACGACGATTTTTTGATTGAAACCACAATATTTTTTTCGCGTTGTCTATTAACTGTTTTGTAGTAGTGAAACCAATACTTAGCCCACTTGATTAAGGGTATTTTAGACTTTTGATTAATCAAATTTATACATTAAAATAAAAGTAAGATGGAGGGGATAATGGGGCAAGAGTGACTGTGACAACCCGAGGATTTGGATAATTATAAAATCTTAAAATATTGAATTAAGGTTAAATAATATTTCAAAAATCTGTGATGAATTTTGGTAGGTTTAAAACCTTTTGGTGAATTATTCAAGATTAAGTATATATGTGAATATGTTTTATGTATATGGTATTATATGTGTACAGTATGTGGTTAAGGGTCAAGGGTTGACCATATAACCTATATCAGTGGGTTGACCATATAACCTATATCAGTGACAAACCCTAATATTATATTAAGAACGTCAACGTTTAGTTAGAAAATTCTTACGATTTATAAGAAACCCTAACACTGGTTTCGAAAACCCTAATTTCAGTTCCATAAATTTGAAACCCTAATTTGGGAATTTAAATACAAGGTATAATGTTTTTGTGTATTAATCACAAATTTAATTAGGGGTAAGCCTATTTGATTAATTAGAAATTCTATTAATTAGAAAACCCTAATTGATTTTTAGAAAACCCTAATTGTTCAGCTGAAAACCCTAATGCACGATTATGAAACTTAATTGCTAAATTAGCAAATTTTAATTAGGAAATATTAATCCTAATTAGCAAGCTTGAATTATGATTAGAAAATTTTATTATAATTATAGAATCCTAATTATAATTTAAAAATATTAATTTTCTATTTTGAAAACCTAAATTAGAAATTTGAATTTTAGAACCTTAGGTTTTAACCCTAAGGGTTAAACCCCAAGGTTCAAACCCTAAGGGTTGTGCAAGTTACCATCATGCCCTTAAAATGGAAAGCTAAATGACATTAATGCCTTTTTGTAATTCTTTAATAGGATGGAGTAAGAATCTTTCCATATATTGGGTGGTTCACCAACTAAAGTCTCCCATGTGTGTAAATCTTCCTTTATGAGCCAATTAAGGCCACCTAGCATCATTGGTGACCATAGATTCAAAAGATCAAAGATTAAAAGTAAGAAATATCCTACTTTAGTTTATCATTTCTCCAAGCCCATTCTCTCTCTTCATTTTCGAGACTTAGAGTGAGAGAGAGTGAGAATCAAAGCTAAGATATCCTATTAGCCTTCCATAAACAGATTCAAAGATCAGAATCAAGGATCAAAGCTTAAAAGGTATAAAACCCTAAATCTTAAAAATTTATGATATGATGTTTGATGTTGTTAGTTGTTGGTTAGAAATGTGTCAAAAGGTGTTAAGTAGTGATCTGGGTTGTTGGATCATGGATCTATAACATCTAGATGCACGAAATCATGTTTTTTGAAAACTGACTATGAACCCTAAAACATGGCCTGACAGCCGAATGTCAGGGCTCATAGATCATTGCATGTTATTTGTTTTTGCATTTTAAAGGTTTGTAGTTATAGTATGTTGTAAGGGCTTTAACCTGGAGCTTGAATCAAGTCCAGATCATGTGTAGATTAAAAGTTATAATCGGTCAAAAGGCGTTGACCGGACACGAAAAATGGTTTCTGGGTAACCCAGAAGCCCAGAAATCTCTAATAACGATATTGCAGGTGGTAGATCTGACGACTGCTAACTGTGTGGGCCTTGTTATGGTTATGGGTATGTAAACTGACATTAGAACTATCAATCCCTGCCTCTATATTACCCAGATACTTAACAAAATCTAATCTAATGACGGTCAAAGTAGGTTGACCAATTTGCTTAAACAACAAATTTGGGTAACCCAGATTTTACCCATATCGCTCTAACAACATATTCATGAGCGCAGATCTGGCTTGTGTTTGATGATTTGATGGTGTTAATATATCGATGTTGTAATATGGTATAGGGACTACAGATTAGTTCCTTTATTTTACTTAAACAATAAACATGATTCCTTTAATGAACGATCAAAGTAGGCTGCTCAGTTATGAAACCCTTTTTCTGGAAAACCCAGATCTTCATCAGCCGAACTTTCTGACAAAGTTTGACCAGCCTTGATTTGTCACATGTGATGTTGTAATATTAATATAATGTTATATTATGGTACCCTGTCATGAATACTACAAGGTTGAACCATTAAATTACACAAATAAAACCCAGAACTCAAGTTATCAGGATCCAAAGTGGGTAGCTCGCAACTGTTCTTCATTTATGGAAAACCCAGAAATGAAGAACAGCTTTGTCAGACTTTTTGAGAGCTTAGATCTCTCAGATACGTTATGTGTTGGCCATGAACTTGTTTGATGATGGTAGTATTACGTTTATACTACAACATCAACACATTAGCAAATCCAGAAACTTCATAACCTATAATCTAGAACCGGTCAAACAAGGCACCTTGCTAACTGGCATGCGTTTCTGGGTAGGCTCAAGAACAGCTCAAGAACACCTATAGCGACAGTTTCGTCGCTATAGGGCCATTTAGCGACGATTAATTTCTGAAAATAATTATTTTATTAATTAATTAGAGAAAAATGATTTTTAATTATTAAAAATACAAAAATAAATTCCTAAAAATTATTTTAAAGTCCGAAAATTAGTTTTTAATTATTCTGAAGATATTTAATAAATATTTAATATTTTTGAAATAATAATGGTATTTAATTATAATATTAAATAAATTATTTAAAAATAATTTCAATACATAAAAAATCATGAAAAATTATATTATGGTATAAGAAAATATTTTAAGTTATTTTTAATGACTTTTAATATTTTGTGATGAATTTTATTAATTAATTAATATTAATGGGAATTAATTTATTTAATAAATATATTAAATAAATTATAGAAAAATAGAATTAATGATTTAAAAATCATATAAAAATAATTTAAGTGTTATAAAAATATTTTAAGTTATAAAATATAACTTTTGATTTTTTGTCATGAAAATATTAATATTTTAATATTAAAAGCAATTATCGGATAATGAATTTAAAGGTTTAAAAATCATATAAATATGATTTTAAGGTATTAAAAATACTTTGATATATTATAATATTATGTTATGATTTTTATTAATATTTAGTATTAAATAAATATTAATGATAAAGGAATTAAGTGGTATTTAAATTATATTAATACGATATTAATGATTGAAAAATCATGATAAATGGTAATAAATATCTAAAATTTTTTACAAGCTTATGAAAAATATTTTGACTAATAATATAATTATCTAAGATAATTATTAAGTATTTATACAGAGTTTAATTGATCTTAAACTCGATATTTATCCGACTAGGCCGTCGAAATGTCAGATTTGTACCGAATTCAACTCAGACTGAAATAGTTTGACTTGATAATATGTCTTATGTGTGTTATAGACTGATAGGATTATGTGCTAATGTGTTTAGGTTATTTTAAATATTGTGATGATATTATTCTAACTTGATAGAACAATATTATTTATATTAGGTCTTCAGGCAAAGCTTTTTAAATTGTGTAATAGTAATCAACCGATCTGGTAAGTTTCTTATACTCACTTATTGTGCAAGTTTTTCTTAACTCGTCCTCGAGTTGTTTCATTCAAATATACTTGTGGTTAATCATTGTTGATTATCATGTCTAAGAATTATTAAATTGCACTTTGTGCATACTGCATGTATTCATCAGGTATGAAAGGCTGATCACCTTCATTACCATTGGGTCCAGATATATATATGTTCATGTTTAATGTTAGTTCAGCTATGTAAACTTTGTTCGTGCTAGTTAGCAATCATATTGTAGAACAGTAGCTAGCTTTTGTTCAATTCTTTCAATCATGATATATCCTTAATTATTGAACTTAAACTTGCTAGGCAAACTTATTGCTCACCCATGCTATATCATGATAAACATTATAGATTAAAACGAATACGTCGGATACAAGAAGGGACAAAGCCAAGTTCAGCTTGGTATAATATGTGCAAATAATTGTAATAGTATAGTATAATAATAATGTTATATGTTAGACAGGTTATGAATTGTATATAAGTTAAGGTTACTCGACCTTGGGGAATAGTGTGTAAATGTAATGTATAAACAATTTATGTTTATATCTACCGCAATAGTTATAGAATGATTGTACCAGATCCGCGGTGATTCGGGACCCAGATTTGGGGCTTTCACAGTTGGTATCAAAGCTGTAGGTTATGAACCTTAGGTATGATTACCTTAGGCTAATAACCGCAGTGATTAGGATTAAGTGCTAACTCAAATCGAGTTAGTGTGTCGGTAAGATTCAAAGACGAATCTCAGCAAATTATAAAAGACACAGAGTTCCCTAACTCTGATAATAAAGTTCAACAGTAGTGATGAATAGATAAAGTCTAAAAGACTTAAGTACAGGATAAGAGATCATAAAACAAAACGATCATAGCATAGAAATGAATCGTAATATATACGATGAGATCACCCCGTGATCTATTAAGGTGATAGCAGGGAAAAGAATCAAGCAAATGATTGAAAAGTTTATAACAAGATTGATGTGTGTCAGTTGTACTATGAATTGGTACAGATTCAGGAAAGGATTATGAATACGAATTGAATGAAATTCATATTGAAAATGGAGTTAAGATTAGGTTTGTGTCACGCTATTTGCTATATACCTATTGAGAAGGTGATTCTTTTCTCGTGTATATAACAGATAGATAGGGTATAGGTAGAGAATATAGGATTAAGTACGAGCTCTTAAAACTCATACTTATGGTACGTTCGTGACTCAAAATTATATGAAATGTTTATGAACCCCTCAGCGAATGGACGCCAAAGGTCTGACTAGGACAAGTTCTTAAACTCATATGATCGTGGAAAGTTCCTGAACTCATGAGTGTGGTTTGACGAACTGGGTAGAATTACGTGTGAAAGAAGTATTGAGGATAATAGGAATAGATAGACTGATTAGGCAATGGACTATTAGAGGAGATATAAGTTTTTTAAATCTTCTAGCTATGCTAGACTCGAAATTTTTGACATCAAGCTAAATACGCATTATGTGCTTTTGAAAATGAATTTTTATTCTCAACTCTTGGTGACCATTGTGTATGCGTGGACTTTGGGCCACCGACAACTCGTTACCTGTTGAGATAATAAAACAGATTTGCAATGATTTTTGAACGGTTTAAAAGTATAGTCTATGCTACTTCTTTTGGCTAGATGATAATGATTTGAAATATCAAAATATATTTTTATATATCACTTATGTACCATGTAACCTGGTGCAGAGATGATAAAAAGTTGATGGAGTTATAAATGCACGAATACTTAGTGTTGAATTTGATCTAAAATTGTTATTCCACTATTGTATGATGTGTTATGACAAAGTCACTCGATGACAGCATCCTTAAACGGGCTGTTAATACAGTACGGCATCATGACGTCATTTTTCAAACTATTTTTTTAAAATTTTAATTTGCCAACGGGGTTTGGCTATACCTAAATATTTCGATTGAATTGAATTATTGGTATGAGTTTAAGCTATTTGATTCGGCTAGACCAACGTTTATGAAAATTCTAAGCGTTCTTTGAAAATTTTCCCAAACCAAATTATTTTGGTACGGAATTCTATGATAAGACTGAGGTAAAAATTTTGTGCCTATGGCAGTGATGAGAAACAGATCAAACCAGTATTACTGGGCAAGTACAGGTCAGAACGGGCTGATCGCCCACTGCGTTCATAAGACTAGTGCAGTTTGCGGATGAATTTTTATAAAACCTTTTTGAAAATGACAGATAATAGTCTATATGACTCCTCAACACTATTTGAAAATTTTACTCTTGTGAGGAATGTATTGGATAGCATGTGATAATGAGAATGAATAGTGTATGGTGCATGGTGTAAGGTGTAAGATAAAATTCGGGGATAATTTTTAGAAGGGGTGAATGTGACAACCCGAGAATTTGGATAATTATAAAATCTTAAAATATTGAATTAAGGTTAAATAATAAACTTAAACAGAAAATAAGTGAATGGATTTGATATTTCTATGAAGAAATTTTAAGGATTTCAAAATTCTGTGATGAATTTTGGTAGGTGTAAAATCTTTGGGTGAATTATTCAGGATTAAACATATAAGTGAATATGTTCTGTGTATATGGTATTATATATGTACAGTATGTGGTTAAGGGTCAAGGTTTGACCAGATAACCTATATCAGTGGCAAACCCTAATATTATATTAAGAACATCAACGTTCAGTTAGAAAATCCTTACGATTTATAAGAAACCCTAAATCCGGTTCTAGAAACCCTAATTTCAGTTCCGAGAATTTGAAACCCTAATTTAGAGATTTAAATACAAGGTATAAGATTTTTGTGTATTAATCACAAATCTAATTAGGGGTAAGCCTATTTGATTAATTAGAAATTCTATTAATTAGAAAACCCTAATTGATTTTTAGAAAACCCTAATTATTCAGCTGGAAACCCTAATGCACGATTATGAAACTTAATTGCTAAATTAGCAAATTTTAATTAGGAAATATTAATCCTAATTAGCAAGCTTGAATTATGATTAGGAAATTTTATTATAATTATAGAATCCTAATTATAATTTAGAAATATTAATTTTCTATTTTGAAAACCTAAATTAGAAATTCTAGAAATTTGATTTTTAGAACCTTAGGTTTTAACCCTAAGGGTCAAACCCTAAGGGTTCAAACCCTAAGGGTTGTGCAAGTTACCATCATGCCCTTAAAATGGAAAGCTAAATGACATTAATGCCTTTTTGTAATTGTTTAATAGGATGGAGTAAGAATCTTTCCATATATTGCGTGGTTCACCAACTAAAGTCTCCCATATGTGTAAATCTTCCCTTATGAGCCAATTAAGGCCACCTAGCATCATTGGTGACCATAGATTCAAAAGATCAAAGATTAAAAGTAAGAAATATCTTACTTTAGTTTATCATTTCTCCAAGCCCATTCTCACTCTTCATTTTCGGAACTTAGAGTAAAAGGGAGTGAGAATGAATCAAAGCTAAGATAGCCTATTAGCCTTCCATAAACAGATTCAAAGATCAGAATCAAGGATCAAAGCATAAAAGGTATAAAAACCCTAAATCTTAAAATTTTATGATCGGATGTTGGATGTTGTTAGTTGTTGGTTAGAAATGTGTCAAATGGTGTTAAGTAGTGATCTGGGATGGATCATGGATCCATAACATCTAGATGCACAAAATCATATTTTTTGAAAACTGACTATGAACCCTAAAATATGGCCTGACAGCCGATTGTCAGGGCTCATAGATCATTGCATGTTATTTGTTTTTGTGTTTTAAAGGTTTGTAGTTGTAGTATGTTGTAAGGGCTTTAATCTGGAGCCTAAATCAAGTCCAGATCATGTGTAGATTAAAAGTTATAATCAGTTAAAAGGCGTTGACCGAGCACGAATAATGGTTTCTGGGTAACCTAGAAATCTCTGACAGCTATATTGCAGGTGCTAGATCTGACGACTGCTAAGTGTTTGGGCCTTTTTATGGTTATGGGTATGTAAACTGACATTAGAACTATCAATCCCTGCCTCTATATTACCCAGATACTTAACAAAATCTAATCTAATGACGGTCAAAGTAGGTTGACCAATTTGCTTAAACAACAAATTTGGGTAACCCAGATTTTACCCATATCGCTCTAACAACATATTCATGAGCGCAGATCTGGCTTGTGTTTGATGATTTGATGGTGTTAATATATCGATGTTGTAATATGGTATAGGGACTACAGATTAGTTCCTTTATTTTACTTAAACAACAAACAGGATTCCTTTAATGAACGGTCAAAGTAGGCTGCTCAGTTATGAAACCGTTTTTCTAGAAAACCCAGATCTTCATCAGCCGAACTTTCTGACAAGGTTTGACCAGCCTTGATTCGTCACATGTGATGTTGTAATATTAATATAGTGTTATATTATAGTACCCTGTCATGAATACTACAAGGTTGAACCATTAGATTACACAAATAAAACCCAAAACTCAAGTTATAATGATCCAAAGTGGGTAGCTCGCAACTGTTCTTCATTTCTGGAAAACCCAGAAATGTAGAACAGCTTTGTCAGACTTTTTGAGAGCTTAGATCTCTCAGATACGTTATGTGTTGGCCATGAACTTGTTTGATGATGGTAGTATTACGTTTATACTACAACATCAACACATTAGCAAACCCAGAAACTTCATAACCTATAATCTAGAACCGGTCAAACAAGGCACCTTGCTAACTGGCATGCGTTTCTAGGCAGGCTCAAGAACAGCTCAAGAACATCTATAGCGACAGTTTCGTTGCTATAGGATCCTTTAGCGAAGATTAATTTCTGAAAATAATTATTTTATTAATTAATTAGAGAAAAATAAATTTTAATTATTAAAAATATAAAAATAAATTCCTAAAAATTATTTTAAAGTCTGAAATTTAGTTTTTAATTATTCTTAATATATTTAATAAATATTTAATATTTTTGGAATAATAATGGTATTTAATTTATTTAGTTATAATATTAAATAAATTATTTAAAAATAATTTTAATACATGAAAAATCATGAAAAATTATATTATGGTATAAGAAAATATTTTAAGTTATTTTTAATGACTTTTAATATTTTGTGATGAATTTTATTAATTAATTAATATTAATGGTAATTAATGTATTTAATAAATATATTAAATAAATTATGGAAAAATAGAATTAGTGATTTAAAAATTATATAAAAATAATTTAAGTGTTATAAAAATATTTTAAGTTATAAAATATAACTTTTGATATTTTGCCATGAAAATATTAATATTTTAATATTAAAATTTATTATCGAATAATGAATTTAAAGGTTTAAAAATCATATAAATATGATTTTAAGGTATTAAAAATACTTTGATATATTATAAATATATTATAATATTATGTTATGATTTTCATTAATATTTAGTATTAAATAAATATTAATGATAAAGGAATTAAGTTGTATTTAAATTATATTAATACGATATTAATGATTGAAAAATCATGATAAATGGTAATAATTATCTAAAAAATTTTACGAGCTTATGAAAAATATTTTGACTGATAATATAATTATCTAAAATAATTGTTAAGTGTTTAAACAGAGTTTAATTGAATTTAAACTCGATATTTGTCTGACTAGGCCGTCGGAATGTCAAATTTGTACCGAATTCAACTCAGACTGAAATAGTTTAACTTGATACTAGGTCTTATGTGTGTTATAGGCTGATAGGGTTATGTGTTAATGTGTTTAGATTATTTTAAATATTGCGATGATATTATTCTAACTTGATAGATCAATATTATTTATATTAGGTCTTCAGGCAACGCTTATTAAAATGTGTAACACTAATCAACCGATCAGGCAAGTTTCTTATACTCACTTATTGTGAAAGTTTTTCTTAACTCGTCCTCGAGTTGTTTCATTCAAATATACTTGTGGTTAATCATTGTTGATTGTCATGTTTAAGAATTATTAAATCGCACTTTGTGCATACTGCATGTATTCATCAGGTATGAAATGCTGATCACCTTCATTATCATTCGATCCAGATATATATATGTTCATGTTCAATGTTCGTTCAGCTATGTAAACTTTGTTCGTGCTAGTTCGCAATCATATTATAGAACTGGAGCCAGCTTTTGTTCAATTCTTTCAATCATGATATATCCTTAATTATTTAACTTAAACTTACTGGATAAACTTATTGCTCACCCTTGCTATATCATGATAAACATTACAGATTAAGACGAATATATCGGATACAGGAAAGGACAAAGCCAAGTTCAGCTTGGGATAATATGTGCAGATAATTGTAATAGTATAGTATGATAATAATGTTATATATTAGACAGGTTATGAATTGTGTATAAGTTAAGGTTACTCGACATTGGGGAATAATGTGTAAATGTAATGTATAAACAATTTATATTTATATATTACGTAATAGTTATATAATGATTGTACCAGGTCCGCGGTGATTCAGGACCCGGATTTGGGGCTTTCTGTGACACCGCCAAATCCGGGTACTTCCATTCTCACATGATTTGGTGTTCACTATACAAACATCATATATCTATCTACCCATAATAAAAGCAAACCATGAAATAGATAGAAATAATAAAAGATCTCCCCTTATGGGGTTACATCAACTGCATAATAAATAAATCCTAGGTTACTCTAACCTTAAATCATCTGTGCAGAAATATAAACAAATAAGTTTTAAATAACATCAATTCTAATTATCATTACATAACCACATAAATAATCAATCTTCATTACTTGCTAAGCTTGCCCTTGCCTTTACTAGTGGAAGGTTTGTCTGCTCTTTCGTTCTTAACTGCAATGTTATTATTACGCAAGAGTGAGCACGATCGCCCACAAGTATAACAATATAACAATGAATAATAATAACATGCGAGAGAAAAATAATAATAACTTCGAATATAAAAGCTCAACTTTTGAATCAAGAATGGATAATAAGAATCAAAAGAAATTTCTGAGGGTCATAAGACCTTGAACTATGTCCTAGGTTGTCAAGGGTTATACTTGAAACCTTTAACAGTCATAAGACTATAGGACCTTTCTTCTCGTACTTAGGGGGATCAGCCCTTAGTACCATACTGTGCACAATATCTTAAAGCTAAAACGTAAATAATCCCCTATACAGGGTTGTTCATCTCAGTTTGACATCGGAGTCCGCACCAAAGAAAGTTTGGTTTGGATAATTCGTCAAGGGTTCTGAAATTTAGAACGCTCATCAACTATGGACTAGTCGAATCGATAAGGGTTCGCTAGTCTAACAAGGTTTAACAATAATTGATAACTTAACTTGAATAGAATCTCAAAAGATATACAATGGAATAAATGTTGTATAACAACATCATGCTTGAAAGATTAATAAACTTTAATATAATAACATGGGCTTAATCAAAATAACAAGAACTTGCTTGATGAAAAGAGATAACTTATAATTCATATAATGATAACGAGTAGGGTTAGAAAACTTGCCTCGTGCGATGATTACACTTTAACTAAACTCATTCTTTGATTTAAATCCTACATATCAATTACGTTCACAATACCGGTCAATTACAACGTACTAAACATCATAAATAATTCTTTGTCTAATCTCGAATTTATGACTATACTTAGTCAATTACTATACTTATTGTCAAAAATTAGATTTCACGAAAAATAAGCTAACTATGCATTCGATCATTCAATTTACACGGAATTGTGTTATGGGCGTGTTAAGAATTTATTTTAACACCTCATTATATGTCTAACAAGTTTTTATGTTCATTACTATAAGTTACTAACACATTGCTAGACTTGAACATAAAAAAAACATTTTCTGGACATTCTGCTAAGTGGCGCTGCGGCGCCACTTTTGTACTGAGTCTTGGCGCTGCGGCGCCGTGGCGTTGCAACCTGGTACTTGGCGCTGCGGCGCGGTGGCACTGCGGCGCGGTGGAGCTGCGGCGCTGCGGTGCGAGAAATGAACTGGGAGTTGGCATCGCGGTGAGAAATCCCAGACTCTGAATTTCTAATTCGCGAAGAACACAGAATTCAGCGAAATCAACACTTCTTAAACACTAATTTCACCAAATTACACATACCCACATGTTATAATTCATATATAATCATTACCCAACAATTATAGAATGATTTTAACCCATTAAAACATATAAATACAGAATTAAAATATGTAAATTTCACTGTTCTTTGTGTTCTTGAAGGTTTTGAACAAAAACCATGAAAATTAATGCCACGGATTCGTTATAAGGCCAAATCCAACCATTTAAACTTTGGTCTCTTTGTATCAACGTGCATAATAAAATACGAGTGTAAAATTTAGGGATAATATATGATCAACATATGAAATTTCACGTATAAGGCCATATGGCCAAAACCCAAACTCTATAAATTTTGAAATAACAAGTCATCGTATTATGAAAGTTATGATATGGAATCATATACAATATATATATAAAATATGCCATACAACTCGAATTATTACATCTATTCTTATAACAACTGAATTCCCCAAATGTAGAGACTCACAGAAGACTTAACCATATTCATAAAACTTAAAAGACGTAAAATATATAAATTGGGTTGAAGAGATTACCCATGCGTAGACTAATTTACTAGAAAGTGAATTCCTCCTCCACAAAACTCTGAATTCTCAACTCTCTCTTTGTATCTCTCTCTGAAACTCTCTCTGACACTTTCTAGACTTAGGAAATTAATGAAGAAAAAGGAAGGGAAGGCGTAAATAAAGAAGACGTCTAACGCGTTGTGGTCAGTTACCCAGTCATGGGTAACTGCCCTCAACTCCCTCTAAGGCCATGTTTGGCTAGCAATCTAGCTTTCAAAACTATTTAATTTAATAAAACCTTTATAATATAGTTTAAATCATGTCACGCCCAATTCAAATATCTTATTTAATTTAATATAAATAAAATATAATAACTTCTCATAAATTCACATAGTCATATAATTAATTTTCTTATTAGTTAATTATATCAATATTAAATCTCTAATTAATAAATAAATAAATTAATATAATATTCGGCTTATTAAATATTTATTTTATTACAATAAGCACACAAAATCACATACTTCGATAATAAAATTCTTCACATTAATTTAATAAATGTAACACATATAATTAAATTAATCTACCACAATTTCATCTATTAATCATTTAATCTAATAATTAAATCATCGAAAATATTTATTTAATTCAATAAATATTAAAATTAATTTAGAAAAATTTCGTTCGTCACATCTTTCACAGTGACCGCCCCTTTTAGGCCTTTCAAGGCAACAAAATTATGCTAATCAAGTTTCTTATTTAGTAACTCTTACATCAAGTACAAGTGTTTCCATCTTTCATTGGTAGAAAATCTACTTAGCACCCTTAATGACATGATTAGGCTTAATTGGAAGAGATAAGGCAAAGCCTTTTATCCAAGGGACAACAAAATATGGGGGATATTAGTTATGATCCTAATTGTATCTAACTATATTGCAAGATACATTTTTTAAATCACCACATTTCATTTTCTCTTCATTTCATTTCTCCTATTATTCTTCTTCTATTTTTCTCCCAAGCTAGCAAAATACAAAGACAGAAAAAGGAGAGAGGGGTTCAATTTTTTTGAGGAGAAAGAGAAGAGTGTGCTAGCTTGATTAATGTACCCTAAGTTCATATCTTACTTTGGTAGATCAAAGAAGGTTGATACTAGAACAAGGTATAACCTAAATCTTCATTTTCTTCTATTGGTGTTATAGAAAGATTTGATGGGGTTATGAACTAATAACCAAGATACCCTAGTTTTAAATATCATCATGTATGGAACTAAGTATCTTGAGTGTTAGATCAAAGGTTTAGAGGAAGAAAATGAGCATATGTTCTCCTAGGGGTGAAACCTTAGTTTTCCTTCCACAAAATCTTGTGCAACTCAAGTTTTACAACTTGGATTTGTGATCCGTCAACGGGTGGGTGATAGATATATGAGTTAGCTAGTAAACCCAAGTGGTAGAACACAAATCTAATAATTTTTGAAGGCTTGGGGGTTGTTTTCCCAAAACAGTCCAGGTATAGAACATAAAGCTTTAAAACCTTAAAAGCCCACTAACCCTATTTTTCCTAAGGCTGTTTTGGCCAGTTCTGAATCTTTTAAAAATTTAGAAAACATCACAAAGGTACCTTAAGAAGTTATCTACATGTAGGAAAAAGAATGGACATGTTTCGATATGTAATTTGTGTTTAATGGCTTTTACCGTGAAGGACTCCTAAATATTCTTACCTGGATTCCTCACTGTGTATACCTTGGAAAAATCTAAAATTTTTACAGTATGTGTATATATGTTATGAGCGTGTACCCTGCAAGTTTCAATATTTTTTGAGCAACACTCGATTTATGAAAAATGTAACAAGATTCGGAGGTTTTGAGTACTTTATGTATAGTAAATCACTTTCTAAATTTCTAAAAAAATTTGTCAATCATTGTTGGATAATATACTGTCCAGATCCAGAAGATAATAATTTTCAGAATAATGTTATAGTTATAGTTAAAAGGAAATAAATGGTTAAATGATGTCATAAATGTAGAAAATAGGATGTTAAAGCTTACGTAATCTTATTATAGTATAATCTGCCCTATGTGAGGTATTTTGGTAATATATTATGATAAATAATATTTATGACCTTTTATTGGTATTAAATAAGTTGTTTAATAAAGGGTAAAACAATTAAAATAAATTATTTATTTGCCTAATAACTTATTAAAATGTTACTATGATATTTGTAATATAGGAATCTGATATTTTTAAATAAATAAAATTATTAAAATTAAAAGTTTATTGAAATATTATTGAATGGTTAAATAATATTTGATTTAACCATTAATAAATGATTAAAATATTATTAAATGGCTAATAATATTATATTAAAGTATTATTAATAATATTAGATTAAAATATTATTAGATGATTAAAATATTATTAAGTAAATAATAATATTCGAAATTAAATAAAACGTTATTAAAAATGTAATAACATTATTAAAAGAATAAAATATTATTAAATGATTAATAATATTAATAAATAAATAAAATATTAGTAAAAGGTTAATAATGTTTGTAAATGAATAAAGTATTATTAATTGATTAATAATACTAAAAAATAAGTAAGGTATTATTAAAGTAATAATATTAATGCATGATTAAAATATTATTAAGAGGATTAATAATATTAGTAAAGTATTAAAATATTATTAAGATGTTAATAATATTAGTAAGCGAATAAAAGTGTTATTAGTGGACTAATAATACTAAAAGGTGAATTAAATATTATCAAGATTAATAATATTAAGTGAATTAAAGGTAGTTGTTATTTAATAGTAATATTATCAAGGCATGGTGATATTTCTAAGAACTAAATGTAATATGTAATATTTATGTGATTACATAATGTAATGTTATGCTATAGCTAATTGAAAGATTAACTATAGGTCTCTCAAAGGAAGATAATTAAACTGCCTAGTAGATAGAATTTAATTGTGTAGCAGTAACCTACAAACGAGGCAAGTTCCCTAACTCAAACTCGAGTTATTATTTTCGAAGCATGTTAGTGAATAATTATTGTTGATTATTCATATCTATACTGATTAATGAGATTCGCATATTGTGTAATTGAATTACTTTTCTATTATTATTGAACTGTGAATTAAGTTAAAGTTCTTTCATTCATGAACTGTTTATGAGATAGATCTATGTTAATAGTATCAGCTAGATCAAGCATGTAAGACCCCAACTTTTTATGAATAAAGATTTAATTTTCTATAAATATTATTTTAAATAATAAGGTGTGATTTGATATAATACTATAGTTATGGGTGATATGTGCAAATTTTACAAAGTAAGCAAGTTGTCATAAAATATTCTTTTTGTAAGACCCCAACTTATTAATGAATAAAATCAAATTTTTTCTAAATATTATTATGAATAATAAGGTGTTAATTTGATATAATACTTTGGTTATGGGTGAAATGTGCAAATTTTGTAAAATAAGCAAGTGGTTATAAAATATTCATTTTGTCGGGAAATATTCGTTTGGTCGTGGAATATTCTTGCTGTCGGGGAATATTCATACGACGGCGCAGCCTTGTGTGGGCCCCATAACGGAAAGCGATTGGATGAAGAAAATGACAAGTATAAGTTGTTTATAAATAACGGCGTAGTTGTTACCGTTAATACTGTTGGAATACCCGGTGGTTAAAATACAGTAGCACACGGTATTGCACCAATTATTGATTCTTACGAAGGAAGACACTACTCAATAATTGTTACAGTAGTTATTGTTCAATATTTTATTTTATTGATTCAATAATTACTGCGTTGATATTTTATATTATTGTTGTTTCAATAATTGCTGCTGCACAATATTTTCTATTATCAGATCAATAATTCATATTATTTGAATAATATTATTAGATAATATTATTGGTAATGTCTAGAAAGTTCTGTCTAAGGAGAGGTTTGGTCATCTAATTGCGCGCCAGTAAGGAGAAATCCTTATTGGAAAGCCCACTCTTTCCTGGGAACGGCCTGGTTGTCATAAATGTGATTCTGTAATATTATTTGTGAATAATTAATTATTGATTTATATGATAAGGAAATATTTATTTTATGTGGATATAAATGAGGGATATATTTTTGTGGTTAAAAATAAAGGAGTTAATGTTGAAGTTTTTATCAGTATTTTTGTCGGAATGGAGGTATTAAAAATCAGGGTTTTTGAGATATTTTGCGGGGGTTATAATTTTTAATCCGACCGTTGGATTGTGGTAATTTTTGGATATGTTATACATATATAAGTTGAGTATATGTCCACAAATTTTGAACCGTTAAAAATGAACGTATGATTTATTATGAATTTTACGAGATGACTGGTTCAGAAATTGTTGAATTTTTGGAGTTTATCATTTTGATGGAAAATTCTAGAATTGGTGGGCCCCACTCTTGGTTGGTGAAGAAATGTGCTGAATTATATTTTAAATGTGGTGGGTGGGAATAGTAGCAGGTAAAGCCATCAGGTTGCAGGTCAAGCCTACTAAAATTTTTCTATAAATAGAGGGCTAAGTTAGAATTAAAAATCACACCTGAAACAAGTTTTCTCTCTTTCTCTCTCTAGATTATTGAGTGTATTTTGTGAGTATTTAGATACTTTGAGAGTTTCTATTCATCAGTGCAAGTTTCTTTCAGCCTTATACCGGTATTCTGACCAGAAGTACTGATATTTTGAGGTAAGGGATATTATTTTCTTTTTAAATGATATTATTTTTTTCAATATCATTATGCTAAAATATTGATATGAGTTTTTATCAAATTTGGAACTTTTTGTGTCGGGGTTACTATTCACGTATACATTACTATTCACGTATACGGCACTATTCACGAATACGGAACTATTCACCAAAAAATAAAATTTTTCCTTTTTGTCCAAGATGTCTATTATGGTTACTATCTTTGATTGTATCCATGTTTTGATCTTTATTTTTGAATTCTGCTTCACAATTGATTATTATGAAGTATTATTGATCTTGGATAAACTGTTATACGAATCCTTAATATTTGTCCTTCTGTCTCACTGGATTCATTCTCTTTAAGATATTTTTTATCATCCTCAGTCCTAAATGATGATATTACTGAATATCTTTGGCCTGTAGTGCAAAGATGTATGATTACTTGATGAATATCTTTGACCTGTAGTGCAAAGATGAACAGGTGTTGAGATGAACATGACTGACAGGTGATACAAATGAATATCTTTGGCCTGTAGTGCAAAGATGAATATTTGGATAAAGATGATTATTAATTGATGTTACAGGGATAAAATATTGATGATGGACTTTTAAATCTTAGAAGATAGTAGAATTCTTTCTCTACTTGACTCTTCTAATGGTTTGCTGTTTCCGCTGCAGTTGTTGATCTAAAACTTGTTGTCGATTATATTCTATCAGATTTTTTCCTGTTGAAGACTAATGATAATTTGTTGTATATTATCTTAGTCATAATATTCTTTACTGGGCTAGTTGAGCTCACCCTTTTCCTTTTTGTTCCATTTTTCTTCTCAGGAGGTGAGAACATAGCAAGATCTAGTCGGGATATGGAGTGATGGTTCTAGAAAGATGTTTTAACAGTCCTCACTATTTCTGTAAAATAGTGTTTGAATAATTATAATGAGGACTTATTTGAGTGTGGATATTGTCTAGAAGACAATATTTGTATTTAAACTCACATTATGTGTTGTCGTATTTTGCACAACAATTGTATTATTAAAGTTGTAGTTTGCTTTCTGTACCATGTATTTGGCGACTCAGAATGGGTGTTGTATACCTATTTTGGGGGCGTCACAGTTGGTATCAAAGCTTAGGGATATGATCCCTGGCTGAGTTGTGAGACAAGAACTAGGAGGGGAGAGACGGGGAATTCCTTCGCTAGTATGACCTGACTAAGTTTATTTGGTATTTATTTGGTCGGTCAGAGTATAGGGATAATATATGACATGACTATTAACCCTTGTTTTATGGCAGTATTTAAGAATGGCAGCTGAGAACGTTAATAATGGAGTAAATCAGACCGTGGAGACACCTTTGATCACCACCCAGGGGAACGTGCCACAGGAAGGCAATATTCCTCCTGTAAACAACGTTACCGAGCAAACGATGAATGATGGAATGTTTAGGAGCTTTTTGCAGTTCATGCAAAATCAGACGAGGGAGACTCGTGTGCAGAATACGGGTGGAAATGATAACAACGCGCGGTTTGTCACAGCTAAGCAGTTCAAAGAATTGGGACCACCAGAATTTAAGGGAAAGCCGGATCCGATCATGGTGGAAACATGGGTCAAGCAAATTACCAAGATATTCGATGTCTTGGGATGCACGGAGGAACAGAAGGTTCGATTCGCCACCTTTATGTTCCGCGGTGAGGCAGACTACTGGTGGGAGTCTGTGAAGCGTACCCAGCCTGACGCACTCAACATGTCCTGGGAAATATTTCAAAAACTATTTAATAACAAGTACTTTCCTGAAAGTATTCGTCATATGAAGGAGGTGGAGTTTATCAGACTGGAACAAAACAACATGACGGTGTCCCAGTACGAGGCGAAGTTTGCAGAGTTATCCAGGTTTGCACCTCATTTGGTCGAAAATGAGGAACGACTGACAAGGATGTTTCTGAGAGGTCTAAAACCTGAGATTCGGCAATATCTTATCTCTCATAAATTTTTTTTATATTCAGATGTTGTAAACAAGACTCAATTATTAGAGGGAGATAATGAGTATGTGCAACCGAGGGACCACAACCAGGTTCATACTGGTGGCGGCAGTCATCGAAGCAATAAAAACCAGCAGGGAGGAAAACATTCGGACAAAAGCGGTAACCACTCTGGTGGTAATCGTGGTCGTGATAATAGAAGGAGCGAGTCGGGAGGAGATTTCAAGAAGAGAAGGTACAACAATGATAACGTGAAGACGTCAACACAAACATCAACTGTTTCTAGGGGAGGAGAACGACCACCGGTCGTATGTTACAAATGTAGGAAAGAGGGACATATCAGCCCAAACTGCCCACAACAATCCAAGGTATGTTATAACTGTGGAAAGGAGGGTCATATAGCTCGAGAGTGTTCTGTAGCAAAACCAAGTTCAGCGGGGATGGTGACTCCAAAATTTGTCCCGGATAAATTAAAATCAGCGGTTCCTGGAAGGGCGTTTGTCGTGACTGGCCAAAACGCGAGAAACCCAAACGAGGTGATCACGGGTAAGCTAATCTTGAATTCTTGCGAAGTTTATACTTTACTTGATACCGGTTCTACCCATTCTTTTATCTCTCCTGCTTGTGCTCAACGTTTAAACTTGACTCCGGAGAAATTGGACTTTAACTTATCTGTTGAAACTCCGTTGGGTGAAACCTTCGTTACATCTACAGTTTATAAATCTTGCATGATCCAAGTTGGCACTATCACATTACCTGTTGATCTTATCTCTTTAAAGATACTTACTTTTGATGTGTTTTAGGAATTGATTGGTTAACCACTCATCATGCTAAAATTGATTGTTTTCGTAAGGTTATTAGTTTTCATATTCCTAACCAACCTGTCATACGAATTCAAACTACTAAACCACTAAAATCAGTCACTGTCATATCAAGCCACAAAGCTATTCGTTTATTGAAAAACGGATGTCAAGCTTTCTTAGCCCATGTTATGGGTTTGAACAAAGACAAGTCAGATTTGAATAATATTTCTATTATTAGAGAATTTCCCGATGTATTTCCTGAAGAACTTCCTGGTCTACCCCTAGAACGTGAAGTTGAATTCTTTATTGACCTTGAACCCGGTACAAAGCCCATTTCTAAAACTCCATATCGAATGGCTCCTATTGAACTTCAGGAGTTGTTGGACATCGGTTTTATTCGTCCTAGTACGTCTCCTTGGGGTGCTCCTGTTTTATTCATAAAGAAGAAAGACGGGAGTATGCGACTTTGTATTGACTATCGAAAATTGAACCATGTCACCATCAAGAATAGGTATCCGCTACCTCGTATTGATGACCTGTTCGACCAGTTACAAGGAACACAATTCTTTTCAAAGATCGACCTTCGTTCTGGATATCATCAGCTGAAGATTAAAACTGAGGATATTCCAAAGACTGCCTTCAAAACTCGGTACGGGCATTATGAATTCTTAGTCATGTCTTTTGGATTGACTAATGCTCCTGCTGCCTTCATGGATATGATGAACTGTGTATTCAAAGAATATTTGGACCAGTTCGTTGTTGTCTTTATTGATGACATCCTCATCTATTCCAAAAGCCGTGAAGATCATGAGCGCCATTTGAAGCTGGTACTGCAAAGGCTTTGTGAAAATAAGTTATATGCCAAATTGAAGAAATGCGAGTTTTGGCTTGAGGAAGTAGCATTCCTTGGGCACGTGGTGTCAAAACATGGAGTATCTGTCGACCCGACGAAGATTGAAGCCATACAAAGTTGGGAGCAACCGAAGTCGGTAACCGAAGTACGTAGCTTTCTGGGCTTAGCTGGTTATTATCGGAGATTTGTGGAAGGATTTTCTCGAATCGCTACTCCGTTAACTCAGCTGACTCGGAAAGATACAAAATTCGTATGGAGTAAGGAATGCGAGAAGAGTTTCCAAGAACTCAAGAGGAGACTTATTTCGGCACCTGTTCTGACAATACCATCTGGTTCGGATGGATTTGTTATCTACAGCGATGCTTCAGGCAAAGGGTTAGGATGTGTTCTCATGCAACATGGGAAAGTCATAGCCTATGCCTCACGACAACTCAAAAAATATGAGAGGAATTATCCTACTCATGATTTGGAGTTGGCAGCAGTCGTTTTTGCATTGAAGATCTGGAGACACTACCTGTATGGGGAGAAAGTGGAGATCTATACAGATCATAAAAGCTTCAAATATTTCTTCACCCAAAAGGAACTCAACATGCGGCAACGACGTTGGCTCGAGCTGTTGAAAGATTACGATCATACCATCCAATATCATCCTGGAAAAGCAAACGTAGTAGCTGACGCATTGAGTAGAAGATCATATGCGGGTACGAGTGCAATGTTGTTAACACAAAGGCCCATTTTGTATGACTTGCAAAGGATGGAGATAGAGATGAAGGCTCCAAGTACCCACATGATGATATCAAATATACGAGTAGAACCGACTTTAATCGATAAAGTTAAAGCTGCTCAGGCTACGGAAATGGAGCTGATGCGTATGAAGAAGAAAGTGCAAGAAGGTGCTATTCCAGAAGCAAGAATCGATGAAGAAGGAATACTTCGAGTCAACTCCAGACTTTGTGTTCCTAACGATTTTGACTTGAAGCATAGAATAATGATGGAGGCACACAACAAACCGTTTGTAATCCATCATGGGAGTACCAAAATGTAACACGATCTTCGACATATATTTTGGTGGAGCAATATGAAAAGAGAGATCGCGGAGTTTATCTCGAGATGTTTAACTTGTCAACGTGTAAAAGCGGAGCATCAAGTACCAAAGGGTCCATTGCAACCACTTGAGATTCTGAAATGGAAGTGGGAACACATTACTATGGATTTTGTTACGGGTCTTCCCAAGGTTTCTCAAGGCATAGATGCGATTTGGGTTATTATTGATAGATTAACCAAGTCCGCTCATTTCTTGCCGATACGTGAGACTTATTCCCTTGAACGTCTTGCTAGTATGTACGTGAACGAGATTGTGAGATTGCATGGCATGCCAGTATCCATTGTTTTGGATCGTGACCCAAGATTCACTTCACGATTTTGGGTTAGCTTGCAGAAAGCTATGGGCACGAATTTACGATTCAGTTCGGCATACCATCCTCAAACGGACGGACAATCAGAGAGGACTATTCAAACTCTTGAAGATCTATTAAGACTTTGTGTCCTAGATCTCAAAGGGAGTTGGGATAAGTACCTTCCATTGGTGGAATTCTCCTACAACAACAGTTATCAGGCGAGCATAGGTGTGGCTCCATTCGAGGCGTTGTATGAAAGAAAATGTCGTTCTCCAGTATGCTGGGACGAGGTGGGTGAAGCAACATTGTTGGGACCAGAGTTGGTACGCATTACTACAGAAAAGATCCAAACGATTCGACAACGTATACAAACGGCACATGATCGACAAAAGAGTTATGCAGATCTTCATCGGAAGGACGTGGAATTTAATATTGGGGATCATGTATTGTTACGTGTTGCACCATGGAAGGGAGTTACAAGATTTGGGAAGAGAGGAAAGCTCAATCCAAGATTTGTTGGTCCATTTGAGATTCTTGAGCGAATAGGAAATGTGGCATATAGACTCACATTACCTCCAAGCATGTCTCGTGTTAATAATATTTTTCACATATCTATGCTTCGTAAATATGTTAAAGACCCGAACCACATTATTGAGTTAGAACCAGACGAGATAGCTGAAGATTTAACGTACAAGGAGGTACCTGTTAAGATCTTGGATAGGAAAGAGCATGTCCTACGCACGAAGGTTATACCACAAGTTAAGGTTTTGTGGAGAAACCATGCTATTGAAGAAATGACCTAGGAGTTAGAATCAGAAATGAAAGCGAGGTATCCTCACCTTTTCGAAATATCAGGTACGTACGTCAATTTCAAGGACGAAATTTCATAAGGAGGGGAGGTTGTAAGACCCCAACTTATTAATGAATAAAATCAAATTTTCTCTAAATATTATTATGAATAATAAGGGGTTAATTTGATATAATACTTTGGTTATGGGTGAAATGTACAAATTTTGTAAAATAAGCAAGTGGTTATAAAATATTCATTTTGTCGGGGAATATTCGTTTGGTCGTAGAATATTCTTGATGTCGGGAAATATTCGTACGACGGCGCAGCCTTGTGTGGGCCCTATAACGGAAAGCGATTGGATGAAGAAAACGACAAGTATAAGTTGTTTATAAATAACGGCGTAGTTGTTACCGTTAATACTGTTGGAATACCCGGTGGTTAAAATACAGTAGCACACGGTATTGCACCAATTATTGATTCTTACGAAGGAAGGCACTACTCAATAATTGTTACAGTAGTTATTGTTTAATATTTTATTTTATTGATTCAATAATTGCTGCGTTGATATTTTATATTATTGTTGTTTCAATAATTGCTGTTGCATAGTATTTTCTATTATAAGATCAATAATTCATATTATTTGAATAATATTGTTAGATAACATTATTGGCAATGTCTAGAAAGTTCTGTCTAAGGAGAGGTTTGGTCATCTAATTGCGCGCCAGTAAGGAGAAATCCTTATTGGAAAGCCCCCTCTTTCCTGGGAACGGCCTGGTTGTCATAAATGTGATTTTGTAATATTTTTTGTGAATAATTAATTATTGATTCATATGATAAGGAAATATTTATTTTATGTGGATATAAATGAGGGATATATTTTTGTGGTTAAAAATGAAGGAGTTAATGTTGAAGTTTTTATCAGTATTTTTGTCGGAATGGAGGTATTAAAAATCAGGGTTTTTGAGATATTTTGCGGGGGTTATAATTTTTAATCCGACCGTTGGATCGTGGTAATTTTTGGATATGTTATACATATATAAGTTGAGTATATGTCCACAAATTTTGAACCGTTAAAAATGAACGTATGATTTATTATGGATTTTACGAGATGACTGGTTTAGAAATTGTTGAATTTTTGGAGTTTATCATTTTGATGGAAAATTCTAGAATTGGTGGGCCCCACTCTTGGTTGATGAAGAAATGTGCTGAATTATATTTCAAATGTGGTGGGTGGGAATAGTAGCAGGTAAAGCCATCAGGTTGCAGGTCAAGCCATCAGGTTGCAGGTCAAGCCTACTAAAATTTTCCTATAAATAGAGGGCTAAGTTAGAATTGAAAATCACACCTGAAACAAGTTTTCTCTCTTTCTCTCTCTAGATTATTGAGTGTATTTTGTGAGTATTTAGATACTTTGAGAGTTTCTATTCATCAGTGTAAGTTTTTTTCAGCCTTATACCGGTATTCCGACCAGAAGTACTGATATTTTGAGGTAAGGGATATTATTTTCTTCTTAAATGATATTATTTTCTTCAATATCATTATGCTAAAATATTGATATGAGTTTTTATCAAATTTAGAACTTTTTGTGTCGGGGTTACTATTCACGTATACGTTACTATTCACGTATACGGCACTATTCACGAATACGGCACTATTCACCAAAAAATAAAATTTTCTCTTTTTGTCCAAGATGTCTATTATGGTTACTATCTTTGATTGTATCCATGTTTTAATCTTTATTTTTGAATTCTGCTTCAAAATTGATTATTATGAAGTATTATTGATCTTGGATAAACTGTTATACGAATCCTTAATATTTGTCCTTCTGTCTCACTGGATTCGTTCTCTTTAAGATATTTTTCATCATCCTCAGTCCTAAATGATGATATTACTGAATATCTTTGGCCTGTAGTGCAAAGATGTATGATTACTTGATGAATATCTTTGGCCTGTAGTGCAAAGATGAACAGGTGTTGAGATGAACACGACTGACAGGTGATACAAATGAATATCTTTGGCATGTAGTGCAAAGATGAATATTTGGATAAAGATGATTATTAATTGATGTTACATGGATAAAATATTGATGATGGACTTTTAAATCTTAGAAGATAGTAGAATTCTTTCTCTACTTGACTCTTCTAATGGTTTGCTGTTTTCGCTGCAGTTGTTGATCTAAAACTTGTTGTCGATTATATTCTATCAGATTTTTCCCTATTGAAGACTGACGATAATTTGTTGTATATTATCTTAGTCATAATATTCTTTACTGGACTAGTTGAGCTCACCCTTTTCCTTTTTGTTCCATTTTTCTTCTCAGGAGGTGAGAACATAGCAAGATCTAGTCGGGGTATGGAGTGATGGTTCTAGAAAGATGTTTTAACAGTCCTCACTATTTCTGTAAAATAGTGTTTGAATAATTGTAATGAGGACTTATTTCTTGGGAATGATTTGGTTGTCAATATTGTGAGTTATAATATTAATGATGAATAATTGTTAAAAGATTAAAAATATGTTTATTGAAGATAAGTGATTTGTGATAAATATTTATTTATTTTTTCATATAAATAGAGGGGTTTGTCATGAGGCGTTTATTGTAAGTTTGACTTATTATTCCATGGGGAGATGTAAAAAAAATTCAGGCCGTCGCTTGTGGTTTTAATAGTAAATCAATATGGACCGTCCGTTTTAATAGTAAATCAATCTAAACCGTCCGTGAATCAGTTACTATTTAGTCCATTCTCTTATAAATAGAAGCTTATTTCTTCATTCATTCTTACCAATTCACTAAGACTCACAAGAGAATCTATAAAGAGAAAGAAGAATAGTATTTTGCTACTTCACTATTACAATATTCAATCTCCTATTAATGTAAGGGATATTATTTTTCATATTCATTCTTTATTAATCTATGGAAATAACCTATCTACGCGGATTACCGCATACATGGTGAATAACCATTCGTACTCATTCTTTATTTGTGGAAAAGATCTGTCTACACAGATTACCTCATGACCGGTGAAAATCTATTTACAGTTTCATATATTATTTATTTTCATATTCTTAAATCTAAATTTACTATGGTAAATATTTCTTCTATAATCCCTGAAATTAGTAGAATATTCTTGAGTTTTGTGCTTCGTCTAGTATCATTTCATTGGAATATTGGTCTGAACTTTCTTATTAAATTTCAATATTTTCATTCAGGGTACTATTCATTCGGGTACTATTCACGGGGTACTATTTACGACAAAAGTGATTTATTTTCTGTCTAAATTATTTTTGATAAATGAATATCATTCCTGAATGTTACTCCACAAATAGTTATCATGTTGACAATTTGGACATTCTTGAACTCTAGATAAATTTAATTATAAATCTATAATATTTATCCTTGATATCACATGATTAATTCCTTATATCATTGTCATCATTTTCATGCTTATGCTGTGGTAAAAGTCATCTTTGGCCCGTAGTGCATAGATGGACTGTTGATTGGTATGATTATGATCAGGAATTTTGTATTGGTATAATCATAACCTGTAATGTTACAGACAAATGATGTAGTGAAAGTCTTCTTTGGCCCATAGTGCATAGATGGATAGTTATTTGGCATGATCATGACCGCTGGTGATACTAACGAATATCCTTGGGCCGTAGTGCATGGATAATTCGTTGATGTGAAATGTTTATTGATTGGTGTTACAGGGATAAAATATTTGTACGATCCCAACTTTTGTGAATAAAGATTAATTTTTCTCTAAGTACTATTCTTGAATAATAAGGTTTGAATTTGATACAATAATATAGTTGTGGGTAATATTTACAAATTTTACAAAGTAAGCAAGTTGTCATAAAATATTCAATTGGTTAAGGAATATTCGTTTTATCAAGGACTATTCGTACAAAGGCACAATCATTGGTGAACCCCACAACGGAATTACCGTCGGAGTTAGAAAACGACAAAAATATCTTTTTATAAAAATAGCGGCGAAAGTTTTACCGTTAACTATTGATATTCCCGGTGATAAAAGTACAGTAATACGTATGGCTACATAGTAGCACATGATATTTATTATTGATGCTTACGTGAGAAGTCACTCAATTTTACTCAATTATTGCCACAATAATTGCTTCATAGTATCTCGCATTATTGATTCAATTATTGTCATAATATTTTATATTATTAAATTAATAATTGAGATGATAAGTTATTTATATTTTTTTTATATTATTGACAATGTCTAGAAAGTTCAGTCGAGGAAAGGGGTTTGGTCACCTAATTGCGCGCCAATAAGAAGAAGTCCTTATCGAAAAGCCCCATCTTTACTTGTAATGATCTGGTTGTTAATATTGTGAGTTATAATATTAATGATGAATGTTATTAAAATTGTGTTCTGTGAAGCCAAGTGAATTGAGATAAATAGAGGGGATTTTTATGAAGTATTTGTTGTAAATTTTGGCTTATTATATGGACCCCCCCCCACTTATTTATTTTTCAAAATAGTCGGTATAAAGTTTTATATATATGCCATATATATATATATATATTTATATATATTTGTATATATATATTATATTATATTTAATTATTTGCATAGTACTGCATAATGTTGCATAATACTGCATAGTGTGTGCATAGTGCAGCATAGTAAAATCAAAAAATTTCGTTGAATTCATCCGTGATATTCCCACTGTGCAGTCCGTGATTTTATTTTCTAAATAGTATCATGTCATTCTCCTATAAATTGGATGCTTAGTTTAGAATTGAAAATCACATCAGTATCAGAGAATTCTTCTTCTATAATATTGAGCGTATTTCTTTAGAGTTTAAGGAAGCTTTGAGTGTATAAAACAGTGCAAGTTTTTTTCAAAAATATCCCCGCCATACCTATCAAAAGTACTCTTCTTTTAAGGTAAGGATAATAATTTTGTTCAATATTCATAAGAAATAATATTTTCTTCCATACTTTGTAGTATGTAAGTAATATTATTTCATTTTAGATTCCGAATTTTACACTCATTTTGTTAAAGTATTGCTTCTATACTCCTTGAAATTAGTAGAGTATCCTTGAAATTTGCACTTCATCTAGTATCGTTTCATAAGAATTTTTTCTGAACATTCTTGTTAAATTTTGATCTTTTCATGCCGGGGTACTATTCATGGGTTACTATTCACTAGGGTACTATTCACCCGGGATATTATTCATGACAGAAATTAATTTATTTTCTGTCAAAAGTATTTTTGATATAATATTATTCTTGAATTGTACTCCACAAAGCAGTTATCATGTTGACAATTTGGACATTCTTGAACTCTGGATAAATTGAATTATAATTCTTTAAAATTTATCATTGCTGTAATTTAATTGAATTCTTATATCATTGTCATCATCCTCATGCTTATATTATGGTGAAAGTCATATTTGGCCCGTAGTGCATAGATGAACTATTGATTAGTATGATTATAACTATGTATCGGTATAATCATGACCTGTAATGTTACAAATAATGTGGTAAAAGTCCTCATTGGCCCGTAGTGCATTGATGGACAGTTATTTGCATTATCATTTACACTGGTGATAATAACGAATATCCTTGGCACGTAGGGCATGGATGATTCGTGGATGTGATACTAATGAATATCATTTGCATGAATATCATTGGCCCGCAGTGCATGGATAATTTAGTGATGTGGATTATTTATTGAGTTATGTTACAACGATAAAATATTGATGATAAACTTTTAAATCATAGAGGATAGTAGATACTATGCTCTACTTGACTCTTCTAATGGATTACTTGTTTTACTGCAGTTAAACTTGTTGTTTATTGTATTCTATCAGTTTAACATTGTTGAAGGCTAACGATAATTTATTCTGTATTATCTTAGTCATAATATTTCTTATTGGGTTAGTTGAGCTCACCCTTTACTTTCATTGTTCTCTGAAGGAAATGAGAAAGTAGCAGGGACTAGTCAGGGAATGGAGTGACTGTTCGAGATGGTGGTTGTAGTAGTCCTCACTATTTTATAAAATAGTGTGATAATAATTATAATGAGAACTCCATTTGAGTTGGGATATTGTATATGAGAAAATATTGGTGTTAAAACTCTCAGCTACGTTTTTATCGTATTGTATAAATAAAGTTGTATTTAAATTTTGTACCATGTATTTGGCGACTCAGAATGGGTTGTGTATCAAAGCTTAGGGATATGATCCCTGGCTGAGATTTGAGGCTAGAATTAGGAAGGGTGATGAAAGTAGTATGCACATAAGTCAATCATGTTTGATGATAAAATATATACTTTGTAACAATCTTATTCATTTATTAATAGAAAGTACTAATTTATTAAACGCTTTTAATTATCTATATTATGCTATTTTATAATATGTGATAAACCCATAGTTTTAAGCAATACTTTTAAAATAATGATGATGATCATTCTAATGAGATCTAAATTCTTAGAAAGCTTAAAACTAAAATAGTTCCCAATCGTTGGATTACTAAATTAGGGATTAGTGAATCTAGATAGATTGATACATACGTTGCTCGCTCATTGGATGAGGATGATTGATCTCATGATCATTTGTGTGGAGACACTAAAGCAAGTATGTAGGTGCTTATTAGAGAATAAGTTCACTGAACGTGGCTCGCTAAGGAATACCTAATGGAGTTTTACTTGTCTGTTAATAGGAATTCCTGTAGTGATAGTAGTACAAGTGATCCTTGGACTTAAGATCATCATAGTATCTTGTGTATGATGAGTTATACTCTGGCTTATTCCTTAAGACCCTTAGGGTATAT